>CM053765.1:17603385-17627096 GCA_028658305.1 Pachyuromys duprasi
GATCTTGATGGCTGACTCTTTGGCCCTCCCCCATACAAGCTGGGGAGTGACAGACTGGCTAGATCCCAGGGGAGAACATTGCAGCCAGCCCTGAGGAGACAGGATAAGCTGGGGTTGGATAGAAGGGGAGGAGGTCCTCCCCTGTTGGTGGTCCTGGAGGGGGTGGGGAGGAGGGAGATGAGGGAGGGAGTGGGAGGGTAGGAGCGAATGAGGGAGCGGGCTAAGCCTGGGATTCAAAGTACCTAACCTGTGATTGAGATAAAAATAAATTAATTAAAAAAATAAAAGGAAATGGGAATAAACCTTAAAGTCCCATTGCCCTTCAAATTAAGTTAAAGCCCCTCTGCAATTAAAAAAAAAAGAAGGTACAAACCTCCAATTCCTGTCTTCAATATACCACGAAGATATCTTTCTCTTGTTTAAGCATGTTTCCTATGGCAGCTATAGGAGATCAATATTGCTCTATGCGCTTCACAGATTATGTCTTTATTCCTGCTTCTAAATGTAACAAGAGATAAAAAAAATTCCCAGAATTTTAACAAAATCCAGAAGTGATTATAACATGTCTAAATAACTTTTGAACCATTCTATGCAGTTTGTATTGTATTTATATAGAGCTTATGCTACGTGGAGCTGTAACCTATGATGTTTCTTTTTTTTATTTTTCTTTTTGCAAAACACCGCAGTAGAAATTTAATTTCCTCACTATTGAGTTCAGTTTGTCATTGGATTTTAAAACCACAAAAGTCTTTTACATAGGCTAAAATTTTCTGATCCTAGAAGTGATCAAGATGAGCCAAATGCCTTCATCCGAAAAAGCATTATGCTAGCTGTCTCAATGGAGAAGGCAAGGGAAGGTAGTTATATTTTGTAATTGTGTAATAGAAAACTTGCCTTGTTTTCGGGTCCTGGAAAGAACCTCTCAAGCTCCAGGGAGCTTGGGATGGAATACCAGCACCACTCATTCTCCTCCTGCTATGGATCCTTTGTCAGGTGGTACTGGGCAATTTCTGTTTCTGGAATAAAGCAGCAGATCTTAAGGGTCTTTGTGTTCTCTGAAATCTGGAGGAATCCCAGGGTAGCAGCTGCTAAGATGCTCAGTGAGCTCCCTTTCAGGGATGCACAGAAAGTTCAACCAACTGGGCATACGTTTGCTATCCCCCCTGTTACCACGTGTCAGATGCATTTTCCATCCACTTCTCTCCCTCTAGACACCAAGTTCTTAGAGAGTGATACTTGGGTCTTATTATTATTATTTGTATGAACAGTAATTTATAGAATGCTTGACTGGCAAAGGCCCGGGCTCCCTAGGCTTCTCTAATGGAGAGAAGAAGAGAATAAATGTTTCAACATTTATCCCCACAAGGGCTGAGGGATCTAGAATGTTTACTCATCAGTTCCCATCAGCTGAGAATTAGATCCCACATACTTGTGCTTTGTGGTAAATATATGAGCTGAGAGTTTTGGAAACCATAGAGACCTGTGGTCAAATAACCCACATTCTGGGGCAAGTAGACATGTACATTTACCTTACCTACCCTTTACTAGTCAACCTCTATTAAACTTATCTTATGCCTTTGAATTTGTTGGAAATCTATATTTATCTAGAGACTTTTTTCCTATAATATATCTTTCATAAATTGTTGCAGTTATTCCATTCATGATCAGCTATTTGTGTGTGTGTGTGTTTGTGTGTATGTGTGTGTTTTGATGGCGATAGCCACAATGTACGTACCCACGCCCTTCCTGTTTGATTCTCTTGCAGGCACATGAGTGAGTTTACACTTTCCACATTGTACCATGGTCAGGGCTCCACGCTTCAATGAACACATGGCTCTTGTCCCTTAGCCCTCTCAGCCTGAGGAGGACCATGGGTATGTGTTCATAGCCACACTGTCGTAGCCAGGGTTCTACTGCCATGAAGAGACACCATGACCACAAAACTCTTAGAAAGGGAAACATTTCACGGGGCTGGCTTACAGTTCGGAGGTTTAGTCCATTGTCATTATGGCGGGGAGCATGGTATCATGCAGGCAGACACGGCGCTGGAGGGGCAGCTGGGAGTTCTACATCCAGACCCCAAGGTTGTACTCAGAAAGAGAGAGAGACACTAGGCCTGGACTGAAATGTTCAAACCTCAAGACCCACACCCAGTGACACACTTCCTCCAACAAAGCCACACTTACTCCAACAAGGCCATACCTCCTAATAGTGCCACTATCTGGTAACCAAACATTCACATCTATTAACATATGGGGGTCTCATTAAAACCACCAAATACATATACTCCCATGTATACATAAGTGTTCACATATACAACATGGTATGACACATCTCCCTTTTATTGTTGGATAATTCCGGCCCTGGGTCAAAATTAAATGTAGCATCAGATGAACGAGAGTGCCATTTTTATTCAAAACATAGATTCCCAAGGTTTGTTTTCACACATCCGTCTGTAAAGCTTTGATTCTAGCAGTTTTGACTTAAGACATTTATTGAAGCTTTAACAACAGCAACAACAACAACAACAAAAGGTGATTTGAAGTATCAAGTCATTGTGGAGACCAGGGACTGTGTGTTTATGTTGGTCCCTAGAGAGACAGCCACATCCAAGGATTAATGGATCAGTTCCTTTACCTAGAAGTCTGATTCCTGAGAGACCAATGCTGTCAGATTCACTGTGGTTTGAGGCAGGAAAATAGTTTATGTTTGAGCATTGCCTACTCCCTGCTGCAAGAGGCAACAGAGCAGAGGCTGAATTAAACTACTTTTTAAAGCCTTTAAATATTTTAGAATTGAAGACCCATCTTGAAATTATTCTCGAGTCAGCTTTACTTGGACTAATGGCTAGTTGGTTAATTGTTAATATTCATTCATTAGAGATCCTTGAACATTCAGTGTGTATGTTTTCAGATACTGAGACTACAAAACATAAAGGGTAAATAAACTTTACAACAACAATGAAAGCATTATCAATAACAAAAATCTCCCCATCAAGCCCTAGTTGAAGGTGATGATCTAACTAATTTATTCTGATAACTTTACAAAGGAGGCATTATTTCTGCACCACTGAGCAAATGCAGTGATTGGGGTTCAGAAAGGTTAAGTAACTTTTCCATTGTTATAATGCTAGTAAGATCTAGAAGAGAAATCAGAGCCAAGTCGTCTAGACATATGCTATTGCTTAGTTTTCAAATCTTAAAAAAAAAAACAAATAAAAATAAAAACCTGGGCTTTCAGGAGGGAGACGACCAAGGAAAAGAGAAAGGGCCTGGGGGTGGATCTCAGTTGTTAGAAGGCCTGTGGAGTCTGCATGATGCCATGATGCCATGGTGGGTTTGATCGCTAGTACCACATAAAACTGGTGTGGTATGTGGTCCTGCATACCATTAATCTAGTACTCAGAAGGTGGCAACAGTGTGATGACAGATTCCAGAGGCCTGATGTACATGAAACACTGTCTCATAAACCAAACAACAACATAAACAAAACAGAAGGGATGATGAGACATAATAGTTATAAGTGCATTCTACACAACAAATCAAGGACCAAGCTGAAAACATTTTTAAATGTATTATTTGCTACAATTTATTCACCTTGTATCCAGGCTGTGGTCCTCTCCCTTGTCTCTTCCCAATCCTACCCACCCTCCCTCTTCTCCCCCTATGTGCCTCCCCTAGTGCCCTGATAGGGGAGGGCCTCCTTCCCTTTTCTCTGACCCTAGCCTATCAGATTTCATCAGAACTGGCTGCACTGTCTTCCTCTGTGACCTGACAAGGCTATACCCTCCAGGAGGAGACAAACAGTGCCAAAAATCCTGGGCCTAGGGGTCCCTGAAGAGGCTGAAAACATTTTAAATGTTGGTCTTCATTCAGTTCTCATCACCAATATCTAAAAGGGGGGCATTGCCATTATTCTAAATTAATAGGGCAGAGAAACTGAGGCACCAAGCGATGGTTTACATAGCTGGTAAATGGGAGAATCAAATTCTGGAGCAAACAGCCTAGCCTCCTAGCAACTTTTCTTTTGTCTCCTTGTAGATGTCTGTTGGGGTGAACTCAAGGGAATGTGATTCCAAGGAGAACGTGTCAAAAATACCTCAGGTTTAGGTGGGAGATGGTGAATAACTCACCTGAAATATGGAGGCTAGACAGTGTTGGTTCAGGTGCTGACCCTTATTGGGGAAGATAATGGCAATGACAGAAGCAGGGTTCAGGGGCAAGAAGGTACTTGGCTTATTTAACAACTGCAAGTGACTCTACTTTGTTCTTATATAATCAAGTTGGAAGAGTGAATGGAAAATATGATGAGTTAAGTAGGAACCAGGGCTTGGGAACATAATGGGGACAGCTGGATCCTGTCTAAATCATGAAGATTTTTATGCAAAGTAGTAGAGGTGTCAGATCTATGTTCCATAAAAGTCATTCTTCCTTACAGGCTATGCCTAAAGGCAAGGAAGCATGGGGCAGTGGTTCTCAGGATGGGGAAATGGTACATTTCCTGCTAAGATGGCAACCTGGACAAGGCAAGTAATGTTAGGAGCTAAACAAAAGTAAATATGATTGGGATTACTTTTAACATGAGGAAGAATGGAGGGAGTGAAAGATAGCTCTGTGCTTTGGATTTGATCAAGTGGGCAGAAGGTAGACTATTTGCTAAGGCAGGACAGATGAGGGTGTATAGAGTTTGATCTGGTTGTTGAGGAACCTGTCAGCTGCCCAACATGACATCAATGGTTGGTGGGAAGCTCCAAAGTGGTTTCAGACTCTTGTATTTGTGAACAAAGGATTGAGCCAAAGCACAGGTGAAGCAGAACAGGCGCTATTCATTAGTAAAAACTATGCTTCAAATGGAGGAAGTTCCCTGGTGCAAAAAGAGAAAGTTTCACATATCAACTGCTTTGCAGAAGGACAGGAACTTTTACGGTTTGTTGTATGTGCTTTATCTATTACATGCTCTGTTATACACAACTTCGTACATCAAATGTCTCATTACCATCTTAAATCACTCTAGGACTTCACGTGTTAGTATTACTATGGACCACAGATAGGTCATCTTCAGGCACTTTGAAATACATCTTGTGCCTTCAACCATGGCCAGATTTACTTTGCCTCAGCCTTCTTGGCCCACAGGTCTGTTTCCTATGCTAATTTTGCATCCTTCACACAAAGTTTTCTGGCTCTCACTCTCTACCCTGGTCTCTTGCCTCAAACAGGTAGTGTGAAGTCTGATTCCGGAACACTAGAGAGCCTGTCTGGACTTCTGTATGAATTGGGGATGAACAACCTTATCCATATCCTAAACCATTTAGGCTTTAGAATAAGTGCAGGTATCAGGCGGAGAGATAGGTAGCTATATTTTAAACTGGTAAGGTCACATCCAAGTTTTTTTTTAATTTCATATAGAATCATAGTTCATTTTCTTTTGAAGAATTCAGTTCATTTCTCTATCAGCCTAGGTCTGTGTAGTCTTTCCAAGACTTTCATATGTATTATCTTATTAACTCATCTGCCTGGAAAGCCTGAAGTTGTGGGCTCCTCTCTATAATAGTCATGACATTTTGGAGGCAAGAAGAACCTGACAAATTCCTTGTTAGAGTAGGACAGGACAGAGATGCATGCACAGGTACTCAAGTGCACATTAGTTTGTTGGGATCCTTTAAGAGTCTGGCAGATTCAGATTTGATGCTGCCAATGGCCAGAGTCTCATTTCTAAAGTACTCCGTGGCAATGTGGCTGGTCCTGGCTGGGAAGTACTATGGGCATTAGGTCACCAGAGATTGTTGTGTCTTTTTTTTTCCTTGATGTTCTTTTTTTATAAATGGGAAGAGACATTTTTTCCTCCATTCCTTAACAATCCCAACTGCAGCAGCATCTTCAGTTCTTGTGTCCCAGAAGAAGAATTTGCATCATGGCCTAGACAGAGAAGACAAGTAATTTAGGTTTACTTCAATACAAAACAAAAGGAGAATATACCCTCAACAGTCAAGGCTTGGCAAGGGCAGAAGGCTGTGTCTAATACATGGAGTTCTAAATCTCTATTACTTCCCTTCCCTTTATCCAGCTCAGAGCAGCCTGGGGGTGGGGTGGGGTGCCTCCTTTCTGGGTTAAACAGGATTTTTAAAAAGCCACTCATTCCCACAATTTAACGTTTTTTTCAATGAATGAACTAGATGCAGGAATATATGTAAAGGTTAACTACCCATATAGTTGAGAAGGTCATTAGGTAAAAGGACAGTGCTGTATTATACTTGTACCTTGAATTTCGGGGAAGATAATTCATGGGAATCAGCTGGAGCATGGTGGTGACCAGGTGCCATTTGGGATATCGTGGTGACTGGATTTGTGTTCTTGTTTGTTTCCCCAGAATATTGTCCTTTGTCTTGCCTACTCAGCTTGGCTGTCCTGGTCACAGCCTTTCTTTTTATTTATTTATTTTTTAACCTTCCCTATTGTTTTCAATTTCTATGTTTTAATCCCAATATTTAGTTTATCCTTAAAGTGTTTAATAATCCATGTGAAATTTAGGTATAAAGCCTCGAGTTAGTAAATCAACATGAGAGACTTCATTTCCGACCTCAGATGACAGAAATTTTCACACTTTAGAAACCCACCTTCCAGATGTCAGTGAGAAGAGTCTGCTTTTTTGCAGAAAGAGAGGTGCTAAGATCTGAATATTTGTTTTCACAATTCATATGTTGAAGTCCTAACTCATGTTATGATATCAAGAGGTGGCACCTTTGGAAGATAATTCATTTTTGAAAGTGGTGCCTTCAGGGTGAAATATGTATTTTTAAGAGATGTCTGTCCCCTCCTACCACATGAGGCTGCTGTGAAAAAAAAGGCCTCCACACATGGAGAAGTGTGACCCACAACACACTGAATCTGTTAGTATCTTGATCCTGGGCTTCCTAGCTTCCAGGAATTTGTGATATACTTTTTGTTATTATTGTTTTGCTAGCCACTAGCTGATAGCACTTTATTATAGTAACTTGAATAGCTTGAAATAGGGCCTCATACACTGCAAAAATGACAAAACCCTGCTTTTCCTGGCTGGTAGGTCTGGTGCTTATGACAATGCACATTTCCCATCATGCAGATTTGGAGGTGTGATGGAGTTCAGTGGGCTTCATCAGGCTTGGTGTGTTTCAAGCTCAAGGCACACAGGACATTTTATTCGTCAAGATTATTCAGCTGCACATGTGCAGGAGAAAGTCACGAAGGGCTGTGGGGGGGGGGAAGCATAGTAATTAATACAGTCAAATAGAAAAAGGAAAAGAAGACAGGCCCGGATTCTGGTGTTAGTACCAATCAGACATTGCACCAAGGCCTGGTCATTAGTGCTTACAGGAAGCTTGGGGTCCCTGCTGACCCCAGATTTATTTATCTGTGCCCCACTGCCTCTGAGTTATGGAGTTACACTTTTAAAGCCCAATTACTCTGTCTGGGAAGTGCCTTCTGTGACTAGCAATGGTATCGTTTTTCATGAGACGATCTTTACTTTCGTATTTAAATCTAGTTTTCTTTAATTTAAATTTTGCTGAAAGCAGCCATATTGCTGCATGTGTAAATGAAGGTAGATGAACATTTATGGTGTCAATCCACAGCTGTTCTTAAGTTAAATAATTACTGCTCACTCCCATGGATCTCAGTTTGAAATGCCTACAGTAGTCAATTAGAAGCATAAAGCCCTTTTCTTTATCATTGTGGTTTGGAATGGGCTCAGGTGGAAGAACCTGAATGGGCTATGAGACACGGAAATAAGCCTGAGACTTAGTCCACCATACAAAGCTTGTATGTGTCTTGTGGAATCCAGAGGCACTGTTGCCTCTCCAGATTTATTGCATTTTCTTAAAAGCATCTAAATTAATGCTACATTAATTACTGCTGGGTATGCACCCCGCAGCATATGTTGCTATTAATTGTATCCATTATCACAAAATAAACATCTCTTTGTAACAACAAATGATGCTTTGTTTTTTAGTATGTGGCTTGAAACGTCCTCCTCCCCAGCTGCTGCTACTTCTGTTTTGGTGCTTTCTTTACAAAGAGACACCTGTTATAATAGATATTTCATTTGTTTGTATTTGAAGCACGGGGAGGGGGGAAACCTTAGAAAACAAAACCCTACCACCTTAAAACTCTGTAATCGTACTAGCCATAAAGCACCACGACATTGGCAACTCCAGAGAATGTCAGCATTTTTCCTATTATGTATTCTGAACACCAGTGGCTTCTATATATTTGCCTTATATATCTCATAATTCAATCTAGATTTGTTTGCTTGACTACAAGAACTAGAAATGTATCCTTCTAGTTCAAATATCTTCACAAGAGGTTAAGGGTAGCTAGTTTGAGCTCAAGGTAGGATTCACATTTCTTGTTCCTGTAATGGTTATTTTGTTGCTTAGCATTTGGCTATTTTGGGTGCTGTGTATTGCACACAGAGCTTGTATAACCTACCCAACCACTCTGACCTTCAATTTCCTTCACTTCAGAAGGGGTGAATAATTAATTTGTTACAGTTAATGAGAAGAACAAATGAGTTGACACAAGTTTATTGCTTAGGATAGTGTCAGAGATTTGACTGGTCCTCAAAATTTGACTGCTGTGATAATTGGTGTTACTACTGTTAGAGGAAGTAATGAGCATCCCATAATCAATATTTAAAGCATCTGCTAAAATTGTAAGTTTTTGTCTCCCTGCTCTCATGCATCCACCTTCAGAGACCTTGGGTGTCATTTTTACACAGCCCTTGATCTTTCGGGGCTGGGGATTGAACCTAGGTTCTTACACTTGCAATGCAAGCATTATAGTGTTAACATTAGTATAATAAAACACCATGACCAAAGCAACTTGGGGAAGGAAAGGTTTATTTGGTTTATGCTTCCATATCTTGCCAACATCTGCACTTGGACCAGAAGAACGCTTTTCCAATTCGGAGCCTGGCCAATATAAGTTGACTTTCCCATAGGTTTGAGATGCTGGCCTTTGACATGGCCATGCCCATGTCAACATCGCAGATTCACAGAGAACTTCACCTGCTCATTGCACATTTACTCTGCACTTTCTCAGCTTCTCCATAAACCCAAGCAGCCCCTCTGAGGATTGTGAGTCCATATCTCTTAGGTCAACTCTGCTTGGTACCTGGGGCATTCTGTATCTAGATAGTTATCTATATCTCGGAATGATTCCCTAACAAACAGTAAAGTATCACCTAGGAAAAATATTGGTTTTATCCTCTTTCACAACCACTGCTGTTCTGAATCTCAGCATCTACCATCACCTAGAATGTGGAAGATTCTCATTAAAAATAATAAATGGAGGCACATACAAAAAATAAATTTATCTAATACTGTGTAACATTAGACATAAAGAGTTCTGTGAAATGTGATGTTAAACATATATAGTAAAGAACAAAAACAAAACACCTCACTTTAGGTGTCTGCAGGGGTTACTGTTCCAAATGTAAAGATGAAATGGATTTTAACAAATTTTCTTAGCTAACAATCTATTTGCTTGAGCTCCCTGATACAAGACATATGAGAAACACACACACACACACACACACACACATATCCTGGTAATTGAAAACTATAAAGATACATAGAGGCCCTTAAGGTAAGGGGGAGGGGCTTTTTATCTCTTGATTGGGATGAGAAACTCATACTTCAAAATGTCACCTGGGTCTGTAGATAATTTTGAGATGAAAGAAATTAACCAGAGATTCAGGAAAAGTATTGGTTTGGTTCTCTAGTAACCTAAGGCAAGGTGGGGCAGAAGCTTGCAAAGATGTCTATAATGGAAAATATGGAATTCGGTTATCAGGCCAATTGAGAGGTGATGCCAGGGTGAACAAATTTTGCCAAGCGGCCTTTGTCTTCTTTAGTCACTCATTTATTTCCCTTCTCCAAACTGGCTGTTCCAGACACTCAGGGTGTTCCTCCTTTTCCCTGCAAAATCTCTGAAAATATTTCATTGTTTTGTGAAGAAGTTGCATCACCTCCATTTCCACCCACTCCTTTGAAATACTAGTTTGAATATTCTCATCTGTAATGGAAACTTATCCAGTTAGCAAGTGTCTTTTTTTTCTATTGCTAGTTTGTATTTTGATAAATTTGCAGAACCCAGGCCAATGAACCTATGAAGAAGAATAACATCCATAGTATTTTTCCTCTCTCTCTGCACCATTCAAGAAGAAATGGAAAACATTTTGTACTCAAATACGATACTAGGTTAGAATTGTTTTTCCAGCAGAAGTCCCTCTTTTCCATGTCTCCAAAAATTTTTACAATGGCAGTAGAATTCACTGCTAAGCTATAAAAGCTACATTTACATAAACTGAAATTTTTAATTTACATGAACTGAAAGTTTTAATAGGAAAGAGTATTTAAAATATGAGATCTGTAGGGGACACTTTTCATGAAAAAGTTTATGTGGCTAAAAAATAAGAAGCTAGTGTTTTGATATCTCAAAATATCAAGGTTTCATTGAGGTTTTGAGTAAAGAATACAAGAGTATTTTAAAAAATCATTTTATAAGTGACTAGATTCATGCTTCATTCCATATGTTGGAAAATAATTAAACTTTAGAGGAGTGTTTAAAATACACCTAGCATCACTGCTTTTCTCTCTAGCTTGTTTCACTTACTGCAGTAACATTCAAAGTTCTCTAACCAGTGCCCTACATTTCTCTGCACATATATCTCCATACAATTATTTTGTCTGAAATTCCTCTCTACATGACCTGAACCTTTGCCCCTCTCTACTGTTTGGTGGATTGAAGCCAGAGCTTCATGTATGCTAGGCAAGTACTCCATCACTGAGACTCAGACCCAGCCTCTCCGATTCTTTGGTTTTAGAATTCCTGCTCAAACTTCATTTCTTCTGGGAAATCTTTCAGTCTCCTCAGGCAAATTCATCATACAGCCTTTTGATGCTTTGTTGGCAAGGCTATTGCTGGGTGCTGCAAGGGGGATTTATAGCTCCGAGGGTAGGTGCTGTTAGAGGGCTTATTGGTTTTACTTGGTGAGCCATCTGTACTTTTGAAGCCGTTTTAGAAAAGGAGAAAAAAGAACAAATGTAGATTTTTAGTTTCAGGATTAGTCATTTCTGTAAAGTCTGTTATTTCAATTATGTAAAGGGGGGTGTCAAAACAATGAATTATACATTGTAACAACTAAATTGTGGGTGTGGAGTTTAGAAGTAAGGAGGGAAGCATGTATATTAAGAGACTGGCTACTGCACATTTTGCTCTTTTGTTGCTGTTTGGTTTTTGTTACTCCCTTCTGGTGGGAATGGTGAAAGGTCCTGGGAAGGAATTTGCAATAACATGGAGACTTGAGGGCTTTTCAAAACCCGATGCTACGGAATCACCCTTGGGCATCTTGTTAAAGCACAGTTTTGCCAGTCTGGGGCAGGACCTGAAACATTACCTTTTTAATAAGACCCCAAGTGTAAGATAGATGAATCAAGGCGCTCTGTCAAGGTAAACCAAATGTCTCAGATTAAAGTAGTTTCCCAGGGCAGGGGAGGGGAATAGGTGTTTAAGAGCATTTGCTATACAGGTGTAAAGACCTGAGTTCAAATCTTCAGCACCCACGTAAACAGCCACGTATACCACAGATGCTTGTCACCCCAGCACTGCGGGGTACACTGAGTGGAGGATGACTGGGGCATGCTAGCTGTCAGTCAGACTACAGTCAGTGAGACAGCCTGTTCTAAAGTGAGAACATTCAACAGTCTTCCTCCCTTCTGGGTATGCACAAGCTTATGCACCTATGAACACATGTGTGTACACACGCAGACATAGACACACACACACAGACACAGACACACACACAATGTTTTTCCCAGTTCGAAGCTGCAAAACTATAGCCATTTAATCCCAAATAGTCACTCAGGACTTCATGTGGCAAGAACATAAATTCAGTCTTAGGCTTTTTGCCTTTCTACCTGTGATTCAGCTATAGCCATTTAATTTTGCCCTCTATAAGTCTGATCTTGAATGTGATTAAATATAAATTGGTTGCTAGGAGAAACAGTAAATGAGACTTCACAGTTGGAATGGATAGAAAATTTAGCTGTTAGGTAGTCAAGAGAGAAGAATGGAAAAGTAAATTATTAGCTATCTGCATCCCTATTCATCATATAACTTTTAATACTAACAGGGTATCAATTAGGTTCAGATATCATCATCCTCAACATTAAATGTGTTAATTGACACTGCATTGCTTAATCAATCTTGTTAAGCACTAATTACATAGCTGCAGCTTCTTTTTCTCACTATCATTTTTTGGGGGTTGGGAAAAGCAAAAAGAAAAATTTGTTACTAGCCGATAGTGTCAATGTAAGCCCCCAGATTTTCAACCCTGGAAGAGGGGCCTGTGTTTCACCCTATCACATGGCAGAAGGAAGGTGTACATGATGGAACATTAGAGATAAGAGAATGTCACTTATTCCAGGATCTACACAACAGTTATAAAACAGGTCTTGTTCTCTGAAAATAATAGCAATAATTAAGAGCAGTAGTGGTAGGAAATGTAAAATGGGTTTTAAATATAGTGGGTCAAGTCAATGGGTAGAGCAAGGTGAAGGGTGTCCCAGGAATTTAAGCTGCAGAGATGGCCAGCTGAATATAGATGAGTGCGGCTCTTAGTTCTCATCAGAGGAGATTCTTTGTGCCATGGATGGTGGCTAATGCAGAAATTTGAAACTTATCAAAGTTCAGAGGATGAATCAAGTGCTCAGCCACAAATGGAACATCTAAATTACACCCCTGTCCCTGTGCAAAAATCTCATAAAGTATCATAGGGAAGGAGGCAGAAAGCCAGAGATTGGGGAGGACCAAGGATGAAACATTTGTCTTGTGTACATTAGTGGACTTGGTGCAGCTGTGCTTGCCAGAAAAATGTCTGCACAAGATTCAAGACAGTCAACACTCAAGAACAGTGGGGGAAGGGACTTGTGGCCCCCCAGCACTAACTGAGAAGCTGTGGAGAGTTGACGACTTCCTGGGGAATGGAGAATCAGAGGGTTTTTTTCCTTTGTTTCTTCTTCTTCCTCCTCCTCCTCTTCCTCCTCCTCTTCCTTCTCCTCTCTCTCCTCTTCCTCCTTCTTTTTCTAAGATGTGGCCCATGTTAAGTTGACCACCCTCCAACCCACAGGCATGCATCAATAGTACTTGATGGGCTACTAACAAAAGGGAGCCAGAAAGTTGAGAGAAAGTGAAGAGACAGGATGACTCTTGGAGGAATGAGGGGAAAGGATGGGGGTATGAATATAATTGAAACACTTGTATGACATTCTCAAACAGTTAATAAAATATTATGGTTTTAAAATGGAATACTACTCAGCAATTAAAAACGAGGGAATCATGAAATTTGCAGCAGATGGTGGGACCTGGAAACAATCATCCTGAGTGAGGTAACCCAAAAGCAGAAAGACGCACATGGTATATACTCACTTATATAGACCTATAAGATAGAATAAACATACTGAAATCTATACTCCTAAAGAAGATAAACAAGAAAGAGGACCTGGGGTAAGAGGATTAATCTTCACTTACAAAGACAAAGGGGATGGACATTGGATGTAGGAGAAAACAAGTAACAGGACAGAAGTTTACCACTGAGGGCCTCTGAAAGACTTTACCTAGCAGTGTATCAAAGCAGATATTAAGACCCATAATCAAAGCTTCAGCAGAGTACAGGGAATCATATGAAAGAAGGGGGAATTAGTAAGACCTGGAGAGGACAGGAGCTCCACAAGGACCAAATATATCAGGGCACAGGGGTCTTTTATGAGACTGTGTTGTATGAAAATGTTAAAATTTACTACTGATATATCTTCTGGTAATGCTTGCTGTTAGTCCTAAACAGCTGTATAACCAAATCACCACACAGAGACTGGGTTTATTAAGTTAACCTAGAACACAATGCTGGGCAATGGCTGCTCCCTTTTAAACCTCCAAGCCCTCATATTTTCCTAACATTTAGATTTTACCCATTATACTTGACTTTTGTGATATATTAGGTCCAGTCCGTCTCTCCACCTCGTTCCATGATCTCTCCTCCTTGTCTGCCTTCAAACTCTCCTCACCCTTTCTCCTCCCACTCATTTTCTGCCCTCTGGCTCCTCCCACTGCTTAAAATTGTGTCTAGTTGCTTTATTTTGGCCTGTTTACACAGAGTTGATACAGGATGCTTAGAATAAGTATCACAATACAACATCCGGATTGAAACCAGAGCATGGGGGCTGAAATCAACATTTGAATGAACAAGGGTAAGGTGTATACATTTCAAAAGAACATTATACTAACAAGACTGTTTCTCCAACCAAGGACCATGTATGGCTATAACCTAGAACCCCTGCTCAGATATAGCCCATAGTAGCTCAGTATCCAAGTGGGTACCCTAGTAAGGGGAACAGGGACTATTTCTGACATGAACTCAATGGCTGGCTCTTCGATACACCCCCCTGCTGAGGGAGGAGCAGCCTTGCTGGGCCACAGAGGAGGACACTGCAGCCAGTCCTGAAGAGACCTGATAAGCTAGGGTCAGATGGAAGGGGAGGAGGTCCTCCCCTATCAGTGGACTTGGAAAGAGGCAAGGAGGAGATAAGGGAGGGATGGGAGGATTGGGAGGGAATGGGGGAGGAAGCTATGGCTGGGATACAAAGTACATAACCTGTGATTAATATAAAAAATAAATTTAAAAAAGGGAGGTAGGAAAAGAAGAACAGGAGAAGATGATTTGGTGGGTGAATATTATTAAAAAGTTATGTGAACAAATCAAAGATGTCGCATTGAAATTTAAAATAAAAAATAAGACTTACTTTTATATTGGACTAACCAAGACAGACATTTCTTACAAAATCAGAATGTTATTTGGAATTCATAGGAAGGCTCATGAATGAGCGTACTGTGGGGCCCAAACTCTCTGAACCCAATCTCTAAATCTACCTCTTGACTATTAGCATGAAATGCACAAAGAGATTCCAAAGTACCAAGAAAAGTACAGTGCCCTATAAAACACTACTCAAGTTATAGTTTGTATTTTTCTAACAGAGTAGAATTGGAGGGAAAGAAATCATAAATGAAATTAAATGCTTTCTGAGTCTCTGTTGAGCCTATTTTTCAAGAATTGCAAGTGAAGTTTTAAGCATCCATAAGAATGCAATTATGCTTTCATTGCCTAATGTATGGACTCAAATTCCGACTTAATTATTCTGAGACTAAATTTATATGTCATTTGTGTAGTAAATCTTGGCAATTGCTCTCCCAACTATCATTGGAAATGTAATTAACTTGGGTTAGATAAGTTTTTACAGTGAGAACTAAATGCAGTGTAATACCGTGGCATTATTTAAAAGGCAAAGGCCAAATACATCTTCTTTCTAAAGTTTCTTGTTTGTTTGCAGTTTCTTTTCCAAGAAGGCTAAATGCTGAGGTTTTTTTTTCTTTCTCTGCTTTCACATTTTTGTCTGTTAATTGGATGCTCCTTTTTATTTTCTCCTTTCTTTCAAAAGAAAAGAAGTCTTCTCTTTGTATTGCATCTTTTATGAAAAATGTAGTTTACTTCTGAAAGAAGTGCTTCTCTATGATAAAGCTGTTTGATTTTTTTTAAGCTAAGCTCCTTTTGTTTTGCTAGTTAACTGTTAAATTCTCTCTCTTTCTCTTTCTTTCTCTTTCTTGTAATCTGTAGATGAAACTTTCCCAGAAGGGATATTCTACCAAACCTAAAAAACTGCATTTTCCTGGCAGTGAACATATGATACCTTGCATTACTTTAATTATGATAGACCCAAGCAATATTTGAAGGAAAAGATGTACAATGAAAAGAAAATCACTAGGTAATGTCATTCCCTCTTTGAAGCTGAGTCATAATATCCTACCAGATAGTTCCTCCAGCTTTCCACAAGAAATACTGGAATCTGCCAGGTTAAACACAGAAATTTATTCATTGTGGTTTTGGAAGATGGAAGTTCATAGCAAGAGGCCAGAAAGGTAGGTTTTATTGTGAAGACTCTTTCCAGGGCCACCTTGGTGTCCTCAAATGGCCTTTATTTGTGCATAAACTGAAGGAGAAAATTCTTTTCTCTTGTCTCTTTAATGAGGGCACCAATTCCATCCTGAGGGCTCTATTCCATGAAAGAATATAAACCCAATTATAACTCAAAAGCCCCATCTCTAGATTGCACAAAATATTAATATCGAGAAGGAAAAATGCACATGAATCCACAGCAGATAATAATTAGCTAGAGGCACGATATTTGGGGAAACCATGATATTACATCACAATAACATGCTGTTATTCCTGGGCACGATATATCCATTCTCCTGTCACTTGTTCACAATGGGACTACTGTGGGCAGTTAAACCTTTTGAGTTAGATCCTTAGGTTACTGGGGATGTGTTCCTTCTACTTTCCTAAGCATTTTATTTAAATTAAAAAAACATGCATCAAATAATCATGTGGTGTATATTTCTCAGATTAAAAACATGAGAAATGTCACAATTGCATCACAGAAGGAGATCTACACACACACACACCCGCATGCATGCATGCAAGCACACACACACTTGTAGCATCTTTAAATTAGATGCTCCTATTACAGTCTAGGACAGGGCTGTGAGGATGCACAGAAACACACCACATATGCCAAAAGCTCAAATAAACCAAGAAGCAGAATATCCGCTGTCAGGCTTAAAACCATACCATTACTATCCAGCCAAAAGAGTAGTGTACTTAAAAAGGGTGGTGGGACCTGGGTGAATTCTGATGACTGTCTTGATTTTTGCTTTCTGGGCTCTCAAGGTGAGTGTTTTGCTTTGACATGTATTTCCACTTTGATGCTCTTGCCAGAGGCCTGAATCTGATAGGATCCTGCAATCTTGTATGGAACCCTGACAATTGTAGGACAGCAAATCTTTTTTTTTTAATGTATATATGAGTTATTTTTCTATATATATGAGCATATAATGGCAATGGAAAACTCATGACTGCAAGGTTATTTAAATCTCTACTACAAAAGAACTCAGAGTCTTAAGGATTAGAATTTTCTTGGATCAGGTTTGGATATTTTGTTAAAAATGGAACATAACATATTTTTTGAGAAGTCAGATCTATTATTTTCTGTGAGTTTTATGTACCTGAAAAGAAGCAATACAGCTTTAGATTTTTTAAAATACATCTGGGTAATAGATGATAAAGAAAATGGTTTGGGTTGATGAAGTTTTAATTCTGAATAGACACAGGTATGTGTATGTTCAAGGAACAAAAATTAAATAAAAGTAGTAAAGTTTAAAACACTGTTTTGCTAATGAATCAGAACCCATAGCTTATTCACCGGGCATGAAAAGCATGCTCTGTATTGGGTTTCTCTTTTCATATTTTATTATATTCCATTTAGCATCATCTAGAACAGCTTTGAGAGTGTTCACTGAAGAACTGCTTTTTTTCATTAATCCACTTTTTAAAGGGCCCATTTAATTATTGTTTGAAAACAGAATTGTACTCCAGGCTAAGTGTCTAAAACAAAATTTTAACAAAAAACCAACTAGCACTTTAAAAATATTTTTTAATGATGTGCTCTTATGCTTTCCTCCATATAATCAGGAAGTTCCAGGTGTAGTAGAAGGCCTTATTTTTCCATGAAAAAGAAAAAAAGACAAATAAACCTTTCATTTTCAGGGTGTAATTCAGTGCCTTTTTGGGGTGTGTGAACAGTGAAGATTGATTTCTGATTCTTCTAGAGCAAATGCTTTACAGTTCTGAGTTGATGCATGATTCTTCATTGAACTTTCTCCCTCTGCATCCCCCAGATCAGACCCAACGGTGTCTGTCCATACAGCCTCAGTGGGTAAAACTGATTGCTGCCAAGCCTGACAGCCTGAGTTTGGTCCTTAGGTTATGACAGAAGGCAAAAACTAATTCCCATAATTTGTGCTCTAATCTTAGCATATGCAATCTGTCATATTCATATCTATATACATAAGTAATAAATAACTGTAATAAAACAATTAATATTGATACATAAAATTTATTCCATCAGAAATTTTTCTTAGAGTTGTGCCAGAATGCTATTTCAAGTAAATTAATTAAAGTTAATAATTAAATTCATATAAATTAAGCATGCAATATGCTTTTCTGTTTGGCTTCTTTTGATTGTAGACTTATTACACAGAACAGTTTCAGATATATCATATGTATGTATACATACATATTTATTTATAAAATCTTCCAAAATTATTCCTTCCACACCCATGTATGGTGTACCTACATTGATTCCAATTCAACAAAAATTTTGTTTTTATCTTCTGTTATATAGGTGGTGGTAGTAAGCAGGTAAATAACTAGTTATTTGTCAGTATTTCCATTGTAATATAGTGAGGTTAATCCCATCCATGGGAAAAATTATTTAAATTTGAAACAAAAAAAACCCTCTCCATTGAGGACTCCTTTGATTAATTTATCTTTTACATTTACTTGCTACAGGTTGCTGGCCATGTTTCCTGATCATTAATAAACAGTGTGTTATGGTGTCTTTGTTAGAAGGGATGAAATTGATTACTTTATTATTACCCTGCTTTGCTGGTTTAAAATATTATAGCTGAGTAGATTGCTGTCATCTTATTAAGTATGAATTAATTTAATTTGTGGAGGTTGAAAGCATCAACTCGTTTTCTTTAATTAACTGCTTTGCATTGCATTACTAAAGGAGTCTTTTAATGGTGATGTGAGCTCATGACGGGGTCTTCCATTGTGGGGTACTGTGTCTTGAGTGTCTTGAATTTCATGAGAGTCATAAATAATGTAAATACAATGTTGTTTTCCTTGCCACTCATATGTACTGATGTTAAATCCATCAACTGACTTATTAACAAGAAAAGAGTTCCCTGAGGTTTGCCATTGGGAGGGTAACAGGAACTGCGGTCTACCTTTGGTAGAATTCCTATGAATCCTGTCTATTCAGACTCCCAATCATCTATTAGAGTTTGGTTCCCTAAGTGCTCATATGCTCATGACTTCTTCCTATTGGAAGGTAATAGAAATTTCAAGGGGCAGGGCCTGGTTAGAGGAAAGAATTTCTTGGTGCTTGCCTTTGGAGGGCTATTGAAAACCCATCCCTCTCTCTTTCGCTGCTTTCCTGACACCAAGTAAGAAACCATCCTCTGCCATGTAGCCTACTTCATTTTGGGCCTACAGCAATTAGGTGGAGTGCCTTAGAGTAAGACCCTTGAGACCTCAGGCTAAAACAAATATTTTTAAGTTGGCTATATTAAATGCTTTATCATAGTGACAAAAAAAATAAACAAACAGAAACCCAACTAGTATAAAATACTGGGATTGTAGAACCTGCATGTTTTTTTTATAAGTTGGTTCAACTTCCAGGCTACTTTTAGTTCAATTCTAAACTGAAAACATAACAAAAATTAAAATATCTAGAGAGATAATGTCTTAGTCCGTTTGTTAAAAAATAAAAAGGATAACCAAAGTGTATGATATGTTAATGGAAGCTTCTTTCTTGACATCATGGAAATCCAAGTCAAACTATTGGCAGGATCAGCGCCTGATGAGGAGCTGCTCTCTGCTAGGAAAAGACAGATGCTGTGTCTTTGCATTACAGAAGGGGCAGAAAGAGAAAAGATTTCCCTTTAGCCCTTTTAGAATTAATCCTCATAAATGGAGCTGCCATGATTCAGTTACTTTATGCAGGGTCTATTTGATAATACAATCACATTGGCAATTGACTTCCAGTATATGAGTTTCAGGACCACATTCAGATCCTGGAGGTTGGTGGTGGGAGGGAAAGACTTCACAAATGGATGAAGTGGCACCTGACATACAGTGAAACAATCACTGGAGGTTATTAGTGTTGTAGCAGTTGCTTTTCTGATTATTAATTAACTTCCCTCTAGAACTCTGCTTTTTACCCTTCAATTCTTCCTTCCTTCACCATGTAATTCTTCTATGAATCTAAGATTCTCATATATTCTTCTACCTGGCCCCAAAGACACCAAAACCAAATAATTCTGTTTTAAGTAAGGGTTTAAAACTGTGTTTTATTATTCTATTCCTTTAGATGAACCTTTTACACAAAAGACATTTTCTATTTCACTGACTATTGGATAAGTGAGAGATCATGTTAATACGCTTAAAAGTTGATTGAAAGATTTTTAATTCATGCACTAGCCATTGTTTTTTTTTGTGTGTGTATGTGTGTTTGTGAGCGTATGAGAGAGAGAGATGGGGTGAGAAAAGAATGTGTGAGAGAGTTTGAAGGCATGAAGTTGCTGTTGAGTGTCTTCCTTAATTGCTTTTCATTCTGTTCTCTAGGGCAAGGTTCTTCATCGAGGCCAGGCTTTGTTGCTTCTTTGGTTAGTCTAACTAGCTAGTTTGTCCCAGGGGTCCCCTATTTCTGTACTCCTATTATTTGGATTACAGGTGGGCTACCTTGTCCACCAGGTCTTCTCATTTGTACTAGGGACTTGAATGCATGACAAACACTTTACATTGAACCTTCTCCTCAGCTCTCCTTTAAGAAGTATTGTGCATACAGTTTGACAAATATTGTTATTAATTTGTCACACATTGCATGCATAATTCTGCGATATATGATTTAAAAGGTCCTCTTCACTGTAATCTAGGACTATTCACACATAAAAACCAGTTCTTTATGGCATGTGACAGGCATTCTTATTGTTACTGATGTGTACGTCAAATTTATTCCTATGTTTTAGCATGAGGGATACTGGTAATCTTGATAGTTGTTAGCCTAGTTAGACTTAATTGAGAAAGAACAGTAGATATATTGAAGAAAATAAGCACAGATCATTTCCTTGGGGAATTTTTTTCTTTGAGAAAGGAACAACAGAGTAAGCAGGGATGGTATTAAATGAACTCTTGATTAATAGATGATATTATTATTTGTACACTAAAAGAGTAATCCAGCCAGGCAAGTAAAGGGTGTTGATACCGAAAAGAAAGGCATCTGCTGGGGGAGTGTCCTTGGAAACTGAGGCATGGTTAAACTCTTTTCCAAAGCAATGCTGGCTGACAATAGGTCTTTGATAGAAGAGAGTCACTTATAGTGGAAGGGAGACATTGAATACAGGTTGCCAGTGTTCATTATCAGCTTAACAGTGCTTAGCTGCACTTTCCAGACAGCAGTGTGGCTGCACAAAGCTGTTTGCCACAAGGTGACTCCTTAATATCTGCTCAAATGGACTTGCTATTTTTCTACTTCTGTTTTTTTCTTCTAATTAGTGCCTCTTTATGTTCCTCAAAATTAATCCACAAAACACACATGGCACCTTCAACATGTGTGTGCATACATGTGCATAATCTTTTTTTTACCTAAAAGTATTTTTTGAATACATTTGGGAGAAAGTGCCTGGAGTGTTTTTTAAAGTACATTGGAAATATTTTCTTCACGTTTTCAACTCTTGGTACACAACTCTTGGGTTGCATAATTTGAGAGGACTAGAATTGTACATTTGCCTTGTGACACATACGTGTGGATTTAAATATCTGTGTGTTCTGGTGCAAGTGAGGCTAGACAACAGGACTGCACTGACAAAGTGCTGTTCTTTTCCCTTTAGCTGTGGAAGAATATGGAAGTTTTAATTGCTTTAATAACTGCCACGAGTCTCTTTGAAATCCCCTAGCTTCTCAGCACAGTCCTGATAACATCACAGCCTCTTTGGGAATCAGTTCCATGAACAGTGGGAGCCAGTAACATTCCTCACATGAAATGGCCTTTGATTTCTTCTTATGTAAAAGTTACTTATCATGACTACCACCTTGGCTTTCCCAGTTGTTCGGCACTGATTTTTTTTATCCCTATTAGCAGAGTGATGTTTTATTTAAAGGAAACATCTGAGGAGCTCTTTTTTTGTTTCTTTGGGGGCAGGGTAAAGAAAAAATATGCATAAAATTATTTCTGCTCAATAGGAGCTTTCAGTGCTCACCTTGTGGATGGTCCTGTTTAGAATCTGAAATCAGAAACAGACAAAGGGATAACAGATGAAATTTGAATAAATAAGAGGTAGAGAAGATAATAGTACAATGTCAACATTGCTTTCCTGATTTTGAAAATTGTGCTCTGGTTACTTACATTTGGTGAATCCCCTTGAAAAACGCAGAGAGATTCTTTGTGCTCATTTTATGACTCTTTTGTAAGCCTATACTTATTTCTGTGTGTGTGTCTAAATGAGGTTTCTGCTCTAGAGTTTTTGTATTCTCTCATCTCTGGAAGATGCCAAAACTAAACCGATCCAGGCCACATGACAATGGTGAAAAGTGATGCTATGTTTTGGAGAAATGGAAAGTCTGTTAGAGATGATGTATTTCAGAACAAAGACATCAGAGTTCCTGGGATGACTTTGAGGAAGTACTTGAAGCTAATCAGGGAAATTCTAGAATTAAGGATTGTGGTCACTTGTGACTTGCTGTCATTTGGGAGAAGAATTCTATTTCCCTCCATAAACCTAACAGGTTGAGACTATTGGATTGAAGACACAAGAACTCGATTTGTACTTATTATGTAGAGAGAAAAAAAATCTAACTTAGGTGTCTTCAATAGTAACATGTTTTCTAACATGTGCTAATTATTTATAGACTTTAAGCTCGGCAACATTTTGGCCTTTAAAAGATCTAAAATTTTCTACAAGACAATGAACAAACAAGCTTTTCAGCCTGTGACAGCTTTGGTGGTCTGTCAATTTGTGTGATAAATTAGTGATGTCCAAAACTGTATAATTTACTGTATTAATGTTATTGCTTGCTCTAAATCACTAATATCATATATGTGTAAAATATGTGTTTAAATGTGTATGTTTGCTGCTTAAGGAATAGTGTTAGAAACCCTTGCCACAAAGTGATTATTTGTATGGCTTATTTATGTGGCTAATATTAGATGCTGTACAGTACCTACTTAGCATGATTTATTTGTCTGTAGAACAGTAGCATAAGACTGTTCCAAATATACCTACAGGGTGCAAGCTTGAAATTAATGTGCTGGGGTACATTCATATAGGGAATGCGCTGGCTGGGTTCACCAATGTTTGGTGCAGCCAAAGGTTCTTATCTTGATGGATGATTGTGCTTCCTTTGATCAATGAATGAAGCATCTTTTAGGTCAACAAAGGGAGAAAACAGTAGGTGGTCCTGCCTACTGCTGGATTAAGTTCATAACCTAGAAAGAACTCTGCATTTGTAGGACCCATACTAAAAAGCCTGTTTATTTGAATTCCCAGCACACCCTTTTTCACATTCATTCTGCCCATATTAATTGAAAAAGAATCGCCTTCTTTATTTGTTAAGTGCCTTAAATGAGTCAGATAGGATCATGGAAGTGATCTTTATGTTTGTATTTGGTATTTTGCTTTATTTTGATTTTAAGAAATAACAGTTCAGTTTTGATTATATTTTTATTCATTTGTGCATATGTACAGTTATGATTTTCTTTTTGTTGTTGTGTGTTTTTTTGTGGTCATGTATGTACCATGGTATATATGTGGATATCAGAGGACAACTTGAAGCAGTTCTTTTCACTATTTTGGTTTAAGAATCAAACTCTTGTCACGAAGCTTGACAGCATTTACCTTTATGAATGGGGCCATCTTGCTCGGCCATGGTTTAAAGTAAAAACATGACAGTGTGTATTAAATCACACTAAACTCTTTTTTTTTAATTTATTTATTTTTATC
>CM053765.1:17627596-17695136 GCA_028658305.1 Pachyuromys duprasi
TGTAGGGCTGGGTTGCTATGTAGGTATTGCATGAATTTTGTTTTGTCATGGAAAATTTTGTTTTTCCATCTATGTTGATTGAAAGCTTTGCTGGGTATAGTAGTCTTGGTTGGCATCTGTGTTCCCTTAAAGACTGTATGTCTTCTGCCGAGGCCCTTCTGGCTTTCATAGTTCCTGATGAGAAGTGTGGTGTGATTCTGATCGGTCTACCTTCATATGTTACTTAACCCTTTTCCCTTCATGCCTTTAATATTTTTTCTTTGTTTTGTAGGTTTAGTATTTTGACTATGATGTGATGAGAGGTATTTCTTTTATGGTCTAGTCTATTTGGTGTTCTGTAGACTTCCTGTGTATTTATGCACAATTCTTTTTTTACGTTGGTAAAATTTTCTTCTATGATTTTTTAAGAAATATTTTCCGGTCCTTGGATCCTGGACTCTTCTTTTTCATCTATTCCAATTATTCATAGGTTTTGTCTTTTAATGGCATCCTTGATTTCTTGGATATTTTGTGTTTGGGACTTTTCTGATTTTATTTTTTCCTTGAGTGAGGAATCCATTTCAGCCAGCGTATCTTCAGCCCCCTAGATTCTCTCTTCCATCTCTTGTATTCTATTGTTGATGCTTACCTTTGTGGTTCCTGATCTTTTCTCTAAGTTCTCCAGTTCCAGGTTCTTCTCCCTTTGTGTCTTCTTTATAGATTCTAATTCTATTTTCATGCTTGTATCGTTTCCTTCATTTGATTGACTGTGTTTCCTATTTCTTTGGTTGTTTCCTCTCTGTTTATCTTTAATTGTTCCTGTATGTGGGCAGTTAAATTCTTCTTAATTTCTTTGAGGGCCTTGTTCATTTCCTCTTTTTGTCCCTCTTTTTGTTCCTCTAATATCTGCATAATCATAGCTTTAACATAATTTTCCTGTGTCTCTGCTGAATTAAAATCTCCATTGCTTTTGGGTGTTTCTGATGGGGCCATGGTGTCATGATTTTTGTTGGGTGAGTTCTTATGTCGTCTTCTGGGTATTTGTTTATATATAATCTAGGAGCCATTTGTGCTTTAATGCTGAACTTCAGACTAGAACTGTCAATTTCTTGTGCCAGGAGTATTCTTCAAGAAGATAAGGGAGTTCCAGTGGTTTGATAGTGTGTGTTGTTGCCTCAGTTTAACTCTTTTGTGGGATCTGTGTGCCCGGCTTCGGGTGAGCACCACAGGCTGGTCACCCCTCTGGTCTGGAGGTTTGGCTCCTCACTCTGTGCCAGAGGCTTAGTGTCCCGGTTTGAGATGTCAGCTGGGGGCGCTACTCTGGTCTGGAGGCTCCATGCTCCAACCTGGGCTTGCTGCTAAGGGCTCTCCTCTGGACTGGAGACTTGGCGCCTCCTTCTGGGCCAGGGGCTGTGCACCACGGTCTGAGGTGGTATTTGGGGGCATCTCAGTCTGGACCTGATTCTGTTTGTCCCAGTCCAGGGTGGTGGCTAGTGCCTCCCCGGGGAATGTGCTCGCCCGATGTAGCCCTGTCTGGGGAATGGAATCTGGGGCCTTCTCAGACTGGCCTGTGGACACACACATGGTCTGGAGTGGTTGCAGGCATTGCTGAGCAGTGTGTGCTTCCTGTATGCAGGCTGGTCTGGGGACTTCTCAGTCTGGCCTGCACACACACATGGTCTGGTGTGGTTGCTTGCGGAGCTGAGTGGTGTGTGCCTGCTGGATGCAGGCTGCTATAAACGGTACCCTAGGCCCTCTCAGTCTGGCCCTTGGACACACACAGGGACTGAAGGCAGAGCCGAGTGGTGTGTGCCTGCTGGATGCAGGCCAGTCGAAAAGGTACCTGGGGCCTTCTCAGTCTGGCCCGGAGACTGTGTGATCCAGTCCAGAATGGCTGCTATTGGTGCCCAGATCAGGGCTGTGCACTGCTGGTCACCAGGAGTTTTTTCCGGGGAATAACTGGGTGTCCCTAGGATTTTCCCACTTGATTTCCTCACTGTAAGAGTTCTGCTCACCTGGCAATCACAGATGCTGATGTTTTAGGTCCCAGAGTTTAGTCTCCTGGTTGCTGCATTGTTACTGCTGTCCTACTCCTCAGACACAGTGTCCTCTCGTGGCACCCATCTTGGATCTCTCCCAGACTTTCTTTTATCATTATTATTATTATTATTATTATTTTACAATTTATTCATTTTTGTATCCCTGTTGTAGCCCCTCCCTCATCTCCTCCAAGTCCCACCTCCCTCCATTTTCCTTCCTTATCCCTTTTCCCTAGTCCACTGATAGGGAAAGTCTTCCTCCCCTACTGTCTGACCCTGGCCTATCAGGTCCCTTCAGGACTGCCTGGGGCTAGCTAGGTTACCCCACAAGGGAGAAATGATCAAGGAGCAGGCAACTGAGTTCATGTCACTGACTGCCTTTTCTTCCCTTAATAGGGAAACTATGTGGAGACTGAGCTGTCTATGGGCTACACCTGGGCAGGGTGTAAGGGGCTAGGTTCTCTTTATGCATGGTCTTTGGCTGATTTGTCAATCTCTCCAGTTCCCCCTGGACCCAGCTATTTTGGGCTTTATTGGACTCCTTGTGGGGCTCCTGTGCCCTCTGGCTCCTTCTATATCCTACCTTCTTCCATAAGACTCCATGTGCTTTATCCAACAGATGTTCAAGCATACAACAAGGGACATTTGGATCAGCTATGTTCATAGCATGTTTATTAGTAATAGCCAGAATCTGAAAACGACCTAGATACCCCTTAAACTAAGAATGGATACATTAATGGTGGTACATTTACACAACGGAATACTGCTTGTCTATTAAAAACAAGAAAATAATGAAATTTGCAGGCAAATGGATGGAACCAGAAAATATCATCCTGAGTGAGGTATTCCAGAAGCAGAAAGACACACATGGTATATACTCATTTATAAGTAGATATTAGGCATATAATGTACAATAAACCTACTAAAACCTACAGACCTACAGATGATAAATAATAAGGAGAAACCTAGGGAAGATGCTTAATTCTCATTCAGAAGGGAAAGCCAGAAGTGGTAGAAGAGAGAGAGGACAGGATCTCTCTAGATCCACCCTCCTTCCCTAACCACTCAATTTTGTGTTTTCAACTCATCAAGACCATTTTGTAATGATCTAATGTCCCTGTATGTGTGGCCTTCCACTGAAGCATGGTCAAATTACCAAGGTATACACTCTTAGAGAAAATTATTTTTTCCTCTTCTAGAAGCAAATAGTTGCCAAGAGTTCCATGGCTATTGTGAGATTTGGTGTGCAACTCCTGTTTCAATGCTTGGATTTTTTTATGGCTTGGGCTTGTACCTGACTTGTGCATGTTTTCACAACCACTGGGAATTTATATGTTCAGCTTTTTTACTTGCCCAGAATATACTTTTTTGTGCAGTATTCACTACTCTGGGCTCTTATATATTTTTTTGTCTCATCTTCCATGATGGTGTCTGAGTGTTGGATGGAGGTATATGGTATATGTGTTTAGAGATGAACATTCCTCAGCATCTCATTCTTTGCACCTTGGTTAATTGGGGGTCTCTGTGTTAACCACCATCTTCTGGAAAAAATAACTTCTCAGTTGAGGCTGACCGGTGAGTAGATCTATGAGTACAATGCAAAATAAAGAGGATCTAGCATAATTTTATCGTCACTTAGTACAATAACAGTAGAAAGTTCTCTTCTGGGACCTATGATTTGTATATTTATAAGTTCTTGGCCCCAAACTGGTACCAAGTATGAGTTTTATTTTGCAGAGTGGGACTTAAATTTAATCAGAATGTGGTTGGTTACATCCAAAAATTTAGTGTCATTACACTATTCTGCATGTCCTGCTAAGTCAGTCATTACCAAAACTTGCAGTGTTCACAGCTGAGTCTGACTCATGGCTACTTTTCCCTTCTGTTTAAGTGTGTAACCCCTTTCCACACTGGGAAAGCCAGCAGTATGGATGAAGCTTCCTGGTTAGTAACAGTCTGCTTTCTCCACATTTTATTAATCAACTGTGCAGTGTCTTCAGCAGTAGGACCATACTGTCGTGTTCTGGAGGGTAAGCATGAGTAAATGAAATGGTCTGTGATGTTTGGAAGCCTACTAGATTTATCTTTTAGCACTTGAAATCTGTCATTTTATTCTTTCCTGGCCACCAGGTCTCTGCTGAGAGAAATGCTGTTCAGCCCTAACGAAATCCCCCTAAGCTTCATATACTAATTGAAGTATTCTTAGAATCCTCCTCCCTTTCTTTCTTATACTCAGACTCAGTCTTTCCAAACACTGGCTTTAAATTTATTTTCTGTTTCATTTTAGTTACTAAAGTTAGCAATAGCTAATACATTGAAAATTATTTGAAAACTTAAATGGTAGCATATGATTAACTGTTACATTCTTGGGAAGCACAATGAATTTACAGGCATGCTTTTGAGTATTTAAATTTTTAATGAGAAATATTTGACATCCATTATCTTCTTAATGAACTATAAACTGAAAGTGATTACTAATTTCAGTGGAAGACCACACTGTATTCTTTTTTAGATGGTATATTTTTGAAGGATTTTTTGAATATATATTCAAATATATATTTGAATATATATATATATATATATATATATATATATATATATAGTGTGTGTGTGTGTGTGTGTGTGTGTTAGAATAAAATTGGGTAAAAATAATGAAGACAAGTTTCATTCAAGTTTGAAAATTTAAGTAATGCTCCACAGACATGTGTGTGTATACATCATTAGTAAATAACAATGTAAAATGTCACTTTTTAAATTTTTACGTATTAGATTTTCCAAATGGATTTGTTATGATTAAATATTTAATTAGCTGGTTGGATCTCCTTAGTTAATAAATGAGTCTGTTGGGCGTTTCTCCTCACAAAGCGAGGGTACAAAGATAGAAAGGGAAGTGAACTGTTGAGGATGCCATGAACTTTTGGTGCGCTGGGTGATGTGTGTGACTTACAGTGAGCTCAGTATTTCTTACTATATTCAATAGAGGCTTTATTCCTTGAAATATTTGTACCCAAATTCCTGGTAATAAAGGTGCATTAGTGTGATGCTATTTCACTTGAAATTACTAAAATACATAGGAGATCATAAAGGTGAAGATCACAAGCATTACACACTGAGACTTGCATGGGGCATGATGTACGATGCCTTAGTTCTGAGGTGTAGTGAGTTTAGTTTTGAAGCTATCGGCCATTCTCCTTCGCACCCCAGGTTATTTTTTCCAGCCTCTCCCTTTAGAAGACTCTTCTATGTCTCTGGAATCTCCATTGTCTGAGGTGAGGGAAAAGAAAAGGTATTTGACAGGTTGTCATACTTCTGGCATAGTGAAAACATTGTCAGTGAAGGTGCATGGCAGTGTTAGGCTGAGCTCCAGCATTCAGTTACTAAGGGCAACAGCAATGAGACTCCCCACAGGTTTGCATCTTTAGAAGTCACATTATTTATGAGTGCTTACAATCAGGTGCCCGGTGTGTGTGTGTGTGCACACACACACACACACAGAGTGAACTTCCTCCGCATACTATAATTATTTTCCACAAGGAATCAGTTGACCTTTCTGTACCAAGTACTTTCTTATACTTTGCAGAAATCATTTCGTGAAGGATTTGTGCATAGGTTACAATTCTTTGGAATATGAAGGGATAGGACTTTCTTAGTTCCACAGATAGAAATGTATGTTCCTACATATGAGCCATTTTATTAAAAAGGTCAAATTAGAGTGGAACACCATGGGAGAGTAAACTAAAGAGCCCACATCAGTGAGTATTAGCAAAGACAGATGAGTAGAAGCAAGCAGAGAGGACCTAGGAAAAGCACTGGAGAACAGAGAATTCACACTTGGAAGATTTTATAGTTTTGCCTCAGGCCAGGCTTGGAGCGACCAGGCAGTCTGTCAGTGGAAACCTGGATCTATGGTTTATTTAAACAGATCTGAGCCTCACAACTACACTGCTTCTTCACTTGCCATGTCCGTGGGCACATGATGCCAGTGGGAATTTTCCTGTACATAACTGTGAGGGCTGTCTAGCATTCACAATGGCGAGGAAATTCAATAATATCTGTTAATATTTCAAAAACCTTGTTATACACATCTTTTTTTGTTTTAGTCAAATTTGAAATTATGACCAAGTATTAGACACATGGTTTGAGCAGTAACTGATGCTTTGAATATAGAAAGTATCTCAGTTAATTTCAAATTTGAAAATAGTTATGTGTACATTTAACATTTTCTAAAAACTCAAATAAAACTATTGTTAATAGTATGCATTATTTAGTATTTATTAGTATTTAGTATTAATTGTATTTAGATCATAGACAATTAGGAAGGAATTACACTTATTATGAGAAAAAATGCCTGAAGCACAGGAATAGAGTCTTACAACCCTTGTGGAAATCAATCTGGAGGTTTCTCAGAAATTTGGAAATAGCTCTACCTCAAGATCCAGCTATACCACTCCTGGGCATACACCCAAAAGATGCTCTACTATACCACAAGGACACTTGCTTAATTATGCTCATAGCAGCTTTATTCATAATAGCCAGAAACTGGAAACAACCTAGATGTCCCTCAACTGAAAAATGGATAATGAAAATGTGGTACAGTTACACAATGGTCTAGACTATTACTCAGCTCTTAAAAACAAAGACATCATGCAATTGGCAGGCAAATGGATGGAACTAGAAAAGATCATCCTGAGTGAGGTAACCCAGTCCCAGAAAGACACCATCGTATGCACTTATTTATTCGTGGATATTAGCCATAAAATATAGGATAACCATGCTACAATCCATGGACCCAAAGAAGCCAAGGAGTGCCCAAGAGAAGATGCTTGAATCTCACCCAGAAGGGGGAATAAAATAGACGTAGATGGAGGGAGGGAACTGGATGGGAAAAAGTGTAGGGAGGGTAATGGGGTGGAGATCATGGATGCAGAGAATGGAGTAGGGAAACCTGGATAGAGAACAGAAATTGGAGGGGACAATCTCTGGGACAGGAGAGGCTCTGGGGAATCTATGGGGGTGACCCTAGCTGAGACTACAAGCAGCAGAGTTATGGAACCAGAAGTCTTCACCCCTTATAGCCAGGTGGGACTCCCAGTGGATAGAGGAGGACACCAACCAACTCATAAAACCTTCCACCCAATATGTGTCTTGCCCACAAGAAGTGTAGGGGTAAAGAAGGAGCAGAGATTGAGGAGATGGCAAACCAATGAAATGTCCCAACTTGAGACCCACCCCATGGGAGAGAGCCAACCCCTGTCACTATTAGTGATACTCTGCTATACTTGCATAACTGTCTTCTGAGAGGCTTCATCCAGCAGCTGATGGAAACAGATGTAAAGACCTACACCCAAACAATAGGCAGAACTCAGGGGGTTCTGTGGAAGAGTAAGAGGAAGGAGAGAAGGAGCCGGAGAGGTCAAGGATGCCACAATAAGACCTACAGAGTCAAGTAACCTGGGCCCAGAGTGCAGGGGTGGGATGGCATACTGAGACTGAACCACCAACCAAAGAGCTTACGGGGACTAGGCCTAGACCCCCTACACATATGTAGCATATGTGTAGCATGTTCAACATGGGTGCCACAACAATGGGAGAAGGCTATCTTCCATTGCCAGCCTTTGGATCCCTTTCCTCTAGCTAAGCGGCCTTGTCTGGCCTCAGTGGGAGAGGATGCACTTAATCCTGCTGAGACTTGAGGTGCCAGGGTGGGCTGATACTCCATTGGGGCCTCCTCTTCTCTGAGAAGAAGTGGGAATTGGAGGGGGGAAGGAGGGAGCTGGGGTCAGGATGTAAAGTGATTGAATGAATGAATGAATGGATGAATAATGGGAACAAAGATGATTCCATATCCTTATAATGTCAAACTAAAGAATCATTTACCCGACTCGGAAATATAATCAAGTATGGGGAACACATGGTAAAGCTCTTCTTTGGAATAATTTCTCTTTATATTAAAAAAACATTTAAGGATTTCTGACCTGTTTTAATCGTATTCTAGCCACTTTTCTCAGATACACCTCCTTTTCCTCCTGCTCCAGAATTATCTCCCTCCCCCACCCCCATCACCATGGCCCGTTTGTGCTACCCAAATATTCATCCATGTGGGCTTCCATTGCAGCGTGATGGACTTATTAGGAGCTAGACTTTTAGAAAAAACTGACTCTTCCTTTTCCAGAAGGTCAGAATTGCGAATAGCTGCTTGATTAGGAATGGACCTTCTTCCCTAACTCTCCTAGAACTTTTTGTTGATTTTGTCTTTACCATAAAAAAAAAATCACATGTTAACCAGTAAATGTCTCTTTTAAAAGACATAAAAATAAATAAATGAAAGATTGTAGTGTTACTGCTCAATATGACAATCAATTTCGTATTTCTTATCAAATTGATTTTGGCATTCTTTTGGTTAGATATATCACTTTATTCAGCTATATTACTTTTTCTGTAATGCCTTAAAGTACCTCCACAATCTTAATTAAATATTTGAATAAAAACATTAAATATATTTGTTAATCTATATTTACATAAGAACTATGCTTTTAGTCCTGAATATAATATTGACAATCAGACAGATAATCATTGCAACATTGCTTAAACTCCCTCTTGGAATCAATTGGATCTTACATTAGTAATTGTTTAGAACACCAGACTGGCTTAAGCCATAATTTAGATGAGGAAAAAGTGCTAATTAGGAAACTGCCTGTGCAATTCAAGTTATTTCTTGGGGCTTATGTGTTCTCTGGCCAGAAATTATGCCTTATCACTGTAATGTATGTTGTAACCCTCAAGCAGCGATCATGTTATCTTGGCAACTAAATGAAGCGTATCTGGGAGATGGAAGTGGCGTGCTATGAAAATGATAATTACGTAGTGCCTTTAACATGTGAGGCAGCTGTTAATTATGTTCTAGATTAGCTTTTACAGTGACCCCATGAAGAAAGATTATCTTCATCTTAAAGGAGAGAAATCAGAATTCAAAGAGACAAACTCTTTCTACTCTCTAAAACCATCTCTTGCCTACCTACTGCACCAGCTGAAGATCATTAGTATTTTCAAGCCAGGTGCTATTAGATTCATAAGACCACTCACTGATTCACCAGAATTATCACGTCTTTCCTTTTACAGACATCAGAAATTTTGTTCAAGAATTTTTAATGAGATTCCTAGCGTGGCGATTCTATTAACTCAGGATTTAGAATGCATCAAGTGAGAATGGGGAGTGCATGACAAGATATTCAGGGAACAATTTAAAAGCAAGAACTTCTCTGTAATGAGGTATTTTAGAGCAGACATTGGATTCCCTGTATACATTCTTTCATTCCTGACTTCCAATTCAGTCATTGCTCATGTCTATTAGGCAAGTGCTAATGATGATTCTCATGGGGGAATTTGCAGATGCGATGGTCCTTTCTTCTGGCACCAGTGAATGTGGGGGTGGGCACTCTTCAATAAGACACTTTTTTCTGAGACTCTGAAACTTCAGTGCGCTACACAGGCCCCTTAGGACAGGTGGAGAGCAGGATCGAACAGGTATCTTGCTATGTCTACAGAGACATACTTGCTGTGGTCCCTTCTTGGGTAACCTTTTTGGGCTCTCTTGCTATAGCTGAGAAAGCTTGTAGTTTCAGAATAACAGTTTGGTAAAGCCACAGTAAGACAAATTGTTGATTTCTGTTTGAAATGCCCATTCTTCCTTACAGTGAAGTGCAGGGAGACAGCTATAGTTTGGACAATGAGCTCTACGCAGAACTGATGGCGAACTGCACTGAGTAATTTCCTTGCCAATTCTGACTTTTCTTTCTATTTTCGTACAGTATTCATCCATTCATGCACTTATTCATTCATTCATACATTCATTCATTCATTTTGACAGGGTTTGGCTTTGTAGCCCAAACTGGTCATGAACTTTCAGGCTTCCTCCCATTTCTAGAGATTAAAAGTGCTGAGATTTAGAGTGTTCATGAAGATGTATCATTTAAATTATTAACATGATACAATAAAGGCCAAGGGGCCAATTCTCAGATTTTTTTTTACTTATTTTTTATTTTGGGGATTATACTTTAATTACAACATTTCTCCCTTCACTTCCTCCCTTCCCACACAAACCCTTTCTTACATCCCTCCCATCTCTCTTCAAATCCATAGCCTCTTTTTTCAGTAATTGTTACCACATGAATGTATGTATTTGTATATACATACATGTAATTCCAAATATAACCTGTTAGGTCTATATAATGTTATTCTGTTTTAAATGAGGCTATTGTAACAAGGAATCTTTACCTTGGGACAAAGGGCATCGTAGTGGATGAAAGAGCCAAAAAGAAGGGAACAGGGTCTCATGGAAAGGTCGCATCCAGATCTCTATTGATCTTCTGTGACTAAAGTCTGAAAGTCAAAATCTGCAATCAGGAGGTCTTTTATGACAGTAGATTTGTTGCAATTTAATTAATGACTTAGATTACTCACTGTTTAATGCTTTACTGATTTCACCAGTTCTGAACTTTGCTGGAGTCAAGTATTTAAAAAGTAATAATTGTTTGGGGTATCATTCTTTCCTGGGCCCCCAGGGGTCAGTTTTGATGGTTCTGTTGGTCTCTTTGTGAAGCTCCTGTCCCCTTCATATCTTTGCATCTCCCCCTTCTTTCATAAGATTCCCTGCATTCTGCCCAAAGTTTGGCTATGAGTTTCAGCCTCTGCTTCGACACCTCGATCAGTAGAGTATGCCATCTGTGGCAGGCTCCTGTTCTGTTCTCTGTCTTTTCATGCTTCCAATGTCTATCGCATTTGTCCTCTGAGTGAGGATTGAGCATCTTCCCTAGGGTCTTCCTTGTTGTAGCTTCTTTAGCAATATAGAGTTTAGTATGCTTAACATATATTATATGGCTAATATCCACTTATTAGTGAGTATACACCATGTGTCTTTCACTACTAGTCCAGATGAGACCTGATAGGCTAGGATCAAATAGAAGGGGAGGAGGACCTCCCCTATCAGTGGATCAAGAAAGGGACATAGGGGGAGAAGAAGGAGGGAGAGTGGGGTTGGAAAGAGAGGAGGGATGGGACCACTACTGGATTACAAATTGAATAAATTGTAATAAGTGATAATAATAAAAAGGAAAAATAAATGAATAAAACATTGTTTAATAAAAATAAATGTTTATTATTATCATTGTAATAGTTGTTTGTGTGAATCTTGGCATGCATGTACAATTATTAGCATAAGCTTGTGGGGGTTAAAGAACAACTTTGTGGAGCCTTTGGGGAACCAGTTCTCTCCCTTCACATTATGTGGATTTGGGGGATTAAACTCATGTCACCAGACTACAGCAATACATGTGCTCACCTGCAGAGGTCATGTTGGTGGCCCTAGTGTCTCTTTGATTAGTAGTCAAACATGACCTTTTATTAGTAGTCCACTATGATAGAAATCTGGTCAGTATGACTCAGACCACCTTTAGCTACTGCCAAGAATTCTGGATCAACAGTTTGGTCCATAATCAAGCTTTTTGATGATTACTTTCCAGATACCATCGCCAGATAATACCTTTGCCTCAAAGGGCCTGAAATTAACAAATTATGAGTTTAGGGTTTAGTAAACATGTGGACAGCTGTCACTGCTATCACGCTTCATATCTTTCAGGCAAAGCTATGAAAAAAGGTGGCATAAACCACGAAGGATATCCTGAACGAAAGTGTTGGAGAAGATAAGAAAACTGTACCTAATCCAGCTTTCCTCGGCGTAAGTTCTGAGATGAGAATCTCATCACAAGGCTGTTGTAGACTGTGCTTGACACACTGTTGATTATCTGAGGGATCTATTTCATTGTTCACTGACATATTCACTGCACTGTCAGCCCCAGGAGGGAAACAGTTTCCACTCAGTTCCAAACTAGGCATCTTGAGAAACCCTGTCTCCAAAAACCAAACCAAAACCAAAGCAAAGAAACAAACACCCCCCCCCAAATAAACAACCTACATTTAAGTCTAGATAAGGCAGAGAAAGTAGATCTTAGTGCTGTTTCCACTGTACCTATATTTTTCTTATTTATTTATCAGAGCCAACCTTTAAATATGCAGCTCCACATGTTTATTCAAAAGCAATCACTCCATCTTTCTTCAGGATGCTTCTGCCCAAGGAAGCTGAGGAATGCATAGGCTAATTTTATATCAACTGGACACAAGTTAGAGTCATTTGGGAAGAGAGAAAAAAACTTGAGAAAACGCCCCACCAGAGTGTCTTGTGGGCAAGCCTAAGGTACATTTTCTTGATTGGTGATTTATGTGGGACAGCCCAGCCCACTGTTGGTGGAGCCTGGACAGATGGTCCTGGATGCTGTAAGAAAGCAAACTGAACAAGCCATGAAGAGCAAGCCACAAAGCAGCCCTCCTCAATGGCTTTCTGCCTCCGCAGCCATCAGCTTCTGCCTCCAGGTTTCTGACTTGTTTTAAAGGTTTCTGCCATGATATTGCTCAGTGACAGTGTGTGATATGGACATGTAAAAATAAATAAATAAGCCCTTTCCTCTTTAAGTCGTTTTTGGTAATTTTCATCACAACAATTATGTTAATAGTTTGCCTGTGTGTTCCCCTCCCTGCTGAACTGTCATTCTCTAGTGATGAGTCCTGTTGACAGAGAGAGCTAGCAGGTCAGGTGATACTTCGTTTGTAAGGTATTTGTTACTGTACTGTCTTGTCTGAAGAACACCACTCTAATGGATTCTGACTCTAAATTGTTTGTCCCTCAAATGTGAACAGCTGCTACTTAGTTCAACAACAGCCCAGATACTGCCAGTCTAAGTGTACTGTACTTTCTTCTTATTTCTACTGAAGATTCACCCTTTTAATAATTTAGTTTATGAACGAACCTTCTGAGAGTTATTCTACCTAGTGTATATTTCATTTGTCCCCTGATTATCCCTAACTGATAATATTTCCATTTAGAGTTTGGAAATTTAGTGTTATCCAATGGCTTGTAACCTAATGGGGAGATCCAATATACATCGGATTAAAAATAGCTGGGATTTACGTGCCCTTCACATGGCTGTCAGAAGACTGAGCCTTGCAGAGTCAGTGAGCTGCTTTGCCCTCTTCACCTAGACTGTTCTCTGTGAGGAGGCAAGCTGGGTGTTTCTGCCTTCACTGTCTCCCAGCAACAATAGTGAGGAAAACAAAACAAACAGTGGAGTTCATGTTCAATGCCTTCAAGTCCAAGGCCCCAGAATAGCACTCATCTGTCTGCTCACAGGGCAAGGGCACCGCCTCAGTCTCAAGCCTGTAGTTAGGTGGGAAAATGCTTGGAAATTCAATCTGTTTTAGGGCATAAACATCTTTTATTGACATTCTATTACTATGAAGGGAAGGGAAAATTGTTATTGGGGGCAGCTAATAGAAGGCTAGAGGCCGATTTTAAAGTTCCAGAGGAGCCTGGCAGGCACTGAGCATATCCCGAGGATACAGAATTTAATATGATGTTCTCACCTTTCGATGTACTGATGGCTTCCTGGAGAGACATGCTTCTGGACAGATACTTTCAACACTGTGTCTGGGACCTGACAGAGGTTTGACAGCAGTGCTTTAGAAACTCTGGGGAGGGACAGATAGCCTGAGTATATAGCTCTATCCAGTCATAAAACATAGTTAAGCTGTGGTGTGAGATGATCATAGATGGCCATCATATCACTGAGTCCATCACCTCTGAATAGCTTGTCCTTACGTGAAGAGGCATCCACAGTGAGCTAAGAGGAGGCTAGCCCAATTCTTGTGTCTGATGAATGCTGACCCTCGTGTAATTTCCCACGTCAGGTTGCTATAGCATTTGACACACAGCACTGTTAAAACTGCTGTATTTGACTAAGATATGATATGTCAGAAATGACTTGGGGTGAAAAAGAAGTATCCTACATTTGTCCCACAAATTGCATGATGAGTGTATGGGGTGAGAACAACCTAACACCTTCCTTTACTTGGACAAAGTCAGAAGCTTTTGAGCCCAGCCTGAACAGCAAGGCCAGCCATATGTTCCAATGTGACAACATCTGAGGTTCAGAATGGGAACATACCTAGAAATGATAGTGACAAAATTAGAGTAATGGCACTCACAGAGGAAAGCCAAAGAGATGGTCCAGTTGCCAGATTCTGAGAAGCCCAATGGGATGTCTTGTCTTCTAGGGAATGTGCCTTAGTGGGAATCCTTTTGCAGTGTTCAGTAATTCAGCAGTGCTTTTGTTTCCCAGCCAGTTTATGGACCCAACCAACTCCTGCATTTAAGCTCACGTATTTAGAATAATTATAGTGGCTTCTGTTTTCCTATTTAGAGACCCAGACAAGGCTTGGGCTAGTATGAACGGTTGAACAACTACAAACAAAGAATAACATAAAAACAACCTTTATAACAAATTAGTCACATTCAGGTTTACATTTTTATCTTTGAACTCTGCTGGATTTTAATACATTAGAAGAAATGTTCAGTGTAAATTGAAAATGATAAAACATATTTAAGATCCCATATTGCAGCAGCAGTTTCTTTTTTGATGGCTCATTGTACCTTGGTGGGAACCATGTGATTAAACATACATGCCTACAATTTCAAGAATCTGCCTTAAAAAAAGGTGTTTTTTTTTTCAGTATAACTTGTATTTATCATTGAGCTATCATAAATGTAGGCATGAAAACGGGTTTCCTGAGTGGCCACTGTATTTATTTATTTTTGCCATAGGAAGATATGGAGTTATATATGTGCCTGGAAAAGTCAAACGTTTATTTTTAAAATCATATACAACCTCCCCCCCCACATACACACAAGGACTTATGATTTGGCTGACTCACCACAGATAAGACATATAGCAGAATCTGATAATTCTCTTCTGTTCCTGAATTTTCAGGATGACATGAGACTGTTCCCTCAAATTAAAGCAGCCCTCAGAAATAAAAATTGAACCCAATTAGAAGCAGGCTTAATAACCACAAACTCGGTCAAAAGCAGAATGTGAGAGAGAAGAGGTATGAGGTGTGACCATTCGAAGCCATCCTTAAAAGCTGAGGTAATTGAAGTGCAATTGATCACAAAATAATGGAGTTTATCAGACTAAGAATGGAAAAGGGATAAGCCAGAAATAAAAGGACAAAATAACCATGAATAGCAGGGTTAGACCAACACAAGGGATCAGTGAATAGGCTCTAATGGACTTAGAAATGAGAGCAAACAGAAGTTCAGCTTCCCCAAAGCCTTCTGAAGGGTGTATTAATTCAAAACCAAGATGAAAGAGCAACCCATAATCCTGAAGTGTGGAAAAAAATAACAAAATATCAATATGTGCGTGGCAGGTGGATTTAAGAGCATGATAATGGAAAGGCTATTGAGCTATACTAGGGAAAATTATAGGGGAACAAATGGCATCTGAGGAGCAGGTGGGAAGTGAGGGGGTTGTGGTTGAGACTTTCATCAAGGAGAACAAAAATAAGTCATGCTAGAGAGGAGGTGAGATCCAAAAAAGTGTGGTTTCTTTTTCTTTCTCACCACATGGTACCACAAACCATAGTTAGCAAGGAAGGTACCACATCCTGGAGCTCTGGTCGGTATAGTTCCCTGACTTGGCTAATGGAGGCAGTGAACATAGGATGTATAGCTAAAGCAGGGATGCTTTGAAAGGGAAACTGCTAATTATGATAACATGCATAAATAGGGATGAGAATTATTAGGACATGCCATTTCACATATGGGATACGGGTAAGTACACACCACTATGGTTGTCATGAATAAGCCTGGGATAGAGACAAGAGCACACAAATGTGGATCAAAGCAAACAAGGAGATTGCTGTCTTATACTCTTTGCTTCTAGCACAACAAATGAAGATGTTATCAAGCCAAAATCTCAGCCTTCTCATTCAATGAAAAAGACTAAATAGCTAGTTAGGCCAAGAAATACCAATGTTCCTGCAACTTGAAATAGTTCAGGGAAAGGTGAAAGAAAGATTTGTAGTTCAGCTTAATGAATGAAAATATTTATGGGCTGATAGTTCGGTTGGTAAACGGATTGCCTTGCAAAAGAATCTCAGTTTTGTCACTCAGAACTCACATGAAAAAATATATAGGAGTTTTGAGACAAATATGTAATCACAGCACTGGAGAGGCAGAGACAGGCTAAGCAGCCTGTGCTATGTTGTCAACTTCCAGATCAATGGAAGACTTGCTCAAAAACTCAAGGTAAATAATGATTTCTGAAGAATGTCATCTGAGGCAGAGTTCTGGTTTCCATATGTCCACATAGATTTAAAATAATAGTAGAAGCTTTTCTACACGCACTCTAGCTCCAAATAATGACATGGAGGCCTATTAAATTTATTAATAAGCTTTAAGCACTATAGCTGGGCAGATTCTCAACTATTCCAACCCAGCTATGCGGACCTGGCCTACTTCCCAGCCACATGGGAAGTGGGCAGCCTTGTTACTAGCCAGATTCGTCTCATCCTGGCTCTTCCTGCTCCATCTTTGTCCTCATGGTGACCTCCTTATGGTGACCATCTCATGTCCTGGTGACTCTTTCTCCTGGTAACCTTTTCTTCTCTCTCTCCTCCCCCTGAAATCTTCCTTCTGAGATTCCAAGTCATGCCTCAACTCTCCTGCCCAGCTATTGGCTCTTCAGCTCTTTGTTAACCAAACAAAGATGATGGAGAACAATTTTACACAACGTTAAGACGGGAGCTTTTAAAAATAATAATGGAAATGCCCACATTGGACTGCAACCAGATCTCTCAGCACAGACATTGGCATCTGAATACACACTGCACAAAACCATCTCCCAATACACGTACATGTCACTACACACATGGCAAGCACAATAACATGACAAGAACAACAGGAACAGCAAGCACAACAATAACAATAATAATGATAAAATTCAAGAACTGAAAAGAAACTAATATGAAAACACAAAGCTGAGATATGCCTCTCTGAACTGCTAAATGAGATAAAACTTACCTAGGAAGTTGAGCGATCAATAGGATGGAAGGTTAAAGTGAGGGATTAAAGATACCCCTTACATTCATGCCTTCACAGTTGGTGGGTATATATTCCTAGCAAAGGCAAGGTACATAGCTTGAGAAACAAATACAAATGCTTATGGCAATCATGTTACAGGACAAGAAATATGGAAGTCAGATTGCCGTGAGGAATAAGGATTTTGTGGGGAGCAGGACACATTGGAGAAAGAATTGGAATTTATAGTCAATTAGGTCAAAATAAAGCAAAAGAAGACAACATTATTGCTAAATACACATTTGTAAATTCTTGAGCCCCTGTGTGATACCCTTAGTATTATTCGAATTCTCACAAGTTCTCACCACTTGTCAGAATAAAAGGACACTTGTCTCTTCTTGATATGTAGAGCAAGGAAGGCCAACAGTTTGATTCTTGGTTTTTGTTTGTTTGTTTGTTTTGTTTTTTTAAAATTTATTTTATGTGGATGAGTGCTCTATCTGCATGTCCACCTGAATGCCAGAAGAGGGCATCATATCCCAGTATAGATGGCTGTGAGTCACCATGTGGTTGCTGGAAATTGAGCTCAGGACCTCTGGAAGAGCTGACAGTGCTCTTAACCACTGAGCTACTCTCCAGCCCCTGACAGTGTGATTCTTGAGAGAACTCAGTGTCTTGGTTATTTTGCACTGATTATAAACATGATTTTATAATAGACACTTATTTTGCAAAGTTCTGGAGACTGAGAAATTCAAGGTTAAGATGCTCCCAGCTCACGGTCTGGGAAAGAGGGGCTACTTACTATTTTCGCATGGGCATATTCTCACTTTATCCTCACACAGTGGGGATCAGAGAGACCGAAAGCAATCTTTTTCCTGTTTCTTGGTCCAAGCATAGTAATCCTATCACCCAGGGCTTCATCCACCTGATCCAATTGCTTCTATAGATCTATTGCGTTGAGGTTTGGAAGTTCAGCATGTGAACAGGAAAGAGAGGGAAGTGGCAGTCATTGCATCTATAACAGTAGACATTCTTGACATGTCAGACTTTACAAACAACCTTTTATAGTATCAAGTGTCCTTGGTATAGAAATCAGAAGATGATTCAAGGAATTCAAGAAATCTGAGTAATCTTGTTTTTATGAGGGTACCATGCTTCCGTAATAGATTAATCTGGCAAATATTTGCTGAGTGTTGACTATGTGGGCTCCACATATCTGACACTCCTTTGGTATAGACAAATGGTTGACAAGGTGCATGCTTAGGCATGATTGAAGTGTTACAATAGTGAACGCAGCATAAAGTCCTGGGGAACACAAGTGAGCTCTTCCCTAGCCTGTAGAAGAAATGGATGGGGATTTAAGAAGAAAAAGAAAGTCCCCTCACTCTCCTGTGATCCATGCTCCCTCCCTCTCTCTGTCTCAGTTTTGATTACTGATTATTCGTTCTCTTATTATTAATTTACACTAAAGTATTGACTGAATGACAATCAATTTCTATTATAATGTACTTCCTTCAAGTACATAGAAGAGTTGTAAGGGGTATGCAAGTGACAATGTTGTATGGCTGAATTTCTTCACTAATTTTTTTATTTTTCTTTTTCATCATCTAAATTATTTTTTCTTACAAATTTAAAAAATAAAATATAATTACAACTTTCCTTCATCTTCTCCCTCAGACTTCCTGTATCTCCCCCAGCTATCTCTTTTTCTCTAATGTTGTTACACATACACATATGCTTAACTTTACAAACACAACCTTCTAAGTTCATTCAGTGTTACTTGTTTATATATATATATATATATATATATATATATATATATATTTAGTTTATATATATACACTTGTTATATACATATACTTGTTTATATATACATTTAGTGTTACTTATTTATATATGTACATATATGCTTATATATAAATATATATACATATATATACTTATATAATATATATACAGATATATATATATATATATATATATATATATATACATCAAGTGTCCGTACATACTTGTATTAAATAACCATTTAGAAAATACCTACCTAGGAAAGACTAATTCTCTCTCTCCAGCAGTCCTTACTTGTCCAGTTCTTTGTCTAGGGGTGGGGTCCTGTGATTGCCCACTCTTCCACATTAGCTCGTGCTTCAGTTACTGCTAAAGTACATGTCTTTTAAAGCAGCCATATCTTTGCATTTCACGGAATATAGCTTCCTTTTCATTTCTAGAAAACACAGCCCCACAGCAGACTTCCTGGTCCTTTGGCTCTTTGTATCTTTCAGCACCGTTTCCAAGACGTTTCCTCAGTCTTAGGTGTACGATTTGTGTTGCAGATGTATCAACTGGGGAAGGATGCACCGTGTTCAGTTGTTCTCTGAACTTTTAGCACTTATCGATTTCTAGAATGGTCTCTGCTGCTACTAGAAGCTTCTTTGATGAGGAGAGGGGGGCATTATTCCCTGATGGTAAAAGGACAAGCATTTCGAATGAAGCTATGAATTATACTGGTTTAGGTAAGTGGCAGTAATAAGTTCTCCTCTAAGATTCATAGTCCCACTAGGTCATGGGTAGTTGGCTAGATTCCCATGTGCGGCGGTGTGATTTCCTTCCAGTTGAACAGTCTGTTCTTAAGTTGGTTACTATCATGATAAAAGTTCTGTTAAATTTGATATCAGTTTGATAGAAACAACCTGTTTGTGTCTGAGGTCTGGGTGGGAGGGCTCATTCCATTTTCTGGTGTCTTTAATCTCTCGGTCACAAGTGCCTGTATCCTCTTAGTTCCCAGATTCTGCTCATTGTAGACACTTCCCTACCCCCCCTTTTTTTTAGGGCATCTCTGATCCTTCCTCATCATTTAGCTAATATCAGTGTTGTCTTGTCTTCTTTATCAGATGCCTTATATGCGTACCCATATAAGCTCTCCTGGCTTTCTTCTGCAGAATGTTTCTGATGAGACAGAACAGTGGTGTCAGAGGGACTAATGTATAACGATAGTTCTCCAAGTGTGAGTGTGGCAGACAAAATTTAAAATGGATCCTGTTCAAATGCCCACATCCTCATTGTATACAATGAAACATTCAAACTTTCTAGATGGAATTAATGGATGGTGACAAAAACTTAATTGTAAAATAGGATTATCTACACTAGTCCAGTGTAAACAGCAAGAGAGAAGACAGGAGACTCTAAGGTATAGGAAGGAGAGGAAATATGAAGCATATGACCGAGGCTTAGCATGCAAGATGCAATTGGATCACTGTCAATATTTTTGAAGATGAAGTGAGGGGCCTATGAGAACCAGAAAGCAGTAGGCATCTAGTAGCTCAAAACAAACAAACAAACAAAACAAAACAAAAGACAAAACAAAACAAAACCCTCAGGGCATCAAGGAAATGAGGATCTTAACCTACAGCCCAGGAACTGGATCCTGTCAGCAATTGGAAGTGCTCAGAATCAGGTTCTTCCCAGAGTCTTTTGATAAGAACCCCATTTTGTGACAGTCATTGAGTTGGAGCTTGAGCCTCAGTCAAGCCAACGGGACTCCTGCTGTGTAAAATGGTAGAACAACACTTCTGTGGTGCTTTAAACTTCAAAATTGTAGCAACATGTACGAATCAATGGAAAATTAATTCCAAGGCAAGAGAGAGAGTAGATCCAAATAAGCCAGACAGCAAGTTCAGCACCGTGGGAACTCTGTTTACATGCAGCCTGCTTCCACTTACCAATGTCGAATTGAACAGTTATTGGCATAGGGACTCTAAAGCTTAATTATTTTAGTCAAATCCATTCTCTGCCACTTATTATCTGTGAGACTCTATGCTATTTGGTTAAACTCCTGCTTCATAATCTTAATATGTAAGATGAAGACAATACTAGCATGGATCATAAAGTTGCTATGTAACTTAAATTGTATATGCATAAATATGAGCATGTAAAATGAGTTCTTAAAACATAGCAAATAAAGTAGCATTGCTCATTGTATCTATACTGCTATTGAGCAAATTCTCCTATGTTTTGTTTGTTCCATGACTTCTGGTCAGCTAGATATCTGATGTTGTCTCATTACTGTCTTATCACCAGCACCTAGTATATATAATTGCCATCTGAAAATTTTTCTCATGAATAAATGAGTGATAAGTAAATATATGATTTCCAACTGCATTGACAGGCATACTCAGTGTAGGCTATTAGGTGTTGAAGGAGAAAGACTTGGCCTAAATGTTTTTTTTTTTCTGGAGATAGGTTTTTGTGTATGAAAACAATGTCATTGTAACATTTTAACTCATTTTCTCTATTCTGATAACTGTGTATTATATTAAACAAAGTGACGTCAAATTAAGTTGGTGAAGTAAGTTTCCTAGTGAGATTTCCACTGCCACACACAGAGAGCCAGTAAGGAGCTATTGAAGTCATACGAGGGGACATGACAACATTTTTCTGGGTCATGCACAGAGATGAGTGTAAAGTGGTGAGAAGCCTGGGCAAGTCACTTTCTGTGACTGGAAACAGGTAGTGGCAACAGAGGACCAGCTCCTGTCAATTAGAGAGAATTAAAAATAATCTCCTCTTGACCTGAGACAGAGTCAGGCTTGCCACTCCACCACAAAGCTGACAGGTGACACCTTCCACCTCTGTCCATAAAATTATTGAACAAAGTCAGTTCAGGAGTCATTGCTTAGGCTACAGCTCTATAGGAAGCTGCGGCCTGAGACATAGAGCAGGAACAGGTGTCATCACGGTGGGTGTGCTCATAGCATTGACTGCTGCTCCTTTGATGCTCTCAGTATTTGTGAGAAGTAGAGCTTTATGAACTGTCTTTATCTACTGAGACCTAGGTCTAGAACAGGGGAGGTTATAATGAAGGGGGAGAGACAAATAAGATGCATAATAAAAAGCCAGTAAAACACAAGAAATCCAACAATAGTTACAACAGAATGAATAGCAAATCAGTAAGAGAACAAGAGAATTTGATCTCTGCTGATGAGATTAAATTCATACAGCAACCTAACCATCCCTGTTCATTACGATCAAGACAACAATGATACTCTTTTTTTTTTAAAGCATGGAATTCAGAATCTAATTCAGGTATATGTAAAAGTAGAGGAACAGTTGTGATGAATCAACATAAATCTGGCAAGTTTGAGGAGAAAGAGGAACACTCCTCCATTGCTAGTGGGGGAGCAAAGTTGTACAACCACTTCAGAAATCAATCTGACACTTTCTTAGAAAAACGGATGTAGCTTTACCTCAAGACCCAGCAATACCACTCTTGGTGTAGCTCCACCATACCATAAGGACACCTGCTCAGCTATGTTCGTAGCAGCATTATTTATAATGTGCAGAAACTGGCAACAACCCAGAGGACCCTCAAGCGAAGAATGGATAAAGAAACTATGGTATATGTACACAATGGAAACATATTCCGTTATTTAAAAAAGACATCAGGAAATTTGCAGGCCAATGGATGGACCTAGAAAAGATCATCCTGAGTGAGGTAACCCAGACCCAGAAAGGAAAGAATAAAAAATACTCACTTATAAGCAGATATTAGCCATACAATACAGGATAAGCATACTACAATCCACAGACCTAAAAAAAGCTAAGTAACAAGGAACACCTAGGGAGGATGCTTAATTCTCATTCAGAAAGGTAAATAGACTAAACACCAGAAGACAGGGAACAGGACAGGAGCTTTCCACAGATGTCCTCTGAAAGAAAGACTGCACCCACCTAGAAGGCTGAAACAGATGCTGAGACTCACAGCCAAACTTTGGGCAGAGCACAGGGAGTCTTATGGAAGAGTAGGGGGATAAAAGGATGCAGGGGGACAGGAGCTCAACATGAAGACCAACAGAACCAACAAGTCTGGGCCCAGGCAGTGCAACAGAGACTGATACACCAACCAAGAAACATACATAGATGCTTTTGTTAACATGTTACTACTTAAAAATTTAATCACCTTTTTATTTGCTTATGTTCATCATCATATACAAGCATCTAAGCTTTACAAAATAGAGAATTAGTGCGTCTGTCTGCTGCTACGACCTCAGAGTCTAGACAGTGGGAAGTAACTGAAGATAGCAGCAAACATTTGCTAATATGTACATGCATGCATAGACGTGTTGTAAGACTTCATAGTTAATAAAAGAGATGATCTTGAACTCTGACATCCACTTTATCTAAAAAAGAATGACAAACCAGAATCATATTTCTCACAAATCATGAGGGACACATGAAGTCAATGGGATTAGTAGTATCTTCAAAACACTGACAATAATATTAACCTAGAAAGAAATCTGCATGCAGTGAGTTCCCAGGGTAGGCATGCATGCATGCAATGGCTTTTTTAAGCTACATAAATGAATGAAATGATGCCATAATTTGGAGGTGGAAGAATGAAAGTATTATTCTAATGAAAATAAACTAGATATAGAATGGTAACACATTCTTTTTCTTGCATTTGTGAAAACTAATAAGGACAACTTGAAAGAAGAGGGTTAGAGCATCTGTAAGGGAACAAGAAGCAGGCTGGGAGAAAGAATTAGGGAGGAAAGAGCAAGATAGGACAGAAAGGAAGTGGACATCAGCAGGGCCATGCACATGTGAAACTGTCTCAGTTAAGTCTGATTATTCTTGCCATTAGTTCAATGTTCTAAATTAAGGCAGAATTAAATTAACCTCCCTCCAGGGAAGGTTGTCCACATCACACCTTGGTGACACTCAGGCTTAGCTGTTTGGAACAGAGACAGTCATCTCCACTGAAATTTATCCCTTCCCTAAATGACAAAGCTTATCTGGAATAATTTTAAAGATTGGTTGGTACTTACATGGGGACATATACTGGCATTCCCCTTGAATGTCACACATCATAAATGTCACTTCCATAAGCAACCTCAAGACTGTATGCTTCTTCTTTTGAGTAACTGAAATGATCAATAAGACAAATATAGTCAAACAGTAGGAGTTTCCATTTAAAAACCCTCTATGGAAATGTCAAGATACATCATACAAATCTGCTTTTCTTTTCTTTCCAATCATTGAAAGTTTTCAATGTCTGGAGGTTACCACTTTCTTCTTTTTCTTTAACTTTTTGTAAATATATTTCTTTTTATTTATTCAATTAATTTTTTTATTAATTGCAATTTTTTTCATTTTGTATCCAAGCTGTAGCCCCCTCCCTCAGCCCCTCCCATTCCCACCCTCTCTCCTTCTTCTCTTCACATGCCCCTCCCCCTGTTCACTGATAGGGGAGGTCCTCCTCCCCTTCAGTCTACAACACACTATAAAGACTAAAAATTTGCCTTTCTTCTATAATTTGTTTTGAACCAAGATTTGACAAACTTTAGAATCCATTTCTGAGTAATACACACCCTTTAATGAAAAGAGAGTGTGGCTTACACGGTATATAGTTTAAAAATAAATTGACATGATTTTTTAAAAATTGTAAAATTCACTTTAATAAACATTTAAGATACCATTTTTACAAAATACTTCCATGTTTTCTTTATTAAATTCTGGCATATTTTATTTATTTTAAGTTTTAAAAAAGAAAGTATAATTTTTCAACACTTTTTCTAATTCATGCTAAATTAAGTTTAAGATTTTTAACCAAAATTAAAAATACACGTTATAAGGTGACTTCTTATTGTAGTACTAATGGGGAATGAATATGACTATATGTTTTATACACATGTTTGAAACTATTAAAATGAAATCATTTATGTACATAACTGATGCATGCTAATATAAAATATGCTTATTATCTGCAGTTTGATCTTCTTACAGTTTCTTTTTGAATACATGATCAGATTTGTTCAATTTGTTCAATTTTTCTTTAAACTTTTGAAATTAGAGAGAAGGGCCTTTGTTTTGTGGGAACATTAGCCAGTTCATTTCAGACCTCGCTAGTCTTTTGAAGCGCCAAATGTTCATCACGTTTTTATTCCCAACAAAATGAGAAACACCCTGCTTCGCTAGATAAGCGCCCCAGTCCCCAGACTGAAGACACAATAAAGGTCATCTTAGAGAACATTTGCCAAAACGTTTTTCTTTAACAGTTTTCAAGAAGTTGCTTATCCCTGCTGCTGTCTCTCAGACTTCTTTGGATTGAAATCCATGATTGAAACACACCAGATGACTTTAAACTAAAATAACTTATAGTCACAAGTTCTGAGAGTCACTTTTCTGACTGGGTGACCAGGATAATCACAGACAGAGGAATGGGACCTGGTTGCCTCTGACAGGTGTTCTGTGTTATGAGCATCTCAAGGCAAAAGACCCGGGGCATGGATTTTATTTGATTCATGGGTGGGATTTTTTAATATGTGTGCTAAACAAGAAAACCTACTTTAAAGTAGCATTATGATTTAATTTAACATGTTAAATAATGAATGTATTCAATAAATATGAGTGCCTATTACATGTCACGTAGTGTAACGATTTGGTTTTCTAAAGACCCACCGATGGCCCCTCCTCTAGGCCTTTCTCTCCCATTTCTGTCTCTAATACAGTTACTTCTAGAATGACATGAAGGTAACTGTAGTATGTAAATTATGAGAGAGACCATAGCATCTAAAATGAGGAAGCCCTGCAATTTAGCTACCATCTAACTAAATGTCACCCATCTCATTCTCATCTAGAAACCAAGCAAATTTTTCTAAAAAATGCCATGCTTATAAGACTTATAATAATTGTCTAGTACACAGTACATGCTTAGAAATAAAATGGCAGTTAGTACATGCTAATGGAGCGCCTGCAGTAGCTGGTGCTAGATGTCAGATCCCACTTAATCCAAAATGTACCTATCTTAATTGATCCTAGGGTAAAAAAATAATACAACTAGTATGATGCTATTTATACATGTTACCAGTTCTATCTATGCAAAATCAAGATGACAGTAAAGTAATGCCCTATTTCATGAGGTTTTGCCTCATTCTAGTGTATTATGCAATGTGCATATTATGCAATATCTTCAAAACATTCTAAAACAATGACAAAAATCAGAGTGTGCAGACACTAACAATTCAAAAATTGCCTGAATTTGGAAACACAACTGACATCAGACATTCTTCCCCATGCTGTATACCATGCAAAGACATATATACACTCTGTGTGGTTTCTATAACTCAGTATTCCATGCACCACCAAATGTGGGTTAGCTAAGATACTTTGTTCCTTGATGAAGGTGTGGTTTGTTTTACCAACACGCACTCTAAGTTGCTTACTATATGGACAGCAATTATCTTTTCTGGAATCTAAGTTCTGAGTAAAAGTATGGTTTCTGTCGGTTTCATTTAAAATTTTCTAAGTTGTAGTTGCCAAATTTAAAATAAATTAAAAAGGAAATCTTGGCAAATTGTTATCTTATATTAATGCTTTGTTTACAGGGACACCATTTCTTCATGTTCAAAAACAGTTCTTTCCTTTGTAGTTACTACTCCAGAGATCGCAGAAATCAGAAGCAAGCCAATAAAGGTAGTCAGAAAAAAATTCAAAGACCAAACACTACTGAACCTCACATTCAGGCTGAATCAGAGAAAGGATCTGATTGTTCCAGTTCTTCAGATTCAAGCCATCTCTTTTCTGCCTCAGAGTTTAAAAAAAGGTACATAGACTTGTGTGCACCAGCCTACTTCATCATGATTCTTTATTGTTCTAGAAATGGCTGCAACTATCATAAGCTGCAGGTCAAGACCATAAATAGAAAATAGAAACCAGGGCTCTTGTTCCTAGGCAGCAACAGCGATGCTTCCTTCCTTGCTATCTATGCCTTACACTCTTATTCTGTGTCAAAAGCTGTGGCAGAATCAAGGCATGGGTATTTGGCTCCACAAAAGAATTGGAGTGCATCCTGCTACTTGGTATAACTCTGTCTAAAATTTCAAGGGGAAATAGACTATCTATGATAAATTACACCTCGGGCTTCGTGAAGGTCCAACCACAGGCTCAGGTGCTGAGACCAGGTTCTCAGGTTTGTGAGACAGTGGTATATGTGGGTCATCACACCAGTCAGGCAAAATTAGACAATGGAAGCCATGGAAAAAGGTCCTAAGAAAGCTTGATGTAACATTTTGGTAGGAATCCTAGAGAAAAATTCCATGCAAAAATATAAAAGACTTCATAAGATTTGATAATATTTTGCTTTCAGCACTCTGTTGGCATCAGGCCTCTACTCATAAAAATTAACACTTGACACTAGGCCAAGTAGTGATGTGTCACGGGATGTTTCCTTGTTTTGTAGCGTTCTAATCACTTCAAGGATAAAAAACAATTAATTTTAGGAATTTAACTTATCTCCTTCTTGAGCATCTATACACAAATGGTCCTAGATGCTTGCTCAACACCTGCAAGGGTTTATTTGTTTTTAAATAGCACATTTTATTCAAATTACATCTCACATTGATTTAAAAAAAACAGATGTGTGAAACTCATACATTAGTTTCAAGTGGCATGTAATTAATTAAACTCTTTGCAAGCTGAGTCCATAAAACTTTACCTAAACATTAGCAATAAAAGTTGGATTTTCCTCTTAAGTCTTCTGTCCAAAACTCGCACATTTCTGATGCACTGTGCTTCAAGAACAACATTTAGTAATCTTCAGGTAATTTGGGAAGTCAGTTTTTTATTGAAAGACCTTTCTAAATCACTCCTTTAGAAATGTGACAATAGTGTTATTTTTCTTTGGAAATTGATGTCTAATCTATCTGCCTATGGGATGATACTATCTACTACAGGCTAAACTTTTGTTGAAATAGAATATGCCATTCCTTTAAATGTTTGCCTTTGATCCAGCCATGCAGAGACAGTCAATAGCTTCACAGAAAGGTCGAGTGGTGAAGCCATTTAAGTCCCATTTCCCTTTCTCTATGACTGTCACTGTGAGGTCATCCTTAAACATCGTAGGAAGAAAGCTCCAGCGCACCAAGCGTTATTTAACATGTAACTCCCAGGGCAGCGTAAGTGTATTTGCCTCCAAACTTAGATCCTCAGTAGTTACATTAGTGCCTTCCAGACATAACAGGAGGAATGCGGGAGACAGTGGCAGCATGCACAGGGCCTGCACAGGTCTAAGCTGAGAGGGGAAGTACACATAAACCCCTATGCCTAACCTGGAAGTTATCTCCAGTTCACAGCCAACTTGCAAAGGAAAAAACAGACTTGCTCACTGGAGCCACATGGACACACAAGCCACACTTAAGGAAGGCCCCGTGTCCAGCAGCAGCTGGCTAACCCAAAACGGACTCAGAAGAATTTTTGGAGAAGTCTTGTGTTGAAAGAATAAAACCCTAGCATAACGCTGGCAACACTATTTTGCAAGACTGGAACAGTGCAAGGTCAGAAGCAAGGCAGGACAGATGTCCAACAACAGGATATCTGCGGTTGGGCGCCTGGCCTATGAGGGGGGACGGAAAGTCCTTGTCTCTTCTGAAAAAAAAAAAAAAACTCTGGGCACCCGAGATAAGAACCGGGTACGTGACTCGGCTCACATCTGCCTTCCCGCCTTCCCAGTTCTGGGTACGTGACCTAACTATGGCTTTGTTTAAACCGCCCAATCAGACCCCTGTAACTATGCTTCTCGCTTCTGTAATCGTGCTTCTTGCTCAGAGCCATATAAAAAACCGTCACCCCAACTGGGCGGCACGCAAGTCCTCCGAAAGGCTTTGTCGCCCCGGGTACCCGTGAATCGAAATAAAAAAAAAAAAAAAAAACCTCTTGTGGCTTGCATCCGAAGACTGGTCTCGCTGTTCCTTGGGAAGCGGGGTCTCCCTGTCCAGAGAGGCTCAAGCAGGAGTCTTTCAGTGTCATAAATGTTTCTCATGGGTATTAAAAACAAACTTACTTGTTTTTTGCTTATCTGCTGTGGTTTCTGATTTTGTGTTTCTATGCATTTTTGTGTGTGTGTGTGTGTTTCTCCTGTTTTTTCTTGCTTTCCTTTTTTTTTTTGGTTTGCCTGTTTGCTTTGTTTTATGATGTTTTGTTTGTTTTTCTATAGGCTTGGTTGTTTTCTAAAGAGAAATTAAAAGGGGGTAACTTGGAAGTGGATGGGTAAGGCGATGCGGAGGAGTTAGGAGAAGACAAGGGAAGAATATTGTGCTTAGAATCTAATGTATGTATGTATGTATGTATATATACATACATAAAGAAAACTATTTTCAATTCCATCACAGACCTGCAGAGCATTCTAAAAAGAAGCAAGGTATATTTAGAACAAGGACGAAAAGAATGGATATCAGTGACTAGCGTTGGTTTTAAATCTTCCGTGATGCTACGGACTTTGGAGTGTGTTAAACTTATAGTTTTTTTCCCTGCATTATAAGAATTTAATTTGATATTTTTTGATTGGCTATCAGAAAAGCAAATCAGTTGTGATACCCATTTGAGATCTTCATCTTATGGTGCTGGCTGTTTTTATGACAGTTTGACACAGGCTGTTTTCACTGGGTAGGAGGGGCCTCATTGAGAAAATGCCTCTGTAAGAATGGGTTATAAACAGGCCTGTAGGATATTTTCTTAATTAGTGATTGATGTGTGTGGGCACAGCTTACTTTGCTTGAAGATGCCCTGTTCTGGTGGTCCTGAGTATAAGAAAGCAGGCAGAGCACAATGAGGAGCAAGCCAGTTAGCACCACGCCTTCATGGCCTTTGCATCAGCTCCTGCCTCCAGGTTCCTGCTCTGCTTGAGCTCCTGCCCTCACTGCTTTTGATTATGAACTGTGATATAAAACTGTGTGAACTAAACACTTCCCTTCCCAGGTTTCTTTTGGTCATGGTGTCTCATCACAACAATAGTAACTCTAACTAGGACAGAAATTGGTACCAGGACTATGGGGTATTCTTCTGATAAACGTGTCCTTGTGTGTTCGGAAGGATTGTGGAGGGTCTTTTGAAATATGGGCTGGTAATGTCACTGATTGTTCAAACTGTGGTGAACTATTCTGTGGAAGGAGTATAAGAACCCTGAGAGAAATGCAGAGGATGGAGGTCTGGCTTGTGAAGTTCCAGAGGGCAGTTTGACTCCAAGACTCTAGCTGAGCCATTGCATACTTTAAATTAAGAATCTGTGGTTTGGGGCATCTGGGAATGAAGATCAGCCGTGATTAAGAAGAGACCAACACCATTGAAATGAAACGTTTGCATTGCTGGTTACTGGTACAATTGATGATGGTTAGATGGAACTGAGGAATTAGTGGTAATTGAAAAAATAAAACAGCATCACTGAGGTAAAAGTCTCCTTGGAAGTATTTCCTCAGAGTCAGAACACACAGAGGCTGTGTCCTGATGGTGGTCAAGGTTGTACCCCGAGCTGTTGACCAAACTTGCTAGTGAGAAGGAGTCATAGAGAACAGCTGATTCCTGGCACTGGAAGAGGCCAGGAGAGGCCATTAGAGAAAGTATAGTCTCAGTGGCTGTTGAAAGCCCAGGACTGAAGGAGTTGTATAGAGAAATAGAGTTCTGATGAGTTCATATTGGCACTAGAAGAGAGTCTTTGAGAGGCTATTAGGGAAAGCACAGCCAAGTTTCAGCAGAAGACCCCTGAAAAACGGGATGGCCATCAAGAACTACAGCAGTGATCGAGTGCAGCTATCCAGAGCCTAGCAGACATGCTGTGAGTTCAGCAGAGGAAGGAGTTTAAGAAGTAATATAGGGCTTTGAAGAAGCCTAGAGGATCATGGGTGAATCTCAAATATTGAACAATGAATTATTTACACTGTTGTGGTTTGGTTTTGATTAAATTTGATTGTGACTATGCCCTGGTTCTTCCCTTTAAAGTAAGAGAATGTTTAGTTTATTTGTTGATTTTTATATAATCCCAAAGTTGAGCAACATCAAATTTTAAGACTTTGGATATTTTAAAGAGACTGAATTTTTAAGTGTTTGAATTTTAAGTGTTTTTTTAAAACCCATGGGAATTTTAAGTTTATAAAATGATTTCTATTGTTATATATTAATAATAATATAACAATATATTTTTATAAGTTAATATATAACAATATTGTAATATATTAATGTGTAATCTTGGCATTGAACAATAAAGGAAAAGTTATAGTTTAATAATGATATATTTGTGGGTAAAATTGACATAGGGTCGATTATGCTGGCTAGTTTTATGTCCACTTGACACAAGCGAGAGTCATCACAGACAAGGAAGCTCCAGTTGAGAAAATACCTCCATAATGCTGGGCTATAAGCTAGGCTGTAGGACATTTTTCCTAATTAGTGATTGATGGGGAAGGGCTCAAACCCCAGCCTGTTTCTACCCCTGGGCTGGTGGTCCTGGGTTCTGTAAGAAAATAGTTGGAGAAAGCCATGGCACACAAGACAGTGCTGCTCTGTGGCCTTTGTATCAGTTCTTGACTCTAGGCTCTTACCCTGTTTGAGTTTCAGTCCTGACTTTCTTTGATTGATGAGCAGTGATAGGAAAGTGTAAGATACATAAACCTTTTTGTCTTTGGTCACTGGGTTTTATCACAGCAATAGTAACTCCAACTAGTACAGATACTGGTGCAGCATTAAAAGGTAAAACAAATAATAACTTGTTATAAAATATATTATTAAATATCCAGTCTTTGAAACCTATGCTCAATTTCTCATTTATAGCTCTGGCCACAACTCCTTGGGCAATCCATTTTAACCTAGCATTTCTGCTTTCTTATCCCCCCAGAAAAACGAATTGGATTTTGTTTCTCCCTTTGCCTAGTAAAGTTGAAAGATCCTCTACACAGTGCAGCGAGAGGGTGGCACTTCATGACATTTTGTGACATCAGGTTCAGTCTGGCTTTTGTTAGAAAATGCTGCTCTCAAGACATGATTAAAGAATGTTTAATCAAAAGATGATTGATATTGCTGGGTAAAAGGCAATGGGACCAATGAGGAGGAGTAAAGCACCGAGAAAACACCCTAAGCTGAAACATCAAGGACTCAAAAGTCTTCAGTTGTTAGAAGTGAAGAGTGGGGTTTGGAGGAGACTGGTGATTTCCAGGTTCATGTGCTCTAAAACAAGAAATTAGTCAGAGATACATGTTAGCGTTAGATAGGCTCTAACTCTAGTTAGTTAGTTAGAAGTCCAGGCAGTTTCTTAAGAGACAAACATTGACTAGAACTGAGAGAGAAGATCGGCAGCTTCATTCTGCCTATGCCATATGGACTTGGATCTTTATACTTTATAGACTGTTTATGTAGGGTGCCTTTACTGTGCATGCTCTGTCTGGCACATGGTAGCCATGCTGAGTAAGATTTCCAGTCTTTCTCTCTGTCAAATATTTCATATGCTAATTTTGACCTCACTCTTTGTTCTACCCACCTGCTAGTTACAGCCCAGCTGGAATTGGACTTTAGAAGAGCTTTAAAAGTCTCAAGAAGTTGTGAACCACTTAAAGTCTAGTGGAAGAGAAGGTTGGGGAGCTGACCTTTGCTCCCACCATTCTGTGGACCTGCTGATGGCTCTTAGTATTTAACCCCACTGGAAGTAAGAATAAGGACTTCACTTCCCGATAATACAGTCTATAGAATTCAGCTTCATCTGCTGAATCACACAGTATATCTGATGCCTAGAGCAGGTCAGGAATGGAAAACAAAACAAAAAAGCATTATTCTGAAAGTTAGCACATAGCAGGAGAATAAAAAAAGCCTCAGTTCATGGACTGTGCAGTAAATACAGATCTCAGTTTAGGGAAGGACAAGATTAGTAGCGTGACACTAGGCAAAAAGTTCAGCCCTTCCAAATGACTTTTTCCCCGTGTGCATTGTGGAAGTGGCATGACCTACTTTTATGATTATCATAATATTTTTAGGATGGAAATGTATAATCATGTTTCATAAGATATATTATCCTGGGTTGTAGAATTGTGTTGTTCACCAGCTGTTTGTTCTCTCCTGCAAGAGCAGAATATGTCTTTATGTGAAATAGATTTCTTGGAAGATTTATTTAGTAAAGATAAAATCATTGAAAATGAGCTTAAGCACTCTATCTAATGATAAGTGTTTTCATAAGGAGTATGTGCAAGAAAATGATGAGGCAGAGAGGAGAATTCTATGTGACAATGAGAGGTCAGAGATGAAAGCACTGAGTCCATGAGCATTGCATGACAAAAGCTGAAAGAACACAGCAGAAAAGCAACTATGCATTCTTTTTTTAATTAAATTTGTATTTTTTATATTAGTTACAGTTTATTTATTTTGTATCCCAGCTGTAGCCCCCTCCTCCATTCCCTCCCAATCTCACCCTCCCTCCCTGTGCCTCTCTAAGCCCACTGATAGGGGAGGTGCTGTTTCTTAGAGTCTTCAGGGGAAGCATGTCGGCATCTAGAATCCTGCTAAGAAAGTTCTTTTGCTTTGGTACTTTATCAGGGCAGAACTAGAAATTAAACATGAACTGCATTCCATGCTTCACCTTTAACATATCAGAGATCAATAGATATCCGGAAATAGGCAACATTTGGAAATGGCTGTCAATCAGGCAAGTCAGCATGGCTGAATAAATACCATCAATTTCAAGGTACTCGTGTGATAGTTTTCCTATTTCTTTGGTTTTTAATTCCTTGGAAACAAAGCATTGGGAGAAAGGGTGGCAGTTGACAAGGTCAGAACATGCCCAACGCAGGAACCAAATTTAATATTAATTCTATGCACCTACATGCCTGCCTGAACTCAGAACTGTGGGATTTAGATTTTTTTTTAATGGATCGTTGAAGAAAATCTATTACCAATGATCCTGATGGCATTGTCAATGACTTTCTGCAGCAAGACCTGTCTCTAAGTCATGTCTCTAAGCCTAAGGCTGATTTGAAGATGGGGAGGCTAAATGTGCGGAAATCTAGAGACATTTGAAGAAATTTATCTCATTCCCACTTTCCTTTTAAGTATGCGAAGGCAAGCTGCAGGATTGGAATTCATTTCTTCCATTTCTAAGTAAGTCTGAAATATGTATGAAACAAATATTTTAAATAATAAATAATTATGCCATCCTTTAACTGAAAGTTGTTTTTCGTAGTGCGTCAGGGGATCTTTTTTTTTCTTTTTTTATATAAATTTATTTATTTTCATATCAATCACAGGTTACAGGTTAGGTTTTTTGCATCCCATGCGTAGCCCCTTCCCTCCCTCATTCCCTCCCACCCTCCCCAACCCTCCCTCATCTCCTCCCCGCCCCCTCCAAGTCCACCAACGGGAAAGGATCTCCTCCCCTTCCATCTGATCATCTTGTCTCCTCAGGGCTGGCTGCAATGTCCTCCCCTGGGACCTAGCCAGGCTGTTACTCCCTGGCATGTATGGGGGAGGGTCAAAGAGCCAGCCATCAAGTTCAAGACTGAAACAGTCCCTGTTTCCCTTACTAGGGTCTTCAGTTCGACAATGAGTTATCATGGTCCACATCTGAGCAGGGGTTCTAGGGGGTCTTATATGGGATCTTTTTTTTTAATTTATAGACTCTTAGGTAAATGCTTCACTATTAGTTATTACTAAATTATTTCAAATAATTCAAATTTAGTTTGTTTTTTATGTCCAAGTTTTTTCTCAGAAATTAATTCCTACAGTGACATTTTAAAAGACTTAGGCGTGAAACTTCCTTCACCACAGCAGCCACATGAAAGTTCTTAACATGAAAGTTATTAACAGGGCGTAGTGGCATACACCTGTAATCCTAGCACTCGAAGAATGGAGCCAGGAGGATCAGAGTTTGAGGACAGCCTGAGCTATATTAAACCCTGCCTGAGAAATAAACAAATAGATGGTGTTGGTTGAATAGTGCCTTTAAAAGACAAGATGATACTCAAAGACAACATGGAATCTGTTGAGATCCTACACCACTGTCATTTCGGTAAAGTAAGGATCCTATTTGTTGTATGTACTTCCATTAGACCCGAATGTCCCTTTCTATCTGGCAGTATCTAGAAATGCCATTTGACAATTCCCTGACATCATTCTTTCTTCAATATCTCTTCTGAACACAAGAAAGTGGGCACAAGAAACTTTATCCTTTTGTAACTAAAATTGAGATGAATGTATTAGCCAAATTTATCACTTTAAAGTAAAAAATAAAGTAGAACAAAAATATTGTGCATATTCTAGGCATTTCAGACTCATAAATTAGTCTCATGATATTGGAAAGGCAATATAAATACTTTATGATGTTGTAAAAGGAAGATGGTATGTATTTAAAATCACATTTTAATAATTTTTAAAACCCACCCTATTAAATTTCTTTTTCACGTATAAAATTGTAGAAATTTAAAGCTAGAGGAAGCCTTACTTAATCAAGTCCACATTGCATTTTACTGTGTAACCTATTACCTTGAATTTCAAACTATCTTTATTTCTGTCATTTTATAAAATGTTTAAAGAAAAAGAAATATGACTCTTGTCACTTAGTTTACTGACATAACTCATGGGGATCTCAGAATACAGGGTCTCAATTTCAGGCATCAAGGGCATGAGTAACTCTAGTCAGGTGGTATCCCAAAAACCTGAGCGTAAGCCTTCCTAAGCAAGGAGTAGCAGGGAGACCGGACAGACAGACGCTCCGGCCTGAATGCACTCCTTCCAGAGAGAAATCGTTCAATGTTACCAATAAAGACTCATGAGCCCAATGCTGGGATTTAAACCTGTTAGCCCTAGAGAGGCAGAGAAAAACACCTAACTGACCTTCCCATGCTGCTCATAAAAGCCCTTCCTACCCAGCTCACATCCTAAAGGAAAACGCCAAAAGCCCCAAAGCTAAAAGCTTGCTAGCTCAGCTGGCAGCCCAGGAGGAAAAGGCCTGCTAGCTCACGCAACAGCCCAGGAGATAAAAGCCAAATGCTAAAAAGTCAAAAAGCTCTTTCTTCTTCCTGATGTCTTAAATACCCTTTTTTCAAAGTCACTCCTTTCCTACTTAATCTCTGTCAGCTGGTTTCTTGCTTGGCCTTTGACCAAGGCTTAACTTTATTTAGCTCTTGTTTACAGGAAGCTCTTGGATTAGAAGTGTGTGCTGGGGCTGAGCCACACCACACCAACCTGTGTAAAATAAACAAAAAGTTCTTGATTAAAGGTGTGTATATTAGGACTGGGCCACTCCACAACTAGAAACAGGGTTTCACAGTTCACAGTCTTGGGGGTTACATTGGGATCAAATGTGCTGCAACAATGCATACCCATGGAATCTAGCACTCAAAAACTAAGGCAAGAGGATTGGCAGTTTTACGTCAGCCAGCCTGGGCTGTACAGTAGCACCCTCTTTTTTTCCCTTTTGTTATTAATTGCACTTTATTCACTTTGTATCCCCCCCATAGCTCCCTCACTCCTCCCCTCCTAACCCCTCCCTTTCTTCTCCTTCTCCACGCATGTCCCTCCGCAAGTCCACTGATAGGGGAGGTCTTCCTTTCCTTCTTTCTGATCCTAGTCTATCAGCTCTCATCAGGAGTGGTTGCAGTGTCTTCCTCTGTGGCCTGGAAAGGCTGCTCCCTCTCAGGGGGAGGTGATCAAAGCGCAGTCCAATTAGTTCATGTCAGAGGCAGTCCCTCTTCCCATTACTATGGAACCCACTTGGAGGCTGAACTGCCATGGGCTACATCTGTATAGGGGTTCTAGGTCATTTCCATGCATGCTACTTGGTTGGGGTATCAGTCTCAGGGAAGACTCCAATGCTCAGATTTTTTGGTTCTGTTGCTCTCTTTGTGGAGCTTCTGTCCTCTCCAGATCTTAATATTTCCCACTTCTTTTCTAAGATTCTCTGCATTCTGCCCAAAAGTTGGGCATAAGTCTTAGCATTTGCTTTGATAGTCTGGTGGGCAGAGCCTTTCAGAGGTCCTCTGTGGCAGGCTCCTGACTTGTTCCCTGTTTTCTCCTTTTTCTGATGTCGACCTGCTTTGCCTTTCTGGCTGGGGATTGAGCATTTTAGCCAGAGTCCTTCTTAATTAGTTTCTTTAGGTGTACAGATTTTAGTGGGTTTATCCTATTTTATGTTTATATGAGTGAGTATATACCATGTGTGTCTTTCTGCTTATGGGATAGCTCACTCAGGATGATCTTTTCCAGTTCCCACCATTTACCTGCAATTTTCATGATGTCCTTTTTTATTGCTGAGTAGTATTCCATTGTGTAGATGTACTACAATTTCTGTATCCATTCCTCAGTTGAGGGGCATCTGGGTTGTTTCCAGCTTCTGGCTATTATAAATAAAGCTGCTACAAACATGGTTGAGCAAATGTCCTTATTGTGTACTTGAGCCTCTTTTGGAAATATGCCTAGGAGTGGTATAGCTGGATCTTGAGGAAGTGCAATTCCTAGTTGTCTGAGAAGGTGCCAGATTGATTTCCAGAGTGGTTGTACAAGTTTATATTCCCACCAGCAGTGGAGGAGAGTTCCTCTTTCTCTGCAACCTCTCCAGCATGTGTTGACACCTGAGTTTTTGATCTTAGCCATTCTGATGGATGTAAGGTGGAATCTCAGGGTCGTTTTGATTTGCATTTCCCTGATGAGTAAGGATGTTGGGCATTTCTTTAAGTGTTTCTCTGCCATTTGATAGTCCTCTATCGAGAATTCTCTGTTTAGCTCTGTTCCCCATTTTTTAATTGGATTACTTGATTTGTTGCTTTTTAACTTGTTTAGTTGTTTATATATACTGGATATCAGCCCTCTGTCAGATATAGGATTGGTGAAGATCCTTTCCCAATTTGTAGGTAGTCGTTTTGCCCTCTTTTAAGGCAGGTTGTTTTAGGTCATATCTTTGAGGTTTTGTGTCAGTGATGAATTGGTCCTGTTGTTACAGGTTGCTAGTGTGGGTAAGTATCATGGGGGCAGAGGATACACAGGCAAGCAAAGTTCTCTCTCTGTGGCATCCAGAAAAAAGAATGAGGGAACAGTTCATCTTCTATAATGTCCTTAAGAGGTTTTGGTTTCAGTGACCTAGAACTTCACATTAGGCCCTCTGTCTTACCGTTTTCCATTACCTTCCTGTAGCACCAGGCTGAAGACAAAGCATTTTATACACAGCATTGCAGAGATGCTCATCCGGACCATAGCATTATTATTTATGCCCATCTCACAATGCAAATCTGCATTTTAGTCCATTTTGGAAGCATCCAGAATCTTAGATATTTCAGCATGGCTTGAAAGTCCAAGATCTCCTCTGAGACTCAAGGCAAATTCAGGTGCAAGCCACTGTAAATGTCAAGAGAGCAAATGACATACTTCCAGGGTGCAATACCATGAATCAAGCATTCTCATTCCCAAAGGGAGGGATGACATGGAGGAATCCATCAGGGCAAGGCTGAAATGTGAAACATTTTCTGAAAAAGTGGTCAACTCATTCTCACATGCTGAATCCAGGCAGACAAATTTGTCCTGGATGACTATGGCTGTGGTATGATTTATTCTGATGCTTTGGAAAACATAAAGAAGGGTAATAAAACCACGATAGATTGTTTAGCTGGCTAAGTACATGGCATACCCAAGGATTTTCCCTTCATTGCTGTTTATACACAGATTATTTATTTCAGGCTGTCTATATTTAGGAACAAAACACTGATATTGTGCATCTTTTAAGGGAGTTAAAATACATTGCATATTAAAAATTACATGGTTTCTATGACTTGAAGTGGGAATGACTGAAATTATTCAATTTAGTAATCATGCTGTGTCCTTTCCTCTAAAGACTCCACTCTTCATTTTGTGTAGTTGTGAGTAAGATGGCCTTCTTCTTTCATTCAGCTCCAACATTTCTGACTGAGGAGCAAACTCTTGCTTACTCTTCTCTTTGACATTGTTCTTCTGTAATGCTTAATTCCTTGCTGATGTTTATGATCAAAATGACAATATACAGTGTTTTAAAACGCACTGTAATGAGCACCTTGCATTATTGCTGCTGCTGTTTGACACATCTGAGAGTCAGAACCTAGTGTCCAATTAACAAACCAAAACTACCATTCATATTTTATGGGTGAAGAAGCTGGGACATAGAAGGGGCAGCTACCTCCACAGAGACCCCAGTTTGTAGTAGGTCTGGCTGGTTCCATTGCTGGTGTGCTTTTTAAAAAATAATTTTTATATTTTTAACCAGCATGCATGCTAGTGGAAGGGAAAGGAAGCCTTGCTGTTCTGGCTATCAGAACCTTACTTCCCAGACTTAGCATAGAAGGCAGATCAAACCCAGACACTTCATGTTAAAACCAATGGAAACAGTTGAGATTTTGTTTGTTTTCTATTGAAGTAAATGGTTAAGTTTTTGTATTTATGAAACCTTCAAAAATCACTTACCTATTTTTTTATACGTAAGTAAATAAATACAATATTTAAGTAAAATATTTACTTTGGTAATAGCATAAGAAGTTTAAGGAAATGTACATATTTTATAGAATTTAATACTATTGGGAGAAAGGTACAAAATGAAATTGATATCAATAAAAATTTAGAAAGTCTAGAAATTCCACATCATATCATGACTCCTCATTCTTTTACTTTACCAGAGTGAACGTTGCTGTTGATATATGGACAAATCATCTGATCCTTTTATTGACATGTTTTAAAACCTCATTTTGTTTGCTGCTAAGGATTATCATGTGGGTAAGCATAAGATCCATCACACGGGTGGATCCTAGTTCAATAACTCTAGACTTTATAAAAACCTATAAATCAGATGTGTGAACACCTTCTACTCCTCAGCCATCCATTTGCAATCTATCAGATGATCGACCAGTCATGTCTAACATATTCTCAAAGCACCCAATTGCTTTCCATAATATGAAGTTGTTTTTCAGTGAATGTTTTCTGTAATTAGTTTTTCTTTTTTCATGATCACCATCATGCCTTGACTAAGCTATTGCAAGGAACTCCTAAATTATATCCTATATTCAAGTGGACTCCTCCTAGATCTCAGATGCTTTCTTCATTATAATAAAAAGGCTTCTTTAGAAAGCAAGTACAGAAGAACATGGCTTGGACAATGGCTCAGCGGTTAAAGTGCTTGCCATATGCACTAGGATTAGAGTTCAGAGCTCTTGATCCCCTAGCAGGTAGAGGTGGTGGCCTGCCTGTAACTCCAGCACATGACTCTAACAGGATCCCTGAAACAAACTGACTAACCAACCATGCCAGGAAACTCTATCTCAATGAAGAGGATGGGGAGTGATACAAAAAGACTCTGGCATCAATTGTGGGCCTCAGCATACACAAGGACATATAGAACATGCACTCATTTGCACACACATACCCCCCCCCATACAACACACACTCACACACATGCATGCAGACATGCACATGTACATCCATATAACTGCACATGCATATGCACCCCAGATGTGCAAACACTTAAATGCTAAAGAAAGAAAAAGATGCAGATACAGACAACTTACACTTTAAAGCTCTCTCAGGATGTTTGGAAGCAATAACTAAAGTCTTACACTCTACAGTGCAGACATATGCCTTGCTGCTTCTTCATTGTCTCTTCTTTACTCAGAGCTTTTGTAAGCGCTGCTCTCTTTAATTGCATTATTCACCTCTTTTTATCTCCCCTCTTCCCTCTACCTATGTATCTACTGCTTTGCTCATTCTGAAAGCCCCTCCTAGAGTTCCCGCACTGAAGGAATCCCTCTTTACTATGCCAGACCATCTCTTAGCTTTTGAAATCCTTTTCCTAATTACAATTTTATATGTACCTATGTAACTCTTGATTAAGACATTTCTGTTTATATACTGCAAGGTTCATAAGGTTGTGGACTATTTACATTTAATAATATCAAATATTAGTTAATTATGAGGCAATGCATGGTAATATATTAGCTCCTGTGGTTAAGGAAATGTATCATGGTAACTTGACAGAGAAGTTACTCCTCAGAATGTGTTATTTTTATTCTGAAGGCATATGGTGTCTGTCTCTATTTCATAGGCACGGTTCTGATATAAATTTAGAGTCTATGGACTTAGCAAAGTTTTACATTTAGGGCCACGAGGACAAATAGAGTTAATTATGAAGCACCTTAGCTCAGACTAACTGCATTTGTAGTGCCTGCTATTGAGTATGCCTAGTCCCTATTAGAGAGTTGGCTAGTATTGTTCCATTCAGAAAGGAGTGGATTGAGACTTATGTATCCCTAGACAAAAGAATGCATTATGCATGTGCTCACAAGTTCATGCAAAGCAAAGCCAACTTAATGAAGATTTATATCAGGATCTACTTCCTGACTTTAAAATACATTATTTCTCGGGCTTATCATGCTAGGAAAGCAGTAGAAACCCCATCCTCCAAGCTATTAAGACTCCATGAACACGGGATTAGAAAACACTCTTGGGAGTCGTCTTTCATGAATTAGGGTGGGCGGTGGTGGTGGATTTTATGACATAATCAGTCATTTGTCCACTCCACCATTCTCTGGAAGAAGACATTGAGAAGAACCTTAATCATCATCGAATGGAGCTATTAAGTACACAGTTTTGTGGGATGGAAGAGGGATTTGTGTTTTACTTTAATCACGATGTTTTATGTGAACTGACATAACATTCCTGATTCCCCTAAGCAGATGCCTCTTTACCATGAGTTCATAAGCCTGATGCATTATCCCAGTCTGGGACACAAGGACACATCCCTCTCATGCTCTCCCCAATTGTAAAGCCATTCTTAGCCATCATGTATTCCTAGATTTTAGCATACTGCCCCTGACAGAGAGAACACTGGTCATTTGTTGGTAGCATGAATGAGTGGAGAGATGAATGGATGATAAGTGGGTGGATCAAATTATCCATTACTATTCCTGGAATTACACCAAATAACATTGAACTTTGAATAATGAATCCCAAACTTTGCTACCAGAGTCAGTTTTTTTTAACTTTCTGTTTATACGACATTTTTGTTCAGTTGTATCTTTTTTCTGTGTTTGTTTCTTTCTCTCCTTCTCAAGAGGTTTCCAACACTGCTGAACCAAAGGCTAATATCCATTCACCTTAACACATTGGTACCCTGTTCTGACTGAAAAAATCCAGCTGGCTTTTATATTCTACTTCTTAAAACCTTTGACACAGGTTGTGTTAGCAAGTATTGCTACGCAAGTTTTCCAATTTGAAAATCGGTAGAAAAGAGATAACTTTTAATTATCGTTGAATTGGGCAGCTTAACAGTTAAACCTAGTTCTCAGAAGCTGGCATATAGAAAATCCATTTGGGGCTCCTATTTGAAAAGCCAGCCAGCCATTCTCTGAGCTAGTATAAAACCTTTTTCATCTGTATTCTCCTTTCAACTTCAGTAGTGTAGAAAGAAAAGCACCTTTAGAGACGGAGCACAAGCTGAAGTTTAAGACATCTAAGACATTTGTTTGAATATTTGTGGAAATATATTGCAATAGTTACTTGAAACTTAAATATAATTCATTCTTTTAGAACATAATAATTATAATAATGATACATCCATTTTATTTGAAAGCAATTGTTTAAGATTTTCCTACATGTAAAGCTATTTAAAATTTGTCCTTCAAAATAGCTAATGCAGTTGGTCATGAGACTTCAGTATTGTGAGTCTGTAATACAGGTATTATTTTTCCCTCCTGTAGATGACAAAATTGAGTCTCCCTGAGGCTACAAAATTGAGTCTCCATGAGGTTATGAGTTTTGCTCAAGGTCACATATCAGGACTTAGATCTTTCTAACTCTATGTCATGTTTCTGCTGACTCATAAGCAGATATTCATGGCAGAAAAAAAAAAAAAGGAGGCCTTAGGCCCTGTCGCCAGTTTCATTTGCTTGAAGGTAGCTAAAGTTACATAATAAATAACTTAAATTTTTCATCACATAGTTGATAATGAATAAAAAAAGGAAGCTTGGGTTGGGGGAGGATGTTGATGTTCATGTCTCTAAGGAATATGGCGCCCGTGAGATTCCAGGATGAAACTTCCCTCGGGATTAGGAAGTAAAAGTGGTGGAAGGGTGGTGATGCTTCCGGGCACTCTCGAGGCAAACTTGGCAGTGTCCTCCCTGTGAGAGTCACTGGTTGTGTCCACCTCTGCATAAGGTAAAGAGCTGACCAATGGAAACCCATCTCACAATGTGTCCATGTGTGAGGACTTTCGTTGCCATTATAGTTATGTGTCATGCCCTCCACAAAGGAACTGCCTCCCCAAACCTGTTCTCCAAGATGTATTTGAAAACCCAATGTATTTTTTGCTTTTGACATTTTATAGATGTTTACCATCTACATAGTTTATAATAACCATTTCTCATTATGATTGTCTAATTTTCCTTTGTTAGGTTGAAAACGTCTGACCGGATAGATAGGGCCTTCATCATTCTTTTGGTTTTTTTCTGATATTACATATCAGGCAGTATGTTCCATTAAACAGATTCCCAATACTTTTTTTTCAGTGTATTGGATATTTACATTAAAATAAATATTTTAGCTTTTCTGGATGTGGTAAACATTTTTAAATAATATTTTATCATTTTGTATAGATTTTAAAGTGGTTCTGATTTCTAGTTCAGCAATATACACCTTAACTATGTGAATAGTTTTAACTTAAAATATTCTACAAAGGCAGGCTTCTTGGCCCAACAAAGAGTATTTCCTTTTTCATCTTCAGGGAAGAAATATTGGCAAAAGGAAGCTCATAGGTATTTTCTCACATCTCTAGGTATTCCTGTTAAAATTCACATAGAATCAGTTTAAGGTTTCCAATCCTATATCTCTAATCTACTTTGTAGAGCTGCAGTACATTTAACAGTGAATGTTGTTATGGAGAGCCTTGGAGTTGTATGAAGAATATATTCTGGGGAAATCTTAAGACTTTGTCAATTTTATAATTTCCTATAAATTGCATGTGAATACTAGCAGCCGGTTTAGAGAAGGGTGCTGGGGCAGGCCTGCTATCTATGTCCTACAGTCATTCCTTGACTAAGTAGACCAGGCACACCTCTGCTTAGAATTTGGACTACTTCAAAATGCTACTTCACCAAATGAAGGGTCCTAGATTAAAAAATACTGTACAGATAGCTTAAATGACAATTTTTAAGATTGGCAGATGCCAAAATGTTTATTATTTTATCTTATACTACACACATGGTGTTGTGAAATGGAATTATAGGAGACTCAGAGATTTGCAATACACACATTTCCCAGAACTCCAATAGCCTAAAGTACTATGTGAGTAGCATATTCTGAGGAAGAAAAATAGACCTGAGCTGACAGGATAGAGAAATTCATCATAAAAATGAATGAGCACAGTGGGGGCACCCAGGTTGAGCAGAATTTTTAAAAGGAATGACTAAAAGATGGAGGGAAAGCTAGGGTAGGAAGCCAGGGATGGGTGCTTCAGATTCCATTAGCAATTTGAGTGTTAAACCTTCCTCCTTCCAGTCGCGGTGACAGCCTCTTCTTTACTCTGAAGACACAGCATCTCCAGAGACCACTCCAGATGTCTTTGACCTTTGACCTTCCTGTGTTAATCTATTTGCCCTTGTGGTTGTGAGGTGTTGAGGTTTCGAAATGTTAAACTCCAAGATGCATAATTTCATCGGAAATTATAATATCCTTAATTTTAAAATTTCCATTGTTTTGTGTGTATGGGTACGTGGAGTGTAATGTTTGTGTGTGTGTGAGGGGGAAGCATACATGTGCTCTGAAGAGACTTTGGTCAGCTCATAGATGGAAAGCACGGCTCTGGCACTCTGGCCGGCCTTTCCCTTATCTCCCATTCCCTCTGCCTTATATTCCTAAAGGTCTATTTCCTTATTGGACCACTTCTTTTTTTAATTTTAATTTTTTATAAGTTATTTATTTTATATCTCGATTGTAACCACCTCTGTAGTCTCCACCCAGTTCCACCTTTCCTCCTTTCCCTACCCCTAGTCCCTTCCCCTAGTCAACTGAACGGGGGATTCCTCTTCCTCTGCCATCTGACCCATAGGTCTTATCAGGAGTGCTTGGATGCTCTTCTTCTGTGGCCTTGGAAGGCCCAGTGTCCAGGGGGAAGTGATCAAAGAGCTGGCAGTCGACTTCATGTGAGCCCTGGGCCCAGATTTTTTTTTTTTTTGCCTTTGTTGTTTGTTGATCTCCCATCTTCTTCCATAGGACTGCCCACACTCTGATTGGGCCACCTCTTCTACCTCAGGCTGACTATCATGGTCTAGCTATCAAAGTATTAAAGTTCAGCAAACAAAAATCTCCCTTTGGCTCACCTAATTAACATGCACAATTGAAATTGAACATCTTATCCTAATGGGATTTTCCATTTTACCTTTATAAACTGCCATTTGCCTATCGGCCACATCTGTCTCCTCTTTATCTAGAGGTAGTCTTTTGTCCCCCTCCAGGACAAATAATCTTGACCACTCTCCCTTCTTCCCTTACTCTTCTCCTTCATCCTATATCTTATATCTTTGTCTCTTATTCCCTGCCCTCTGTCCCTCTGGGGCAAATAAATCTACTTTGTGCTAAACTTTTTCTTGGGGGTCCTGAGCTGATACTGTTCCTTTAATGTTCTACAACACATGTGTGAAGGTCAGAAGGAAACTGTGGGAGTCAGTTCTTTGCCTTCCACTAGTTCGAGACAGTGCCTGTTCTTCACTGCAGCATACGCTTATGCAGCTGGTATGGAATCTTGACGTTTCTCTTGTGTCCACCCCCCATTTTGCCATATGAATGCAGTTTGGAATTATAGACATGCCACTGTGTATAGCTTTATGTCTGCTCCTGGCATAAAGCTCAGTACTTCATGTTTGTACAGCAATCTCCCCATCCCAGAAGTCCTATCATTTTTTTCTGAGACTCCTGTATCAGAAAATTTTCTTGTTGCTCTGATAAAATACCTGAACGGAGCAGTTGAATGAGGGAAGAACTTGTTTTGACCACAATCTAAGATCATAGTCCATTACAGCAAGTAAGGCATCAGGACAAGTTGATGAGACGGCTGTTCACATTGTATCCCAGAGAGAGGTGTTGGTACTCAACATGCTCTCTCTATTTGATTCAGTCCAGGACTTCAACCTATAACAGTGTGCCAATTTTAGGGTGGGTCAACTGACTCCAATTAATCTAACCTAAAATCCATCAATGACATACCTAGAGATTGGTCTTCAGGGTGATTCTAGAACTTTTCAAGTTGACAATCATTATAACTCCCCTCCCTGGGTGTATTTGGAATTACTTAGGACTCCTGTATACATTTAGAAAATCAACCCTCATGTAAATTTATAGTCACTTTCAAATCCTGTTGATTTACTTTGAAAGTATGTAGTAAGTTAAGTATGATAAAATAATACAAATTTACATGGCCATTGACCCATTATATTTATATGTATATATTGAATTGCTTTGCCCATTTTTATCTGCAAGGTTAAATTTTACAAGTCTTAAATTATATGTGGACACTTCTACATTTCAGTTAGGAAAATGCATTTCAATTAGCCAAATAATTCTTTTTCTCTCTCTCTTTTTTGACAAAAGTTACAAGGAGATTAAGAACAAGTGAAAGTTAATTAAAACTTGACAATATGATTTTATTTTAAAAGGAAAGTGTAATGAATTTGTTTAATAAGTAACTTTGTAATTTCAAAAAATAGAAATGCAATTTCCATATGTTATAATATCACATTTACTTAAAGTATACTTTCTAAATGAATATTAAAATATTTAATTTTAATAATAGATGCTTTTTTTAGATCTTTTACCTTTTTTTACTTAGTTAAAACAGAGAATGTTTACTTTGTAGAAAATAATGAAAAAGAAAGATTTTTCAAACCATGAGAATATTCTGTTGATGGAGCTGATTCCCTTTCTCAAACCTGAAGCCAGATCTCCAGTCACTTACAGGCATGTGGCATTTCCTGGGCTTGCCCAGGAAGGCTCAGGGGAAGCTCTGCACAGCCAAGTGCTGGAACTTAGATAAGGGTGTCAAGTGCTATGAGGGGAGGGCTTCCCTCATAAAACACGGAAGGAACAGAACGATAAATTCATGTTTTTAAGGAGAACGGCTTCCTTACTTCTCCATTTTTCTCTGATTGGCCATGCTAAGCAGGGCTATTCCTCTTCCCTGTAATTCACATGTCCAGCCTCAGTTCAGATCGTTTTTGGCCCCAGAAGGAGGTATATTTAATGTGTCAGCAAGAACTGAGTAGACTCTGAAGTTTGACCTGCTAGCGGATGAGTGTCACTTAGCCCTTCCCTCACAGAGCTGGGACCAGCGTGGTACAAAGCTGTGCACAGCATGACTGTCCATTTATAGAGAATTACCGGGTATTTGTGGCTCATCTATTTAAGTTCTGGCTCAAAACATTTTCTCCTTAAGTGTTGGCTCTGTAATTAAAAAGCAAAATTCAGCTTGATTTTTTTTCAAAGTTGACTTACCTTTTCCTTTTTGTCTAACCTAATCTTTAAAAGTTTCTAATTTACTAGTCTTTATCAGCTGATAATGGGAGATTAATGTTATGTATATTAAATAATATGTTTGACACATTTCATTCAAACAAAAAATATTACCTGAGAACTTAAAAAATTGTGTATTCACATTTTAAATGGTTGTATTTTGGGATGTCATAGCCAACATTTAACATGTGCTGTCACTTTAATCTAAGGGAAATATTCAGCAAATATAAATAAAATTGGCTTTGCCGAAATTCCTTTCTTTATTTATGAAAGAAGTAAAAATCTCATATAAAAAACATATTGACATTTCGAAGCATCTTCACCCATATCATTTACACTTTTCAGTTTACTGAGTTTTATTAAACTTAATCTTTTGATCTTTTGTTTAGCATCATAAAGTTCCTGGGCTGAAAAGCATGCAACCTTCACAATTCCCAAATTAACTGTTACATGATTGTGTTCACCCGTGGAGCAGTATGTACTGCGGAAAAGAGATTTATTAAAGTTTAATAAATGATTCATGGCTGCATTTCCTATTGAGAAATGAAAGTTTTATGACCCCTAAGCTGAGGCACACCATCTTTCTCTCTAAGGTACCATGACATTTGTAAGGAAACAGAAACATTATAATAAAAATATTGAGGTTGGGACAACATAGAGCATCCATGGATTCTGAAATTATTTACAAATTCCAATTTCTCTGAGTCATTGTTAGCATCTTATGTTTCTAGGCACACCAACACCTGCCAACGAAAGAAATCAGATAAGATTAAGCTGCTTATTTTCTGAATTAATAGAGGGAAAAATTATATGAATAATATAAAAATGCACAGTAATTTAAAACTCACTTATAATTTGCCCTTGAATTCACTCTGCTTTTGTAGACAAAGCAATATATTTACCATAGTGAGGCAATCACAGTGTGAGCATACCTCAGACTAATCTGCTGCCAACTGCGCAGACACATTTTATTATCCATGTGGCTAGCAGTGTTGCAAGATTTAACACATAAAAAGAACAGGTTACCCAGCTAAGTTGGGTTTCAGAAAAACCAACCCTCTTTTTAAAGCAGTGTATTTCCAGTTATTACATGAAACAAACTTCTACTCAAAATTCAATCTTTATCTGAAATCCACACTTTTAGGAGGGAATGTTTCACATGCCTTCATCTACTCAGTGTCCACCCAAATCCCAAATTCTGTTTAGGAGATGCAGAATAAGGAGGAAAAGGTAGTATGTCCCACTGAAGAACCACGGTAGGATGGCCATGGTGCTGCATGCCTGCTAACCTGCTAACAGGAGGCAGGGAAAGCAGAGCTGCCACACGTCTAAGTCCATTGTGGTCTAGTAGCAAGCCTTAGGCCAGCTGGAACCCTCTAGCAAGATGCTGGCTCAATAACCAAAACACAACAAAACAGAAAACAAACAAAAATAAATTCAAGTAAGGATTGTCCATGAGAGCACATTGGGTTGGAAAGTACTTCTCTGACCTCTTCAGAGCAAAGTTAATGGCAGTGTTATACAGAGTTCAGAAGTGATTTCAATTGTGTTTTATTGTTATGTCTGTAGTGTGCATGCATGGGATGTGGTACACACCTGTGGCTGCACTTGCAGAGGCCACAGCAGGGTGTTGAACACTTCCTCCGTTGCTCCCTGCAGCATTGTATGCAGATCAAGTAATTCTCGTGTTGCACAGGAAGCTCTCCATTTCAGCTATGCCTGAAGGATGGCAAGCTCTCAGGATCTTCCTGTTTCTGCCCCTTGATGTTGGGGTTACATGCATGCACAGCTAGGCCTGTCTTTTTACTTGGGTGCTGGGGATTTGAACTCGTGTCTTTAAGTTGCAGAACAAGTACTCTTCTTACCCACTGAGACACCTTCTTTTCTCCAAGTTTCATGCCTGCCCCTTTAGTAGGAAGCAGCACAGAAAATAAAATGCAACAAATAAATCATACATTCTAATTTTTCCCTCCTTTCTTTGATGGTGAAATCATCAGAAACTTAGATAAAATTCTACCCCGAAATTACCCTAAAATTCAATGTACCACTGGGAGTGACTGAGACAGCGAGAGCAAGTTGTTCAAGCAGCAATATTCGTATCTAGTCCTGAGATTAAGGGCCACATTTTTTTGACAGTAGTTAGGGGAGGATACATTATTTGGACTTAAACGATTTCACTCTAATTTTAGTTTCAGCTGCTGGCTACAGACTCTTTACAAGATTCAGGCACCTCCATTGCTGAGTGGTACATTGCACTCTCCTCATGGATTATAAATGCTGAATTAATCAGAGACACCAAAGAAGGAAGAAAGGATGTCAGTTCTGAAAAGGAGCAAGGTAATATGGGTCACTGTGAAATTTAATGACTTAATTTATTGGGGACTATTTTTAGAGTACTTTCTTTACTCTTCAAATTAATTTTTACTATGCAGTCATATTTGACATCCATATATTCTTTATTCTGATTCACAAATGTAGTATCTTTGCTTGGTAGTATCCTTATTTCGTTGTGTTAATGGATAAGTGCTTTAACTCTAATAGTTTACTTTTTTCATCCCCTTCTGTTAAAAATATCCATGAAAGGAGAAAACTTTCACAAAATTGTTTTGCTTTCCCGTAAAAGATATCTTGTCTTTCTAAATTCATGTAATTCTTTTTCTAGTGTTATAAGATACCAACCACTCTTGCCATCCCCATCTCATGGGCTTTATAATATATCTAATTCTTTGAATATGTGTTAGGATATTTTCATAGACCAAACACGTTCTCAGCAAATCTAAACCTGGTGATATTTGTATTATTGAATAAGTACTCAATATAAGGACCAACGTGTACAATAAACTTAAGTGACAACACATGCTGGAGAGGATGTGGGGAAAGGGAAACCCTCCTCCATTGCTGGTGGGAATGTAAACTTGTACAACCACTTTGGAAATCAATCTGGCATGTTCTCAGAAAATTAAAAATAGTGCTATCTCAAGATCCGGCTATACCACTCCTTGGCATATATCTGACATATGTTCAACTATACAACAAGGACATTTGCACAACTTATTTCATAGCTGCCTTATTCATAATAGTCAGAATTTGAAAATAGCCTAGATGTCCCTCAGTCAAGGAACGGGTACAGAAATTATGGTATATTTACACAGTGGAATACTACTCCACAATTAAAAACAGGAAATCATGAAATTGGCAGGCAAATGGATGGAACAAGAAAAGATAAACCTGAGTGAGGTAATCCAGAAGCAGAAAGGCACATGTGGTATACACTCACTTATAAGTGATTATTAGACATATAATACAGGATAAACATACAAAAATCTACAGTCCTGAAGAAGCTAAACAACAAGGAGGACCCTAAGGAAGAAAGAGGCTTAATCCTTATTCAGAAGGGCAAGCAGGGTAGATATTGGAAGTGAGAGAAGACAGGGAACAGAATAGGAGCCATCCACAGAGGGCCTCTGAAAGACACTACCCAGCAGGGTATCAAAGCTAGTGCTGAGACTCATGGCCAGACTTTGAGCAGAGTGCAGGGAATCTTATGTAAGAAGAGGAAGACAAAACAACCTGGAAGGGAACAGGAGCTCTAAAAGGAGACCAACAGAGCCAAAAAATCAGGGCCCAGGGGTCCCTGCACAGAGTGATGCTCCAACCAAGGGCCATGCATGGAGAAGACCTAGACTTCCTGCTCATATTTAGCCCATGGGAGGCTCAGTCTCCTAGGGGGTTCCCTACTAAGGGGAATAGGGACTGTTGCTGACATAAATTCAATGGCAGGCGCTTTGATCACTTTCCCTTGGAGGGTGCTGCCTTGCCAGGGCACAGAAGAAGAGGATGCAGTTGGTCCTGGGTCCTGGTGAGACCTGATAGGCTAGGGTCAGATAGTAGGGAAGAGGACCTCCCCTATCAGTGGACTGGGGTGGGGGTGTAGGAGGAGAAGAAGGGAGGGTGGGTCAGGGAGGAAGACGAGGGAGGAGCCTACAGCCAGGATTCAAAGTGAACACATTGTAATAAATAATAAATAAATAAAAGTTTAAAAAATCATGTTGGGTCATTGACTCTACATCCAAATAAAAGAGCTTTAATGATATTTATGAAAACATCAATAAAAGTAACTGACTCTCCATTGATTTAAGTGCCACACACTTCTCTCTTCTCCCAGAAGGCTTTGCTGGGAAAGGTTCAGAAACCTAAACCTAATTCTAAAGAAGAGTGTCCTTTATGAATATAACTAAAGACAATAATATGCACTAAGGCCAAAGGAAGTGAAGGAAACTGGGGTTTGTTTATAGACTTACTATGTTTTGTCATGACTCCAAGTGACATCAGACCAAGAGGATTTCCCCTAATGCCATGCTGAAGTGCCATTACAGTTGTGTGCAGTCTCATAGGACTATACATTGAAGGGTGATATCTTTTAAAATTTGTTCTGGCAGTATCTCCAAGAGCACCTTCCCCACTCAGAACTCAGTGAAGATGTGAATTAAGGTATGGATAGATGTGTTTTCTGATGTTTGAATTTTATAGGTTTTTATTCAGTTACGTGTTACCTGACCTTAGGTGCCTTAACATCTCTTCAGCTACAGAGTGGCAGACAAGGTTGTAAGACTGTTGTGTTGGGTACTCAGTCTTTCTAGCACAAATTATCAAATACACTTAAAAGACTCTTTGGAGGCATCCCACTGAGGTGCACCTTCACATTAGGAGTGAGCTGCTGTAATATGCACTCTCTTGCTGCAACACGTAATTTACCCAACTAGAAGGTTAAGCTATCTCTTATAATACAAAGCTTCAAATTGCTCTCTAAGCTCTTTGTGGTGTCTGTTGTCTAAGTCTCCCAATTTCCCTTGCTATTTGTTCACACCTCAAACACAAATCAAGAACATGAAGTAATTATAGTTTTTCTTCTGGGATATTTTCCCTTCATGATTGAATGCCTCCATGAGTCACTTAAGCCAAACTCTGGAAATCATTCCTTACATTTTTTTCTTTGCATGTAATAGATTTTAAATCTCTTCACTACTCTCCATCTATCTGATCTCAGCACAGTGGTCTAATTTGGACCCTTCCTAGCTCATCCCAGGATGTCAGGGCCAACCTGACATTTTTTTTTCTCTCTCTCAGAACTTAGTGCAGGGCCTGGGACATAATACATGCCAAAATATATAACAAAATGCAGTGAAGGGATCTGTGTTAAACATGCAGTTTTCATGTGACAATTCAAAAATAAAGATTGATCTGTGCCGTGAGGGAGTCTGCATAAAGGGAAGATGACCGTCTCAACACATGTTCGAGATGTGGAAGAAATGGAATGGATTCATGGGGAACAGAGATAGGGGGAGTTTCTGTGTGAAAGATTCATGACCAACCACAGAGAAGCAAGTCAGAGCCTTGGAACAGTAAAAGTATATGAGGGATCAAGATCTAATTTATGGCACTTGGGACAATATGGGATTTTACCAGATCTAAGACACATTGTAAACTACATACTAAAAACTAAAGTCTATGCTTAGGGAAAATTGTGTTAAGGAAAAAAATCTAAACATATGGGATTTTAAATATTTTGGATACAACATGGCCTGATGTAATATATCTAATTAAATCCTGGAATGGAGTGGTCAAGTTAGACTTATTCTCAAATTAGTCACTAAAGGATAATTTGAAAGGCAATTATCATAACTTTGTTTTACATTGATTTATTTATTTTGCTTGTGTATGAGTGTGGATGCCTATGTCATAGCAAGCATATGTATGTCAAGGAATGAGGTCAGAGGACAACTTGCAGAAACTGGTTATCTGCTTCCACCAACACATAGGTTCCAGAAATCAAAACCACCTCATTAGGCCTGTTGAAAGGCAAACTTCCATGCTGAGCCATCTTTCTGGCTGTATTCATGTGCCTTAAAGTAGTAGTATATATTAATTTTATGTTACTTAGTATTACATATTTTAAAATATAAAACAATATCTTATTTGTAATGTTGGTAAAATTAAAAGTGTATACACAATAAAAAGCTGCTAATTAAACTAACAAAATAGCAACAAAAGGTAATAATTTTATCCTGGATATTATTTTATTTGACATTAACACTGTCTAGTTTTTATTTTAAAGTTTTTTTTAATGTGTGTGTTTGCCTGCATTGTGTATTTGAATTGTTTTCATTTCCGATGCCTTTGGAGTTTAGAAAAGGTGTTGGATTCCCTGAAACTGGAGTTACAGGTGGTTTTGACTTGTCTGATGTGGGTGCTAGGAGCTAAATCCATGTCCTCTGTAAGAACAGCAAGTGCTATCAACTATGATCCACTTTTTCAGTTTTCTTATCACCAATATTGTTGATGATAACAATAATAGTATAGGTGAGAGTTAAGTGCATATAGCCACTTTTGCAAACAATATTCCTAAACTCTTTAATTTCCTTTATTGATATAAGCAATAATTATATCATATATACTGTATTATTTTTGATAATTTGTACATGAGGGAGGCAGAGTATAGGGCATTGATTTATCTAAGATTTAAAGCTAACACAACCATAATGGGAATTTAAATCAAAGTAGCCTATGCATGCCAATAAAAGAGTAGGGTTAGATCTTTGTGGAATATGAATAAATTTCCAGGCTAATTAAGTTTTTGAATGAAATTTTGGAGATAGTGGAGTCTCTTTGAAGTCCAACCCTCTTTGTATTCATATCTGCCACTACAGAATACATTGTGTTGCTGGGCATGGTGGGGCACACTAGTAACCCTAGCACCTTTGGGGTGGAAGCAGGATTGTCTGTGCATCAGTTTAGGGTTCATCTAGTACAGAGTGAGACTCTGCCTTAAAACAACCAAAAAAATCACATTGCATGCGCATAACAATAACCCTCTTGAGTCTCAGTTTTTTATAGGAAATGCAACTAATACCATATATATTTTGAAATACAGCAAGTGTTATATTTGAAGAATATATTAGAAAAATGTAAGAATAGAATATAGAGTTATAAATTCCCTTCATTTCAATATAAAGCTGCTTTTCAGATTAGAGCCCATTACATACAGGAGAAGCCAGAATACATGGGAAAAAATTTTCTACAAAATGGCAGGTGTACACATGAACAATTCTCCTGGTTTTCATTAGTGACAACTGTGACCACCTATATCAGTATACTAGGGCAAAAGGGGCATTTTGACATTTTGGAACTATGTTTTATATTTTCATTTTTAATTTCCAGTAAGTTATTTTACATATATTTTCATATTTTCAGTCATCTCCCATGATCTCTTAGAAAAACATCTTTAAACACCCTATATATCTTGTAATTAAATAAAATCAATATATAAAATTATGAATGAAACTCCTCTGTTGATTATGTGCTTTTCAATTTTCATAGTTGTGTTTTTTGAGACAAGTTTTTTCTTTGTAGCCCTGGCTGTCCTGAAACTCACTACACAGACCAGGATGTTTTGAATTTTGGAGTTCATGGAGATCCACCTGCCTCTGCTTTTCTGCTTCTAATATGCTGGAATTAAAGGAGTGTGTCACTCCTGGATGCTTTTCAATTTTTAAATATCACTTGGTGAGTTTGTTTTCATTCTTGTAACAGAATTTTATAAAAGTTTTTATCACCAAGTGCTTCTGTTTTCTCTTCTTGCATCATATTTCTGATAAAATATTCCCAAACTCAGCATATTAACAGATCACAAGGATTATGTCTACTATCCCTTTGAAAAGCTTTATTTTCACATTTGTTTGGCATATAACAGCTTTATTGAGATGCAGTTCAGATGCTGCCAACATTTGGATGTAGCTGCTCTTGCAGAGGACCAGGGTTTGATTCCCAGGACCTCCATGGCAGCTCAAAACGGATTTCACCTGATAGAGATAGCCAGAGCCTCAAAGCATCCTTAAGACATCATGTGAGAGTGGAGATGTGTGTGACTACAGTGAAGAATGTTGTTCTGTTTCAGTACTGCCTCACTGTACATGCGCAGTAATGGCAGAGATTAGCCTATTGACGGTCGAGAAAGACAAGAGAACATGATTGAAAGTCCTGATGAAAAGACCATAGTTGCTCTTAAACAAACAAACAGACAGACAGACAAAACAAAACAAAAAAACCACCACCACCTATTTCTAATTGAAAGATGTAGAAATGAAAAAAAGTGACCCAAAATGTGGGTGGCAAGCTAAAAGTAGAACTTGACTTGTGCTTTATGTGCCATGTCAGGCAGCTGGAGTCATGCATGGATTTCCAAACAGAGGGTGAGACTGGGTGCATCACAGATATGAATGATCACTCTGGCAGCGTTAGGAGAGAAGATCATGGGAACCCCTGCTCGTGGTGAGTGCACTTGGAAGTGGACAAAATAAAGAGCATGCATAGTAAGGGTTACAGACAGAAGTACAGATATTTAAGGGATCATATTAAGGCAGAAGGCAGATGCAATTCTATTCAGCAACTAGAATAAAAGATGGGAAAACATGAGAAATTATTTTTAGATTTCTTGTTTGAAAAGCTTCTTTATCCTCCTTCATCTCAAGATTTCCTTCTATCATATATATGTCTGACTTAGAAACTAGAGGCACCATCAATGACAACTGAAGTAGAAAGTCTAACAAAGAATGATAGAATCCGTTCTGTCATCGGGTTGTATGGACATGTTGAGGTACAGATAGTAAAAAGACAATCAGAAGGCCATATTCAATAGGGAGCTTGTATTCAATACAGAAATCAAACTGACTGTTCCGACTTGGTTGTTAATCAGGAAAATACAGTGAAGGTAAAAGAGTCACAAAATACTTTGGTATGTTCCATAGACCCTAAGGAGAAAAGGGGGAAGTGAGACTTAGAGAAGTCAACACATACAGAGTGAGGAGCAGGTGTAAACAGAAGTCCAAACTGACACCTGGAAAAAGCACTGCCAAGACCAGCAAGGACAGGTGTGAGTGGTCCCTAGCACTACGTATCGCAAAAAAGAAAAAGAAAAAAAAAGTGAGGAGATATTTCAGAGAGAAAGGAGAGAAAGAGAGGAGAGAGGAGAGACAGAGAGAGATCTTTGGGCTATTGGGTTCCCATATGAAATTCTCACATTCTCCCAAGGTACAAAAGTTTTATTTAATATGAACCAACTGAGAAGCACAAGTGTCTTTTCTAAGACCTTCCAGTACACAAGTTTCCTTTCTGTCTCGGGACCTTTGTGCTCATTTCCTTTTACATGAATAGATCTCACACCAGCTCTTCTTTATCATTCCCTGTTTCTCAGGTCAGTTATGAGACTTAGGATCTCATGATCACTGAAGGTGAAGTGCCAAGATATATTGCATTGCTTCACATGACCTGATTCAAAAAATCTGGGAAATAGCACGTGAAACATTGCGTTAAGGGACTGTTCCCTTCAACCACAGCTCTAAGGGAATGTAGGCTTTGTCTCGTTTGCCCAGTTTTGCATTTCCAACAGCTGACTAAGTGTCTACAACACAATCAGCACCCATCATATAAAAACTTCCTTATTCACTGATGCATTTTAGAGGCCTTGTAACCTCCTTAATTAATATGTGATGAAATAAAGAGCTAATTGGATCATTGTTGTCCAGTTTCTAAAACTTTTTTTTACCAGAGATGTTATCAGAGAGGTGAGGACAAGCAGGACATTGCTGAATGCAAGGAATGGTGACAGAATACCTGGGCAAATGTCACCCCTGTCTAGGAACAGACATGTTTTGAGTGATCAAATAACTGTTCTAAATCACCTAAGCATGTCCTTAATTTATGTCACACGGATGACAACTGTACTCACCAGATTGGTCAATGTAGGCATTCTGTGATTTAGAACATAAAAAACACTCAGGGAAGGGTCTTGTATGGTATTGACTTATACATGTTTAACTTGCACTTTCTCTAATCTACCACTTCTGTCTTCCCTCTTCTCAAGATTTTTTTTCTATCACATATATGTCTCACTTAGAAACAGGACATTTCTTGGCTATGAAAAATAGTCTAAAATTAACATCTTCAAGCATGCTCCTAATTACAGATCTCGGTTAATCTTCTAGTGACTTGAATGAGTTTCAGATTCCTAGGTTTTCTTCACTCAATTTTCTGATATTCTGGTAGAAATCACCCAGCTACTGCCTATACAGAGGATACAATTATGTCAAGTGGTATTTGGACATGACTTTACATTTCCCCATTTACAATTACATGACCCATCCAATGATTATAGGTATTTTCTTTTTTAAAGAGCAATGATAAAGAGCATATTGGATCTAGTCTTCTAAATTCACAATAGAGAATGGCAACATCTCTGTAACTTCTTACAGCATAAAACCTATCATTTATTTAAATGAGATGTGCTCCGGGATCTTGAAGCCAATTCTATGTCATGACATGGAAGGCCAGAAAAGTGGCTTTGTAATGAAAGTAAATTAATTGCTTATTTTAATAGAAATTCCACAAGCTATAAATGACTACATAAGAATTTATGTGAAGAAGTTCTTTAGAGGCTTAATACAAAGAAAATACTGAATGGAAAATATGTATTTCAAATAATAAATATATTTCATAATATATTTCAAAAATTATCAAAGTATAGATTAATGATATATTATATTTGAGGTATAGTATAAGATTATTTTAAATATAGGTAAAAGAAATTAAGATAAAAATAACGAATAACTTACTTTTTAAAATGCATATGGTAACACATCCCTAATATATCTGACTAAGAGGGTTGGTTGCTTGAAGCTATCCCAGTCTACACAGAAAAAAAAAGATATATGCACAACAGAAGTCCTATGATCAACATTCATAACCACAGTCTAATTGCCCAGGTATTTATTGTATTTATGTAATTATATAATTATATAAATATAATTATGTTGTGGGGTATTTTAAAGATTTGTTTATTATATTTAATGTATAGGAGGATATTGATGCTCAAATGTATGTGTGTCATGTGTGCCTGCTGCCTGTAGAACTGAGAAGAGGATATCAGAGTCCCTGGAAATGGAGTTACAGGCCATTGTAAGTTGCAATATAGGTCATGCTATGTGGGACCAGGTCCTCTGCAAGGATACCTGCTTTTAATCGCTGAGGAATCTCCCCATCCCCTATTACTATTTATTTAATAATTTAAAAATAATTTCCTAAAATTATTTCACATGATCATGATAGAGAAACCAAATTGTATATATAATCAAATATTTTGTAGCTTAAAAATATGATACATCATTACAAATTTCTTAAGAAGGAGAAACATCATTTGCTGATATAGGAGAAGGAAGACAACGTATTATTGAGAACAGATCAGATGAGAAAATAATTCTTCCTTTATTGGCACAAGAACAGAAATACAACATACATGTTATTACAGATGTATTGTTATATATGCATATATTAATATATAGATACATTTCCATAGAAAACTATTGGCTAAATAAGTCCTCATGAAATTTTTGGTAATGGTTGCATTTTTAATATGAAATTGGTAGGGTGTTCACAAATTTATATTTTCTATTAGAGTAAACATGGTACATATTTATATAGAAATAATTTTAAGGAAATGAAATTCTTTAATGCACAGAAGCAGGCATTCATGGTCTCATGCTAAGAAAGCAGATCTTAACCCATGGGTTGTGACCCTTTTGGGGAGTAACCACCCTTTCACAGGGGTCCCCTGAGACCATCAGAAAACACAAATGTTTACATTATGCTTCATAACTAACAGTAGCAAAATTAGTTATGAAGTAGCAGTGAAAATCATTTTATGGTTGGGCTTTACCACATGAGGAACTGTATTCAGGGGTTGCAGCATTATGAAGGCTGAAAGCCACTGAGTGACTAAGGGGTTATGTTAGATGATCTGATTATATATACTAGAGCTTTGGCATGTTCTTTAAGTTAACCAAACGTCTTCAGGATACTTGTTTTGACAATGTATCAGAAAATAAATCTATATAAAACTATGATAGAAAGATCACAAGCCAAGGCCAGCCTGAGAAACTCAGTAAGAACTTGTATTAAAAAATGAAGTGTAACCAACAGGTTGGAGGATAGCTCTTTGGTAGAGTGCTTGGCTAGCATGGGCAAGGTCCTGCTTAATCCTTGACCCTCCACAAAAAAGAAAGTTCATTGTTATATTCCTAGCTTGTTTCATTAAAAAGTTAGGAACAATAAAGGCAAATGTGATGACTTATTCCTATAAACTCAGCACTTGGAAAGTTAAGGCAGAAGGCATGTCATGGGTTTGAGGTGAGTTCCTCTGTGGCCAGGTGAGACCTGATAGACTAGGGTCAGAAGGAAGAGGAGGAAGACTTCCCCTATCAGTGGACTTGGGGAGGGCCAAGGGAAGAGTGGGATTGGGAGTATATGAGGGAGGAAGCTACAGCTGGGATACAATGGGAATAAACTGTAATTTATAAAAAATAAATAAATTCATTTAAAAAAGAGATGAGTTCCAGGCCAGTGTAGGTTACCATGAGACCCTGCATCAAAAATAACCAATACTCTAAACAAAAGAACAATAAAAGAAAAAGTAAAATATTTAAAAACTTACACTTTAACTTCTTTTTTCTTTTTTTTATTAATCAGTTCAATTTGCACTTTGGTCATGGGGGTTCTCCCTCCTCTCCTCCCAGTCTCACCCTGCACGCCACATTCCTCTCCCCTAATAGGTGAACCCCCTACCCAAACATCTTAGCTCATCAGTTCACATGAGGACTGAGTCTTCTTCCTGTGTGGCCTTGTAGGGAAGTCCCACCAAAGTGGAAGTAATCAGAAAGCAAGCACCATAGTCTGTCAGAGATAGCCCCCACTCCCTTAACTAGTGGACCCACATGAAGCCTTAGATGCTCATCAGACTTTGGGTCTTTGCATTTTAGTATGTTTATCCTGTACTATATGACTAAAATCCACTTTTAAGTGCCATGTGTGTCTTTCTGGGCCTGGGTTACCTCACTCAGGATGATCTTTTCTAGTACTATCCATTTGGTTGCAAATTTCATGATTCCCTTGTTTTTTAATGGCTGAGTAGTATTCCATTGTGTGAATGTACCACAGTTTCTTTATCCATGCTTCGGTTGAGGGACAGCTTGGTTGTTTCTAATTTCTGGATATTATGAATAAAGCTGCTGTGAACACAGTTGATTAAATCTCATTGTGTCATGGAGCATCTTTTGGGTGTATGCCCAATAGTGGTATAGCTGGGTTTTGAGGTATGACTATTCCCAGTTTTCTGGGAAAGTGCCAGACTGATTTTCAAAGTGGTTGTACACGTTTTTACTCCCACCAGCAATGGAGGAGTGCTCCTTTTTCTCCACATCCTTGCCAGCATGTGTTGTCACTTGTGTTTTTGATCTTGGCTATTCTGACAGGTGTAAGATGGAATCTCATTTTGATTTGCATTTCACTAATGGCTAAGGACTTTGAACATTTCTTTAAGTGCTTTTCTACCATTCAAGATTCTTCTGTTGAAAATTTTGTTTAGCTTTGTATCCCATTTTCTTTTTTAAGTTTTTCTTTTTAAAATTTATTTATTTTGTTATTAATTACAGTTTATTCACTTTGTATCCCAGCTGTAGCCCCCTCCCTTGTCTCCTTCCAACTGTACCCTATTTTCAATTGGATTATTTGGCTTGTTGGTGTTTATTTTCTTGAATTCTGTATATATTCTGGATATTAGCCCTTTGTCAGATGTTGGATTGGTAAAGATTTTTTTCACAGTCTGTAAACAGCTGTTTCATTCTATTGATAATGTTCTTGCTTTACAGAAGCTTTTCAATTTCAAGAGATCCCATTTATTAATTGTAGATCTTAGAGCCTGAGCTGATTTTGTTCTGTTCAGGAAGTTGTCTCTTGTGCCAGTTGAGTTCAAAGCTCTTACCTGCTTTCTCCTCTAGCAGATTTAGCGTATCTGGTTTTATATTGAGTCTTTGATTCACTTGGACTTGATTTTTGTGAAAGTGATAAGTATGGATCTATTTGCATTTTTCTACATGTAGACATCTAGTTAAACCAGCACCATTTGTTGAAGATGTTGTCTTTTTTCATTTGTATGGTTTTGGCTCCTTTGTCAAAAACCAAGTGTGCATAGGTGTGTGGGTTTCTTTCTAGGACTTCTATTGGATTCCATTGATTAACCAGCCTACAGTAAAAAAAAAAAAAATGTAGTTTTTATTACTATTGCTCTGTAGTATAGCTTAAGGTCAGGTTGGTGATACTTCCAGAAGTTCTATTATTGTATATGATTGTTTTTGCTATTCTGGTTTTGTATTTGTTTGTTTGTTCATTTGTTTATTTTTCCATATGAGGTTTAGAATTGTTTTTTCAAGGTCTGTGAAAAATTGTGTTGGTATTTTGATGGGGATTGCACTGAATCTCTAGATTGCATTTGGTAAAATATTCATTTTTACTATGTTAATCTTACAGATCCATGGGCGTGGAGGATCTTTCCATCTTCTGGTATCTTCTTTCTTCAGAGACTTGAAGTGCTTGTTGTACAGGTCTTTGGCTTCCACGGTTAGAGTTACCCCTAAATACTTTATATTATTTGTGGCTATTGTGAAGGGTGTGGTTTCCTTAATTTCTTTCTCAGCTCTTTTGAAATTTGTATAGAGGAGGGCTACTGATTTTTTTTTAATTAACCTTGTATCCATCCACCTTGCTGAAGTGTTTATCAGCTGCAGAAGTTCTCTGGTGGAATTTTTGGGGTCACTTATATATAATCTTATATCATCCTCGAATAACAATACTTTGACTTCTTCCATTCCAATCTGTATGCCTTTGATCTCCTTTAGTTTTTCTATTGCTCTAGCTAGAATTTCTAGCACTGTATTGAAGAGATATGGAGAGTGGGCAACCTTGTCTTGCCCCTAATTTTATTGGGATTGCTGTGAGTTTCCATTAATTTGATGTTGGGTATTGGCGTGCTGTATATTGCCTTTATTCTGTTAAGGTATGGGACTTATACCCCTTATGTCTCTAAGATTTTTATCATGAGTGGGTGATGGATTTTGTCAAAGGCTTTTTCTGCATCTAATGAGATGATCATGTGATTTTTTCTTTCAGTTTGTTTATATGATGGATTTGTTTATGTTGATGGATTTTCGTATGTTGAAACATCTCTGCATCCCTGGGATGAAGCCTACTTGATCATGGTGGATGATGTGTTTGATGTGTTCTTGAATTTAGTTTGCAAGAATGCTTGCATTATTTGCATGCCATATTTTTGAAATTAAGCATTTAACAGGTAGTAATTGTGTAGTTTCCAATAACAAAGTATTGAGCTTACACAGATAAATGGAATAGGATTCTGGCCCACAATAACCGCATTATGGTCCAGAGAACGCAGTGAAGGTGGAAAACTCACATGATCTCAATATTGTTAATGCTGTGATATAGAAATGGATCAATATATGCTAATGTACTTTTTATTGATTTAGTCATTATCCATGCAACATATATTTAATGAGTTCTTGCTAGGTACTGAGATTAATGCTGAATGTAATACTGAATAAAAAGAAATATCAGAGACCCTACTATCATGGATATATCAATGAAATACCAAATGATAATATCAATTTCACAGCTTCATTACTTATTTTTTAATAACATCATTTTGAAAGTATTATTTTAAACACAGAGAATATATCTTAATATATTTGTCTGATTGTACATATGGGCACTTGATGTCTGATTTGTTGAGTGGCCGTTTCACATAGTATCATGAAAAATACCTAGGATTAAATGAATCTGTAAATGATATTTAAAGTGAAATGGCAGGAATAGAATCAGCAGGATTATCTTTAACTTTGCTTACCCTCGTAATACAGAACAGATCTTTATGGTTTGGTTTTGTTTTGTTTTCCCTCAGCTGTAACATTGTAAAAGGAAGCTAAGGTAGTGAGTCAAATGAGTGTCTGGATTTTTTTTTCTTTTTCTTTGATGTGTATGGATGTTTTCCTGCTTGTATTTTTGCTCACCATGTGCATGCACTGACCGTGGAGGTCTATTGTGGTGAATAGCAGATACAGATGGTTGTGAGCTGCCATGTTGTGCTGGGTCTTCTGAAAGAACAGTCAGTGCTTTTCACTGTTGAGCCCCTTGTCATCCCCATTCATATGTATTCTTAGAATCATATAACACAATTTAGCTATGTTACTTTTTTATGTTATATTTTGATTGCATAAATTTGGGACTTTGTCATTTTTAGTATATATTTGATGCTAGGTAATACTATAAGAAAAAGAGACTTACACAGTCCATAATACTAGAAGTAAAAGGGTCAAACCAGGTGGTTGTATTGGTTCTGACATGACGGAGAAGCTCACTGTACATAGCCTTGTGGTGAAAATATGTGTAAGAAGAACCAAGGGCAAGGCACAAAGCCAAAAGGCAGTGCAGAGTTTGGGATTACTCTTAAAACAGCTCACTCTCACAAGAATTTAGAGACCCAGAACAGCCATAATTCCCTGAGAGGGCCAAGTTCCAAATAATCCAATGACCTCCCTCATCAATAACTAAATCAAAGGAAAATATACCTCTGATAATCAACTGGTTAATGGCATTAATGAAATTGTTCATATACATATCTGAAGTACTGCAAAACATTTCCCTTGGATTTTCAGTTTGATATTTTTAATGCATTGCGTTTTAGCAATGGTGCTGCAGAATAATACTCTAAACATAATTTAGTTTATGTTTCATTTGTGGGAGAGTTAATGATGTTGGGAAGTAAGTAGTGTTAAGAAATTATAAAAGATAGATTTCTTTCCTTAATGGAGTCATTAAAGATCATTTTGGTTTTGATGCTTATCTTAGAAAAATTAGTTTCTGGGATCAAGGAATTTGAGCATTGTTTATAAACCATTATACCCCATCCATAATAATTATAACCTCATAAGAGGAAGTGGAAGGGCGGAGGGGAAGAAGAAAATATATGACTTGTGTTGATGAGCTGACTGGAAACTTTTAAAGTATTTTATGAGTATGATGATTGGTATAACTCTTCTAATCTGCCTCAGCCGTCCATTTCCTTGCCTGTAAACTTATGCAAAAGGTATCCAACCAGCATGTTAAGACCATGTTACCCAACTCTGTTGGAGAAAGACAAGCCATACCTTTTGAGAGAGAGACAGGAAGGACCTGAGCCAAGAAGGCCAAAGCTTTGGGACGTATTTTACTTCTACTTAAGAAACGCAGCAGTGACCAGAATCAATTTGAAGTGCTGAGGACAAATAGGACAGGGCTGGTGGAAGGACAGGAGGAGTGTATTCAGTGCTTCACTCCTGTGCCTCCTGCAGCAAAACCAATGTCAGGTTCTACCTCAGAAGAGCTGGGAACCTTCTTGGGATGAAATGATGATTCTTTTCCTTAGAGTATAAAGAAATTAAAAAAGGGAAAACACAATGTTTTAAAAATGTTTTTGAGTTGGCATATGTGTGTGCATAAATGTGTATGATGTATGTGCGTCTGGTAACAATTGCAATGAGCACAGATAATGAAGCTTTGTTGAATTCTGCCATAGTAATACACATTTCCAATACTGAGTATCATCCCATGGAAAAGATTTAAATTTTACATTCATGTTGGGGGCCTGTGTGTTGGGTATCCCCTCCTTCCATATGTCTGGTTCATTCTGAGTTTCAAGTTGAAGATTACCAGGACATGACATTCTCATGGTCAAAGGTCAAAGGCCTTGCTGTTACATAGTATCAGAAATTAAGTGGCTCAGAAGAAGCTCTGAAGGTCAGAAGCACAGGTTTGACTTGAGTCATGAGTTGTAGGAGACTAAAACCAAGTTGCTTGCTATCAGCTCTAACTTAGAGAGGAGTGTTTGGCAGAATCTACTTCTGAGTAAATTCAAGTTCACAGCAGAGTAAAGTTCCTTGAGAGTAGGATTGGGGTCCTTCTTGTTTGCCTGTGGAGGAATATTCTAGTTCCTATGGCCTTTCTGAATTCTGGGCACATAGACTCTCTAGATGTTAAGACAAATGATAGTACACTGAATCTTCCTCATATTTGGTATCTCCCTAATTTCCCTTCTGTTATAGCATGCACCTCACTTTCTCTTCAACCATTTCTTTCTAGTTGAGTCTTTGTTATCTTTTGCTGGACCCGAGGTTGGTTGGACAGGATTTAGATGTGGAGTATCCAAGTAAACAGCATCTGGCTATCATGTAAGTTACAATTATTCCATTTGTTGTTAAACAACCTTGAAGGCTCTGATAGGTTCTTGCTGCTAAAGCAGTGGGTATGGGGTGGGGTCTTCTTATCCTTGACACTTACATATCTTTTGCATCCTTGGAAGAGAACAGTGTCCTTGCTCTTTTGACCCTCCTTGAGTACTTTTCAAGAGGGTCACAGAAAAGAATAATAAAAAAGGAAGCTCTGGTCCACTGTGCTATTGGGGATACAAATAGTCACTTCAACATGATAAATATGCAATTCATCTCAGAAATATTCATTAGGCTACTGTAAAAATAGCAAACTCAGAATCTTTAAGCTCCTATCTACCTCTCTGGCTAACTTGCTCCTGTGTCTTTGCGGTATATGTTTACTTTCTGTCAGTGCAATACATCTTCTCTGGAGTGCACTTTTGCTATCTCTCATTGCAATAAATCTGATTCTTGAATTCCATTCTCAGAAGACCAAGTCCTTCCTAGATTCCCAGTTCCGATGGAAGATTCACCAGATAATACAGGACAATCTTTCTATTTTTAAAGGTAGTGATTAATGACCTTAATTATAACCACAAAGTCCCTTCACTCTAGTAATTCTAATAGTGTTTGGCTGAATAACAGGGAGACAAGTGTCTTTGGGAGACATCTTTAAAGTTTTGTCTTTAGAACTCTAAGAGTGTGATAAATCTCCTAATATATACATGTATTAAAGGGACTGTTGAAAAGGCAAGATCAATAGAAATAAAAAAGTACCCCATGAGTTGTTAAGAGGTACACTAGAAGAAAGTGGTGTCCTGAACATAGAGAAATTGTGAGTCCTTCTTATAAAGCTGCTTCATAAAAGAAACAAAGACACTTACAATTTATTGCTAGGGCACAGAGTCCAACTCCATGTTCTTGGATTCATAGTAAAGGCATTTGAACCTGGGCACAGAAGGGGATTAAGCTCTGGGATAGTATATTGTAGTCAGAAAGGATCGAGGTAGGCAAGCTTGCAACCTCAGTAATAGTAATAACCTCAGAATAGTTCTGTGAGGAATTAGCTGGAGGAAATAGACCCTCTTCCCAAGTGACAAGTATGCTTCTGAGACTGTTCAGATATCAAGGAGCCCAAATAAAATTAAACAAACAAAACATCAATAACAACAAGAAAAAACCCCACTCAACAATGTGAAAGGGCAAGTTCATCTTTAGTTCTCACAGCGTTATAAAAGCAATAATTTTCTTCTGAAGCTCATCTCTACACTGTTTTCCTCCATTTCTATGCTTTGAAATTATTTGCTTTTTATTTTCATTCATTTTTTTCTATATGATTTGTGTGAATATATTTTTGCGTGTGTACCACATGTGGAACAGTACCCACTGGGGCTGGAAGATGGCCTCAGAGCCACTAGATCAGGAATTACAGATGCTAAACCATCTCTTCAGGCCCTCTGCACTTTTAGAAATAAGGCAGCTAAAATGGTCAGACTAAAATGGTCCTTCAAAACTTCAAGGAGGCAAACAGAATGAATCCAAAGTCACATGGATTTGCTGGTTTGCCTCTGCATGAAGGAAATGGGTGCCATCTGGGAGGAGATTTCATTTGCTGCATAATTAATTCTCCATGTTCCCTGATATGCTAGTGCATAGCTCTTAGATACAACTGGAAAAGGGAACAGATGGTATCGTGCAGTTACCTATTGCCTACTGTGATCCTCTTTCTAATTAATCTAAATACGGCACCCATTATTTAATCTTAATCAAAACTTCAACAAGCTAAGTTTTTTTCTTTGAGTATCATTCTGAAGTTGTTTTCCTTTGTTCCCATTTGCTTAATACATCCTGATGTTTTCCTTGAGTTGTAAGGACTCAAAAAGCTGCAGAAGGTTCCACACCAGCCACGGTGTTCCCTTTATATAACTCCACAGTAAGTAGGTTCTCCAGTTGTTAATGTCAGAACTCTAATCCAAGGACAACTGACATGAACTGTCTAAAATAACATTTAAGTGAGTAAGTCACATAAGCACAATAAAGCTCATATTCTCTTTTTGAATATTTTATTTTGTTTTATGTTTCTTTCTCTGTGTATGCTCTATGGA
>CM053765.1:17695636-17717480 GCA_028658305.1 Pachyuromys duprasi
TCTTGAACTTGATGGCTGACTCTTTGACTCTCCCCCATACATGCCAGGGAGTAACAGCCTGGCTAGATCCCAGGGGAGGGCATTGCAGCCAGCCCTGAGGAGACAAGATGATCTGGGGTCAGATGGAAGGGGAGGAGATCCTCCCCCATTGGTGGACTTGGAGGGGGCAGGGAGGAGATGAGGGAGGGTTGGGGAGGGTGGGAGGGAATGAGGGAAGGGGCTATGCATGGGATGCAAAAAACCTAACCTGTGATTGATATAAAAATAAATAAATTTATAAAAAAAATGAAAAAAAGAAAAAGAAAAACCTTCCAAAAACAACTACCAAACACGACAAAATTGAATATAATAAGGTGAAGCAAAAACCATCATATCAAAGTTGGACAGGAAACTCAACAGGTGAAAAAGTTTCTCAGAACAGGAACAAGAGTCAGAGACCCACTTTTTTTCATAATCAAGAATCCTATAAAAATACTAAGATGATAGTTATAATATATATATATATATTATACTCACTCACACACAGACACACACCACACACACACACACACACACACACAGAGAGAGAGAGAGAGAGAGAGAGAGAGAGAGAGAGAGAGAGAGAGAGAGAGAGAGAGAGAGGACCTGTTGTGAGCTCTTATGCTCTTTGCTCATTGATTCATAGGGCCTTGTTATCCTGGTTTCCTCCACCTCCTATGACTCTTCATTTCTTTCTGCCTCCTCTTCTTTGAGATTCCCTGGGCTCTGAGGGGAGGGATTTGATGAAAACCTCCCATTTAGTGTCCCTCTTTGTGTAGCATCTGCCTGTGGGTCTCTGTGTCTGCTCCCACCTGCTGCTGGAGGAACCCTCTCTGATGGTGACTGAATAAGGCGCTGATTTGTGAGTACAGCAGAACATCGCTAGGAGTGTTGGGGTGACTTTTCTTCATACAGTATGAAGGCACATCTCTATATTTTCAGTTGTTAATTCTGTACCAGCCGTGAGCTAAGTGCTGGCAGGATTTTGGTATTGTCATTTCTATAGCCCAACACTGGCTTTATATTTGTAAATACTTGTCCTTCCACACCCATTCAAAAACATGGAGGTCACACAGTCCTCTTTTGCCTAGAGGGATGTATCAGGCCTAAGAGATGTATGAGGTGTTGTCTCGGTGCTGACAGAAGTAATGCAGATCTGAGAGCCAGTATCTGGGGCAGGAAACATGAGGGCTGAGCATCCAAACAGGGAGAGTAATGCAGGGAGACATAAGCTGAAGTGGAACAGTGGAAGAGGACACAGAAAGAAACAGATATGGACTGGAGTAGAAAAGAGAGGTAAAGAACTAGCATGTGACTAGCTGGCTAGTCAGAGGCCAGGAAGTCATGTTAGGTTAGAGGTGGCTGGGAAAGTGCCCCAGCAAAAGGCCAAACTATATTAGAGGTCTCCATACCTTATTCATACCACAGGTGTGTCCCAGAAAGTTCTTCAATATAGGAGTCATTTTATTGATACACTGTTTGTTTGTTTAGACTAGTAATTTGTGGTTTTACCTGGGTCTCTGGGCTAGCTTGTCTCTGGTTCTTGGTTATTCAAGCAGTGTTGGATATAGGTTTCTTCTTGTAGAGTCGACCTGAAGTCAAATCAGACATTACTTGGCTGCTCCCACAAGCCTGTGCCAACATTGACCCAGCATATTTTCTAGACTGGACAGACCATAGGTCAAATGTCTTGTGGCTTGGTTAGTCCCCCCCCCCTTTTTTTCCAATAGCTTGAGGAGTACCTTCATTGACCAAGAAGACTAGAATAGAAGGGTGAAAGCCCCATATAGGCACCGGCTCCATTTCCCCGTGTTCAGTGTTCAATGAGTTATGTGTGTGTGTTACTGACAGTAACGGGGGCCCACTGTCAGTCTTCAGAGAGCAAGCCTTTGTCTTCACAACAGACTGGGTTGTTTGGGGATTTCCATGGGCTCCCCGTGGCCAACAACTCAATTGAATGCAACATAGTCCCACCGCTGGAGGTCTCTGTTGGCGATGAGAGATGGCTTAATGAGATTCAATTTCAGTCATTACCCTGGGCTCTCATTAAGAATTCACCTTCGTATTTCTTAGGAGGTTTCTACCGCATGTGGTTTCAACACCATCCCCGAACACCTCCTCCAATTCCAGCCATCTTTCCCTACGCTCTTTCCCTCTACCCATCCCCCCCACCTGATTCTTCCCTACTCCTGTCCCCAACAGCCCCCAATTCACTCATAACATTTTTTCTATATCCTCCTCTAAGGGAGATCCATGCATTCCCCCACCCCCACCCCTAGAGCACTCTTCTTTTCCTTACCTATCTGGATCCAAAGACCATACATAGGTTATTTACCATTGCTTAAGGGCTACTATCCATGTATAAGTGAATACATGCCATATTTATCTTTCTGAGTTTGGGTAACCTCAATAAGATTTTTTTTTCTAGCTCTATTCATGAAAATTTCATGATGCCCCTTCTTTTTGACAGCCAAGTAATACTCCATTGTAAATGTACCACATTTCTCTATCCATTCTTTGGTATGGACCCAGGAGTGGCTCCCAAGAGCAGCAGGAGAAGGTTAAGTATGCTTTCATTCTACTTGTTGCCCTAGGAGGTGCAGCCCTTGGGTTAACAAGGGGTACCTGCTAGGGTTAGTGTCTGGGATGAAGCAAAGAGGGAGAGGGAAGGCTGAAAGGGAAAGTTCTGTGTGATACACAGGAGATGGAGGGCAAAGAAGGTTGCTAACCATCTTCTGCTATAAAACTGAGGATAAGACTATGGGGTTGGAACAGAAAGAGAGGAGAAAGTCTACATGCTGCCAGCTTGATCTTTTGCTATAGGTTACTAAGAGGTGCCTGCTGTAGTTAGAGGATAGAAAAAAGTCAATGTATTGGGGGAGGAAGGTTAGAAGGGGAAGATCTGGGGGGTCCACAGGGGATCAAGGAAGAGGGCAAGGAAGGCTGCCATCAGCGTTCTGTTCAGAGCTGGGGATGAGACTTGGAACTTGGATTCAGGGAAACAGAGAGGTACTTTCAATTCTTAGCTAGAAAAATAATAAGTAATTATGAAGTAGTACAGAAAACAACCCCAATTTAACCTCAATTAAGTAAATATGCATTTTATCTTAATAAAGTAATTAACCTAATGGTAAAGTGATTATGTAGCCATATATAACATATGTTTATATATATATATATATATATATATAATAAGTATATATATATATCTTCACAATAAACAGAGTATGTTTCCTGCATCAGTCAAGGTAGGATAATTTATATTACTTGACCCTAGGACTTCTTTACCGAGTCAGGCAATTTAATAACTGTTTGGAGTTTTCTTTTCTTTGGGTAGTAGCTAGTTGGAAAATTAATTCATAATGCATTCTTTTTTTTTTTGCTATAGTTCACCTACACACTTAGAATTCTGCATTGCTGCTCAACTTTGGATTTTTACATGATTCTTTCACAAATCTGAGAGGTTGGTTCCAAGAATCAGAACCCATATCTAATTTTCCTTTTAGCCCCAGAATTTAGAAATGTGGTTGGCACATTGTTTAGGATCAATGAGTATTACGAAAAGCATGAATACCCAGATTTACCTGAAAAGGTGATGATACAAGACATTTTACTCAGGTGGAAGATAATGAACTCATTATTGAGTAGATGTGCAGAAAAACTCACAATAGTACTCCTTAAAAAAAAACCTGTTCATTTCATGCCAAAATGTTTCAATCCTTTTGTTGAATCTTTGTGTGTGTGTGTGTGTGTCCTTCAGGGAATTGACAAGCCTGAGCACAGCTCTCTGTAAACTGCTCAGCTGGTCTGACTCTTGCTTGCTTTTTGTTTTGCAGGTACAGTAGAATGCATCTACATCTTAAGATGTTCTGACTGTGCCCTGGAGTTCCCACTACCCTCATCTTTAACTTTCATCAGTACTCCAAAAAAATACATAAATAAGTAAATAAGTAAAAATACATTAGTCTCCTTGTATTCTACCTGAGGTATTTTCTTCTTCTGTCTGCCCATACATCATGTCTAAGGAGCATATTCAGCTCTTTTGTGTGGTCTTTCTATAACATATATGAGAGAAATAAACAAAATCTCTGATTAAGAAAGCAGCTTAGCCAAAATGTAAACTGTTCTCAGTATTCCCGCTGGAGAGAATATATCACCTTAAAAAAACCCATTCTAGGATTATTCATAAATATATAACATATTCTCCAACATTGTGTCACAATATATTACCTTTAATTTGTTTGTGTGATATTCTCAGAAATCATATTATAAACCAAATGATAAGATATCTATATCTGAATGGGACTTCCTAATAGCTTAGTTCACTGGTGTCTAGAACTTTTCAGAAGCATCTTTTGTCTGCTTCTTACATAGCTATTAACATTTAGACTTTCGCTATTTCCTAGAATTCATTTGCTTCTACATCTATTTCTCCATTAATTATTTTAATTCAGTACTCACTTTTAAACTATAATTTTTAAACCAGTATTTTCATTGTAGTTGTGTGTGTGGTATATTTGTGTGTGTGCATTTGTGTGTAGGTATGCACACACATGGATAGGTGGGGTGCATGTGGTAGTCAGATGTCAACAGTGAATGTCTTCCTCAATTACTCTCTACCATAATTTTTGAGATGGGGTTTCTCATTGCACCTGGAGTTCACTGATTTGGGTGGAGTGGTTACCTCACACTCCTTAGGGATCCTCTTATCTATGTTTCCCTAGGACTTGAATTACAGGCATGGATTGCCATGTTTCAGCTTTTTACATGATTGCTGCAGATCTGAAATCAGGTCTTTTTTCTTTCTTTCATAGTTTTTCTTTTTTTCATATTTTTTTCAAGGCAGAAGATAGAGTTTCTCTATGTAGCCTTGGCTCTCCTGGACTCACTTTGTAAACCAGGCTGGCTGCAAACTCACAGAGATCTGCCTACTTTCACCTCCCTGAGTGTTGGGATTATAGATGTGCATGCCAATGGCCAGGCTTGAACTCAGGTCTTAATGCTCAAGCAAAAGATCTTTACCAATGCAGCCATGTCTCCAACCCTTTAATATAAGTTTAGTGACTTGTGTTAAGTTAAAACTTGAAATTTTAAATATTTTTCATTTGTTTGCTTGGTTCCTTCTGTCACTGGGTCTTCTTTTGTCACCCAGTCCTCACAAAACTCACTATGCAGCCCAAGTTGGCCTTGAAATTGTGGCTTAACCCTCCAATGTATTGACATTCTAGACATAAACTATAATATTCAGCTCCAAATAGAACTTTTAATTCAGGTTCTACCTATCTATCTATTTAGCCATTTTGTGACAACTTACTCCTTATACTCATCCAAATGGTTTTCTCTTTGAATAATATGTTAATATTTGAACAAAGATACAGAAGGGTTGAATGACTTGCTAGTTGTATGGATAAGAACCCATCTGCTCAGAAGTAGTCCATGGCAGCTCAGTATCCAAGTGTGTTCCCTAGTAATGGGAACAGGGACTGTCTCTGACATGAACTCAATGGCTGGCTCTTTGACCACCTCCCCCTGAGAGGGGAGCAGCCATGTTAGGCCACAGAGGAAGACAATGCAGCCAGTCCTGATGAGACTTCATAAGCTAGGGTCAGATGGAAGGGGAGGAGGACCTTCCCTATCAGTGGACTTGGAGAGAGGCATGGGAGATATTAGGGAGGGAGAGCAGGATTGGGAGGGAATGAAGGAGGGGGCTACAAATAGGATACAAAGTGAATAAACTGTAATTAATATAAACATAAATTAAAAACATAATTTTCATTCTAGAGAAACATGAAAAAATAAAAGAAAAAAAGAACCCATCCATTGTTGTCTAATTCCGAAGTAGCAAGTGAGACGTAAATGTCATAGTAGAGTTACACATTTAATAGGCTTTCAGGTCAGTCCCTTTGGGTATATTCATCTGGCATTTTCTTATGACATTTTAATACAATCGTAACAAGGCAAAGACAGACAACTAAAAGTGAAAGGAGATAAATTCTCCCATGTTTACATATACATTGTAGGTATTTCATATTGACTAATGTAAGTATCAGAAAGTTACTGATTTACATCTAATGAAGCAAGCCGGCAAGCCCATGCCCACACAGGTGAGCAGTCCTGATGCTCCAGGAAACAGCAGCCCACCCCCTTCTCTTGTCCAGATTTGTGAAGCATTGGCCTTGTTTAGTGTCCTAAATCCAACTATTATAGCATCTCCAGTTACCTTCTTTTCTTGAAGAGCTATAAGAAGTTAGACCAAAATTAAATAGAATAGACATGGGGAAGAGGAAATAGAGAGGGAAGTGGGCAGGAGAGTTTGTGGGGAGGAAAATGGAAAACTAGTGGGAGGGGCAGATGTGAGGAGAGTTGGGAGAGGAGGTTTGAGGGCCTGGAGAGAAAAAGGAAACCGAAGGTAGGGTCATTGCTGAGACGAGCTGTAGACTTGTGACAGGGTAGGCTACAGGGAAGATATGGATATATCTTTAGCTTAGTCTCCTAGCACAGCAGGGGACCTGGAGACTGAGGAGGCCACCTTCTAGCCAGGCAGGACTTGGGGTGGTAAGAGGGGAACACCAGTCCACCTACAAAACCTTCAAGCCTTCAAATGTGTTCTACCTACAAGATGGGCAGGGATAAGGATAGTAGAAACTGACAGAATGACCAGTCAATGCCTGGCCCAACCTGACACCCACCCCATGGAAAAGAGCCAACCCCTGACACCATTCATGATACTCGGCCGGCTATGTTTAGATACAGGAGCCTAATGTAACCATTCTTTGAGAGGCAACCCTAGCAGCTGGTTGAATCAGATGCTGAAACTCACAACAAGGCATGAGGCAGAGCTCAGAGAGTCATGTGGAAGAGTGGGAGGGAAGGTTAGAAGGACCAGAGGGGACAGGAGTGCTGCAAGAAGACCAGCAGAGTCTATGCTAGATCTATGGGGGTTTATAGAGATGAAAGTACCAACCAAAGAGCACACATGGAATGGACTTAGGCCCCATGCACATATGTAACCAATAGGCAGTTTGATCTTCATGTGGGTTCCCTGGTAATTGGAGCAGGTGTAATCTATGACATGGACTCTGTTGTCTGTTTTTGATCACTTTGCCATAGCTGGGCTACCTTGCCTGGCCTCAGTGGATGAGTATGAGCTCAGTCATGATGCAAATTGATGTGGTTGGGTGGGTTGGTGGGGGGCTACCCTTTTCTGAGTACAAGGGGGTGGCAAATAGGATGAAGAAGGTAGGAGGAAGGGACTGGGAGGAGAAAAGGGAGTGAGCTTTGATCAGGATGTCAAGTAAATACGTAACTTAAAAATAAATTTAAATACATGATACTAAAAAAAGAAAGTAAGACCTCGTGTTGTGTCTTGGGTTCTGCTCAGGTTATTGCAGACTTGGTGAAGGGTTTGTTACATATTTGTGCAAATTTTAAAAATCCTTCAAAGCTGGGTTATCAGAGCATTCACAGTGACAGGCTTAGGTCAATATTCAAGATCTCTCAGCATTGAGTGGTTTGGTAACTGCCAGTTCTATACAATGTCCCTATAGAGAAAATAAACAAATGCAATCAAAAACCCCCATGAAAAGTAATTTTCATTTTTCTTAATCCCAAATCAAGCTAATGAACAACAACAGAACCCTATGCTTTCCAGCTAATCTTCTAAAACTCCCAGTCAAGAATGAATTTGGCCGTGCTGAGTGGGTGAAAAGGACTTGGTAAACATTACTTTTATGGGAATGCAGATAATAATACAAATAGTGTCTCACCTTTTCTTAGCATTATACAGTGATAACCAAAGAAACTTTTATACTTCCAGACTCTTTGCTCTCTAAACTTTGACTTATCCTAAATCAAAGAAATAAATGACTAATTTATCTTGGGAGTAAACATTCTAATTAAGCATAAGTCATTTAGTTTTTAAAGTCTAAAAAAATCTATTTATCTTAAAATGAACTAAGTGTAAATATAATTTCCAAAACCTTGGTTAGGGTGTATAGTTGGATGAGTGAAGCGTGTAAGAAATAAATAAGAGATGCTTCAGGTCCTCCATATTATGAATGCCTGAGTAAATGAAAGGCGTCCATGCAAATAGGATGACTATTTCACCTGGTTCATAAAGAAATAGATTTTTAAAGAGAGAATTTGTGGCCATCTTCATCCCAATTAAAATGACAGGTCTTTAGTTTCCGTTGCAAAGAAAGTATAAAGGGAACATGTGAACATATCATTACTCCAAAATTGTAAAATCTTGTCTCCCACTTAGGCACACAGCTTATTAAACTTTTGGATGATTAAGCCGAGAAAGAATTAGAAGCAGCAGTTTTCTTTTGTTTCTGCAGCAAATTCCTAATAACATTTTTATAGCCTGTCTAAAGCAATAGCTTAAATCCTTGTTTATCTCAACATTTAAGCGTCTCCATCTTTCCATTTATATACTATAGTAAATATCCATCTTCATCACTGTGGAAGATAAACTATTTGTATTCACATCTTATTCTTCATAAGCAATCCCAAATATTGCCACAAATAAAAGGGAAAATAAGCTAGGAGTTAAATAAGATAATGGTGAGTTACATACTGTACAGTATATTTCTAAACCATTAACAAGCAAATGGGATATAAACAAATCAATAACAGAGCCTATAAAAGCATGAAAAGGCAAGACATCAGCGTTTAAAGAATGTTCTTGTCTGTATATTACTGGAATCTGCTACAGACACGTGCCCTGGGGAGTAGTCAATTTACTTTTATTGTTCTGGTTATGAGTTGACTATTCTGGGTGAAATAGTCAGAAGATGGTGAGAGAGAACCATTTGTTGTCTCTAGCCGTTTGGGGTGGATTCTTACAAGGTGGGATGCAGAAACTCACAGCAGTTTCTAAGCAAGATACCACAACATTCCAGAAATCCCAAGAGACTATTCCGAAGAGTTTGACTGTCTGCACATAAAGTTTTTCATTCATCTGAAGCCCCCTGAGCATTACACGAGGGATTGTGACAAATGCCTTGACTCCCAAGACACTGGAAGTTGAATTAGCACTTTAAAAATGTTAGCCAATAAAAAAACACTAAGATAGCATTAAGTTTAAAAAAACAAAACAAACAAACAAACAAAAGCCTTACTTGATTGATTTACTCCTATGAGAAGTGCAGGCAGCACCCATTATTCTTGCATCTGATTGTGGTGTTTATCATCAATTCTCATTTTTTTCCTTTGTGTGTGTGTGTGTGTGTGTGTGTGTGTGTGATGGGCAATGAAGCTGTTGGGAAGTCTTAATAATGAAACTCTAGGTTTCCTTTTAAGTGTTTCTGAATGTCAATTTTCATTAGTCTTTAAGTGTTTATTATAACTCAGTTCTCCATGGGATCCATTCTTACTGTTGCCTCTTTATTTCACAGTGGTAATATTATCCACATTTGACACTGAAGGGGCATTAATTTGCTCAGCTTGCCAGACAGAATACATAACAGAATGAGTGGCTTAAGCAACAGAGATTGATGTTTGGGAAGTTAGAAATTCAGGAACCATGTACACTGTGGTCTGTTTTCTGGTGAGTTCTTTCTTCCTGGCTTATAGAGTGCCTTCTCCCTATGTTCTTTTCTTTTCTTCTATGTGTCTTCAGAAGGAAAGATATTTTACACAATTCTCTTCTTCTTTGCATAGGGCCATCATCCCTGTCAGATTAAAGAACTCAATAAATATTAACTATCATCCTAAATGTTCCATATCTAAAGTTATATCATACTGAATGGTCAGGCTTCAACATGAGAGAGAAATGTCTGCACAATTTAGTCCATAGCCCAAGATCTCTCACTTTAGCAATTTCACTGAAGCAGTTTTCAATTCTTTTGTTTTTAATGTGTGTATACATTATATATGTCTATATGATTATTTATTTTGTATATTTTATTCAGTTTACATTCTTGTTATAGCCCCATCCCTCCTCCCCTCCCAGTCCCACTCTCCCTATCATCCTCTTCTCCCTCCCCATTTCCTCAGAAAAGTGGAGCTCCCTTTTCCATCAAGCCCAATTAATAAAGTTGCATCAGGACTAAGCATGTACTCTTCCCCTGTGGCCTGGTGAGGCAGAAGGAAGTGATCAAAAAGCCTGCAAGTGAGTCTGTGTCCCATGCAGTCCCCACTTTCCTTACTAGAGGACCCACATGAAGTCTAAGCTGCTCATCTGCTGCTGGGCCTAGGTCCAGTTCATTCATGGTCCTTGGTTGATGCTTCACTTTCAGGAAGCCCCTCTGAGCCATGGTTAGTTGGCTCTGTTGTTCTTCTTATGGAGCTCTTTTCACCTCCAGGTCCTTTTCTCTTCCCTCCCACTCTTCCACAAGACTCCTTAGACATCGTCCAATATTTGGCTGATTCTCAGTATTTGTTTTAAGATGCTGCTAGTCAGAGTCACTCAAAGGACAACTCTGACAGGCTTGACCTGGTAAGAACAAGGCCTAACGGTTATTTATTTCTGAGACAAGACCTCATATAGCTGTCATATAGCTTCAAGTTTCTATGTAGCTGAGGCTGGTCTTGAACTCCTGATCTTCCTGCCTCTGGTGCTAGGATTCCCGGCACACATGACTACACTATTCAGTTTTTCTTAGGTTTGGTTTTGAAGATTTTAGATACTTGAGTTAACATGACTGTAAATTTTTCCAGGGAGTTCTAAGAAAACAGACTTACTGTGAAATGAATGACTCCATTTTCTTTTGGAAAGATTTTACAAACCAAATTATCTGACAAATAGTTCAGTCATGTGATCTCACAGCTCTTTTATTAGATAATGGCTTGCTTTTCAAGAGTCATCTTTCTTGGGAGGTTGCGGCAAGAGTACCCTTGGTTTTAGGACAGCTCAACTATGTAAAGATAAGAATGAGGTTGGCTCAAAAAAACTTTACTGTGTCTACCAATTACAAATTATCAGGACATGACTTTTTGTCAAGTTTATACCAATATTCTTTGACTTGCCTTGAATCATTAAAGCTCAGGTCCTAAAAGATGGCATGTCAGATAAAGATGTTTGCTGCCAAGCTTGAAGACCTGAGTTCAAACCATGGAATCTACATGGTAGAAGCAGAGAAACAAGCTCTGGCCTACACATGCCTATTATGGCATCTGTGTGCTCTGACACACATGTATTCATGTGTGCATGCATGGGTGAGTGTGCACATACTCACATACATCAGTAAGTAAATATAACTGTTTTTAAATCTCTTCAGTTCAACAATCAAATTGTATACACATACTTTTCCTTGAGTTTTTCCATTTGCATCTCCATGTAATTTAGAGTGCCATAAACTGTCACTCTACCTCATCCTGATTGTGTTTGACTTTGCTCTTGAAAATTTAAAACTTAGTTTTTGTTTGATACTGTATGTGGGGAATTGTCGCTCAACATTTCCTAGGATAGCCAGATTCCTGCTTAGGTTGACATCCACATTCCACCACATAAGTAACAGTCTTTATCCTGTGTGTACTAATACTTCCACATGAGCAGAAGTAATATTAACATGTAAAATAAGCTTTTGAAGGCCACATTTCAGAAACAACTAGGCTGATTCTTTTGCATTCATCTTATGGTTTCTCAGTTTATCAATGGCATATTATGACTATGAGCAAAGCACTGATCAGTTCTACTAACCTTTGCTCTGCATCATTTTTGTTTGTAAACTAACAAAAGTAGAAGAAGGAGCGGGCAATGGGGGAAAGAGGGAAGGCGGGACTGGAAGGAGAGAAGAGACGGGGCTGGGATCAGGCTGTAAAGTGATTAAATAAATAAAAATTTTAAAAAAGTTAACAAGATTAGGGGTGGAGATATCACAAGAAGATTTGTTGTTGTACAGGATCTTTTTGGCAATTCCGAGTTTTTTGTTTGTTTGTTTGTTTGTTTTTCCATATGAAGTTGAGACTTACTCTTTCAAGTTCTGTAAAAAACTGTGTTGGTGTATTGATGGGAATTGCATTGAATCTGTAGATTCCTTCTGGCAGGATGGCCATTTTTACTATGTTAATCCTACCAATCCATGAGCACACAAGATCTTTCCATCTTCTTCAATTTCTTTCTTCAGAGACATGAAGTTTTTTTTTTTCATACATGTGTTTCAATGCTTGGTTAGAGTCACATCAAGGTACTTTATGTTATTTGTGGCTATTGTAAAGGGTGTTGTTTCCTTAATTTCTTTCTCAGCCCTTATGTATACAGGAGGGCTACTCTTTTTGTTGTTTGTTTTGTTTTTTGAATTAATTTTATATCCAGCCCCCTTGTTGAAGGCACTATCAACTGAAAGAGCTCTCAGGTAGAATTTCTGGGGTCACTCATGTATACTATCATATCATCGGGGAATAGTGATACTTTGACTTCTTCCTTTCCAATGTGTATTCCCTTGATCTCCTTTAGTTGTCTTATTGCTCTAGCTAGGACTTCAAGTACTATGCTGCAGAGATATGGAGACAATGGGCAGTCTTGCCTTGTCCCTGGTGTCAGTGGGATTGATTTAAGTTTCTCTCCTTTTAGTTTGATGTTGGCTACACACTTGCTGTCTATTGCCTTTACTGTGTTTAGGTATTTGCCTGATCTCTCCAAAACTTTAAACATGGATGGGTGTTGGATTTTCTTAAATGCATTTTTTCAGCATTTAAGCAGATGATCATGTGGTAGTTTTTCCTTCTGTCTGTTTGTGTGATGGATTAAATTGATGGATTTCCATATAAGCTGTACTATAGAGCAAGAGTAATAAAAACTACATGGTATGCTGGCATAGAAACAGAATGGTAGATCAATTGAATAGATTAGAAGACCCAGAAATAAGCCCACACACATTTTAATACTTGATTTTTGACAAAGAAGATGAAACAATACAATGGAAAAAAGATAGCATATTCAACAAATGTTGCTGGTCTAACGGGGTGTCTACATGTAGAAAAATGCAGATAAATCCATATTTATCACCCTGCACCAAACTAAAGTCTAAGTGGATCAAAGACCTCAACATAAAACCAGACACACTAGACCTGATAGATTAAAAGTGGGGAGGAGTCTTGAACTCAGTGGCACAGGAGACAACAACCTGAACAGAAGAACAACAGCACAGGCTTTAAGATCAACAATCAGTAAATGGACCTCAAGAAATTGAAAAACTTCTGTAAAGCAAAGGACATTGTCATCAGAACAAAACAACAACCCTGTATCTGACAGAGGGCTAAAATCCAGAATATATAAAGAACTTAAGAAGTTAAACACCAACAAAACAAGTAATCCAATTAAAAAATTGGAACAGAAGAAGTCAAAGTTTCACTGTTCACAGATGATAGGATAGTATACATAAGTGACCCCCAAAAATCAACCAGAGAACTCTTCCAGCTGATAAACACCTTCAGCAAAGTGGCTGGATACAAAATCAACTCAAAAATGTCAGAAGCCCTCCTGTACACCAAAGACAAAAGAGCCAAGAAAGAAATTAGGGAAACAACACCCTTCACAATAGCCACTAATAACATAAAGTACATTGGTGTGACTCTAACCAAGCAAGTGAAAGATCTGTTTGAGAAAAACTTCAAGTCTCTGAAGAATGAAATTGAAGAAGATATCAGAAGATGGAAAGATCTCCCGTGCTCATGGATTGGTAGGATTAACATTGTGAAAATGGCTATTCTGCCAAAAGCAATCTACAGATTAAATTCAATTCCCAGCAAAATACCAACACAATTCTTTACAGACCTTGAGAGAAAAATTAGAAATTTCATATTGAGAAACCAAAAAACAAAAATTTCCAAAACAATCTTGTACAACAACAGATCATTTGGAGGCATATCCATTCCTGATCTCAAGATGTACTACAGAGTAATAGTAATAAAAACCACACGGTATTGGCACAGAAACAGAATAGTGGACAAATGGAACCAAATAGAAGACACTTGATTTTTGACAAAGACGCCAAAACCATTCAATGGAAAAAAGACAGCATCTTCAACAAATGGTGCGGGTCCAACTGGATGTCTATATGCAGAAAAATACAAATAGATACATATTTATCACCCTGCACAAAGCTAACGTCCAAGTGGATCAACGACCTCAACATAAAACCAGACACACTAGACCTGATAGAAGAAAAAGTGGGGAAGACCCTAGAACTAACTCATTGGCACAGGTGACAATGTACTGAACAGAACATCAACAGCACGGGCTTTAAGATCAACAATCAGTAAATGGGACCTCATGAAACTGAAAAGCTTCTGTAACGCAAAAGACATTCTTATCAGAACAAAAGGACAGCCTGCAGGCTGGAAAGATCTTCACTAACCCTATATCTGACAGAGGGCTGATATCCAGAATATATAAAGAACTAAAGAAGTTATAAAGCAACAAATCAAGCAATCTGATTAAAAATGGGGTACAGAGCTAAACAGAGAATTCTCAGTAGAGGAATACAGAATGGCAGAGAAACACTTAAAGAAATGTTCAATGTCCTTAGCTATCAGAGAGATGCAAATCCAAACGACCCTGAGCTTTCACCTGACACCCATCAGAATGGCTAAGATCAAAAACTCAAGTGACAACACATGCTGGAGAGGTTGTTGCGAAAGGGGAACACTTCTCGATTGGTAGTGGGAATGCAAACTTGTACAACCATTTTGGAAATCAATCTGGTGCTTTCTCAGACAATTAGGAATAGTGTTTCCTCAAGATGCAGCTATACCACTCCTAGGCATATATCCAAAAGATGCTCAAGTACACAATAAAGACATTTGCTGCTGTTTGCAGCAGCTTTATTTGTAATAGCCAGAAGTTGGAAACAACCCAGATGTCCCTCAGTTGAGGAATGGATACAGAAATTGTGGTACTTTTACACAATGGAATACTATTCAGCAATTAAAAAGGAGGAAATCATGAAATTTGCAGGCAAATGGTGGGACCTATAAAAGATCATCCTGAGTGAGGTATCTCAAAAGCAGGAAGACACACATGGTATATACTCACTTATATAGACCTATAAGACATGATAAACATAATGAAATCTATACACCTAAAGAAGATAAACAAGAAAGAGGACATGGGGTATGATGATCAATACTATCTTAGAAAGACAAATGGTATGGGCATTGGATGTAGAAGAAAACAAGTAACAGGACAGGATCCTACCACATAGGGCCTCTGAAAGATGCTACCTAGCAGTATATCAAAGCAGATATTAAGACTTATAACCAAAACTTTGGCACAGTGCAGGGAATCATAAGAGAGAAGGGGAGTTAATATGACCTGGAGAGGACAGGAACTCCACAAGGACCAAATATATCTAGTCACAGGGGGTCTGTTATGAGACTGTTTCTCTAACCAACTACCATGAATGGATATAACCTAGAACCTCTGTTCAGATGTAGCCCATGGTAACTCAGTATCCAAGTGGGTACTCTAGTACGGGGAACAGGTACTATTTCTGACATGAACTCAATGGGCTCTTTGATCTTCCCCCCGACCCTGAGAAAGGAGCAGCCTTGCCAGGCCATAGAGGAAGACTTTGCAGCCAGTCCTGAAGATACCTAATAAACCAGGGTCAGATGAAAGGGGAGGAGGTCCTCCCCTATCAGTGGACTTGGAAAGGGCCAGGGAGGAGAAGAGGGAGGAAGGGTGGGATTGGGAGGAAATGAGGGAGTGGGATACAGGTGGGATATAAAGCTAATAAACTGTAACTAATATTAAAAAGTATTTTAAGAAATTGGGACAGAGCTAAACAGAATTCTTAATAGAGGAATATCGAATGTCAAAGAAACACTTAAAGAAATGCTTAACATCCTTAGTCATCAGGCAGATGCAAATTAAAACAACCCTGAGATTTACACCCATCAGAATGGCTAGGATGAAAAATCAAGTGACAGTACATGCTGGAGAGGTTATAGAGAAAGGGAACCCTTCTCTGTTGCTGGTGGGAATGTAAACTTGCACAAACACTTTGGAAATAAATCTGGCACTTCCTTGGAAAATCAATTAAAGTGCTACCTTAAGATCAGAAATACCACTCTTAGGCATATATTCAAAATATGCTTAAGTATACAACAAGAAATTTGTTCAACCATGTTTAGCAGCTTTATTTGTAATAGCCAGAAGCTGGAACAAATGTTGATGTCCCTCAACTGAGGAATAGATAGAGAAATTGTGGTACATTTACACAATGGAATATTACTTAGCAATCAAAAACAAGGAAATCATGAAATCTGTAGGCAAATGGTGAGAACTAGAAAAGATCATCTTGAGTGAGGTAACCCAGAAGCAGTTAGACACATGGTATTTACTTACTCATAAGTGGATATTAGCCATATAATACAGGATAAACATACTAAAATCTATATTCCTAGAGAAGCTAAACAATGAAGACCCTAGGGAAAATGTTTAATCCTCATTCAGAAGGACAAATGTGATAGTTATCAAAAACAGGAGAAGACAGGGAACAGAACAGGAGCCTACTACAGACAGCCTCTGAAAGACTACTGATGGAGGTATCAAAGCAGAGGCTGAGACTCATAGCCAAACTTTGGGCTGAGTTCAGGGAATCTTATGAAAGAAGGGTGAGATAGAAATACCTGGAGGGGACAGGAGCTCCAAAAGGAGACCAACAGAGTCATAAAAACTGAGCCCTCCCCTGAAGAGAATACTATCCCAACCAAGGACAATGCATGGAGAGGATCTAAAACCCTGGCTCAGATATAGCCCATAGACTCACTATCCAAGTGGGTTCCCTAGCAAGGGAACCAGGAACTTTCTCTGGCGTGAACTCAGTGGCAGACTCTCTGTTCACTTTTCCCTGTGGGGTGCAACTTTGCCAGGCCACAGAGGAGGACAATGCAACCAGTCCTGTTGAGACCTGATAGGCTAGGGTCAAATAGTTGGGGAGGAGGATCTCCCCAATCAGTGGACTAGGTGAGGAGCAAACGGGGAGATGCGGAAGGGGGACACAGCTGGGATACAAATAGACTAAACTGTAACAAATGAAAGCAATTTTTAAAAAAAGGTAACAAGAGCAATGGCTGTATCACCTCTTTCCCCCTTTAATCGCTAGTGGGTTCTTCAAGAATTTCATGCAATGTGTAGAAATAAAGGAAAACTTGCAGGAACCAGTTCTCTTCTTCCACCATGTGAGCCACGCTCAGGTCCTCAGACGTTGCCGCAAGCACGTATATTTAATGAGCACTCTCACTGTCCTCAAGGCATATTTTGGTACAGAGAAATTGGATGTGACTACAACAAATATCTAAAATTTGGATGCAGCTTTGGAAACAGGCAACATGTAGAGGTTGGGCAAAAATTCAGGTGTGTACTGGAAAAGTGTTATGGTGTTCTATTTGTTAGCAGCTTAGGAAAAGATCAACAACAACAAAAAATCAAAACGGAAGGCTAAATAGAGAAATGTCATTCTACTTAACAAATGTGTAACTAATCATTAATGTAACATTGGTAAAAATAAGGATGTCAGAAGCCATTTGGGTAATTCTTCATAAAGAAATAAAGGGTATTGAATGCTATAGAAAGCACATTCTTGCTATAAAAGTCAAACTAACTTGGCTAAGTCATGCTAGTGTCTTAGTAACTTGTGGAAAGTAGAGCATAAAAAAATGAAATTGAATATGTAACTGAGGAGATTTATAAAGGAACTCTGGAAAGAACAGCTCACTTCCTTTTCCTGTCTGCATTTAATAGAACCTGAAAAGAGAGAGATGAGTTGAAGAAAGAATTAAGTAGTAATATTTAATGTACAGCTTCACAGATTCCATTTCCAATGCCAATTCTAACTGTACATGAGTTCATTAAGTTACATAAAATTGGAGTATAGCTAATGTTGGTAGGTGATGCTTATATTTATTTGCAAGTTTTTTAATTAAAAAAAAACTAAAATAAAGAATGAAATTGAAAGAAACCATAGCTTTATAGACTTTGAAGGGGCTCATCATAGCAGCATTACAAAAATACAAAGCTACAAGCAATTGCTTTATAGGGAAGTAGATTATGTATGAACCATGGCTCCAATCCATCATCCTAGCAGAAGGAATTCCAGTATAAACTGAGGGTGACAGCAAATTGGGCAAAATGAGGAAAGGCTGTTGGACTTTTCAGATCCTATAGGCCTCAGTCATGGATCTATAGAGCTCTTTGGCACTGAAGGTACATTCATTATTATCTGAGAAGGTAAAATTATATTGAGAGCATTTCAAAGATGTTCTTGGCCATGCTGAGGCTAGAGGATATAACCTTCACATAGAGAAGTCTAGAAGGTTGAACCTTGATCTCAGTGGGTCTTGAGAATGTAACTGTTCATCCAGCAGGTTTAGAACACACAGCATCTAACTAAAGAGAATTATTCTACAAAAATTGAGATCTCATGAAACTCTTCTCTAGATGTTAAACCTATTTTGAACCTGCCAGTCCTTCTTTTCCTGTTTCTCTCTTGGCTAATTGGAGTTGTCTATCCCATACTTACCCTAACACTCTATCTACTGTATCAAACTAGGTTTTCCTAGGTTCTTAGCAGGAAAGGAATTTAGTTGCAAGTTGAACTGTACCTTATGTCTCAACCAGAAATAATGCTTAACCAAATGTACACTTTCTGGCACAGCCAAATAAATGAATAAAAATTGCCCTCACAACAGGACAAAAGCCTTTGAACCGCGGTGAGCAAATATTTCAATGTAGTGGTGTTTTCGTTGCCTTAAAATTCTAAGAGTGGTTCCACATAGAGAGACATAGTATCTTTCCTCCCCTATTTTTTTCTTCTTTCCCATCTAAGATGGAAAGTATCCTCAATTTATTTGGTCTTTGAAGCCATGTAATTAAAATCACTCCTATTTTTGTATACCTGGATATTTTAACCCAGTGTTGTAACAATGTATCAACTGAGACAATGTGGCTAGCAGATGAAAGGATGTCTGTCACCGTTGCCTCTGCATGTCAACCATTTCCCCTGATTCAGAATGTGTTTTTCCTTTTCAGCCTCCCTGAGGCAAGTAATCTGACAAATTCCGAAGGGTGTAAAAGGAAGGTGTGAGGAATGTGGTCAGGAGATGCCTCTGTCTCAGAGCTGCTGATTTGGAGGCTCTGGATTACTTGGAGCTGTCTTGTCTTTTCCTTTCTTTTTTTTCTTTAAATTTGACAGCCTTCTGTTTGTATGGCACAATATTTATCTTGCAAGATTGCCTCTGCTTATGTCAAAATAAATAAACAACATGAGAAAAATTCCAGTAGAGAAGAAAATGACAGGCAGGGAGCCTGTTCAGAGTAAACACACGACCTTGCATATCTGATTGTTTCTGGAGCTGGTTCTCAGGACTTTGAGAAATAGGGGACATTTATGCAGTGGTGTGTGCTCTCCTGTAATTCTAATATCCGTTTGTTTTGCATATTTTGTGTGAATGTGTGCGGGTTCATGCGTGGGTGTGTGCATGTGTGCTTGTGTGTTTGCATTTAAGTACATATTTGTGTACAGGTATGCATGCTTGTGGAGGTCAGAGGACAAGCTCAGCTATCCTTCCTCAGCTGCCATCAGCTGGGGTTTTGACACAAGGCTTCTCTTTGGTCAGGAAGTCTCTAAGCCAGCTAAACTGGCTGGTGACAGAGCCTCAGGGATCCTCCCACTCTCTGTCTCAGCGCCGCCCCCCCGTACTGAGAGTACAACTCTCACTGTGCTCAGCTATTTGTTTCAGTGTGGACTCTGGGGGTTTAAACCCAGACCCCACAGGCTTGCAGCAATGATGAAGAAGATGATGATGATAGGATGTGTGAAAACTATATAACCATACAGCTTAGTCACCTTTTTCTACATTATTCAGACTACTTTTTGTTGTTGTTGTTCTAGATACTTTCATGTCTGAGAATCAACAGTGAGTTCTGTGGATAAAACTTTAACATATATGGAATAAATTGGGCGTATGGCATACAATAGCCCCTCTGTTTAGTCTTTTAAATACATTTTATGATATAAAGTTCTTTTCAAAAACATTGTGTGTGTGTGTGTATGTAAACACTACTTGTGCACAGTGCCAACAGAAGTCAGAAAACAGCATTTAATCTCCTGGTAATGGAAGTTAAGGGTGGTTGTTAGAAATCGTGCAGAATAAAGGTTGCACAGCGGGTTCACAAATTATGCCACAGGACCGGTTCCACTTGGGAGGTTTATTAGGGAAAGGGAAGGGGGAAGGGGTCGCAGAGACAGTCTCCGGAGGAGGTGGAAAAGAGAGAGAGGGAGGAGTTCTTATAAGGTGACCCAGAGCATGCGCAGGTGGTTCCAGGTGATCAGCCGGTGGTCTTCAGGGTAGCTGTTTGTCAGGACCCCTAAGGCTGGCCGTAAAAATGCCTGCTTACGGATCCCAACAGTTGTGAGTCACCATGTAGATTCTGGGAGCTGAACCTGGGGGTCCCCTGGAAGACCAGCAAGTACTCTTAGCCACTGTACTAGCACTCCCGCTCTCCTATAAGGTTCCTAATATGAAATGTACAGCCAAATACTACTTGTGTTTCCCTTGAGAAAAGTGAGCCTTAGCATGACACAGGAATTCATTACCAAACTGCCAAGTAGGAGAGCTAGACTGAAATCAATGCAATTTAAAGCTATTAAAATCATTAACAAGTGGGTCTTATTAAACAAATTATTAACCGTAGTTAAATTATCATCTTTTCTTGATTTGGGTTTTATATTAAAGAAAAATATTATGAGCAAAAGGAAGAGGTGTTAAGTATTTGATTTTAGATTTGGGATATAACGAGATAAAAGTGAGGGACGGGAGCTTACCTCTCTGAAGAGAGTTTGAGTTCATTATCTCATATTTCTGTCTCACAAAGCTGTTAAGAGAGGCCCATTCTGCATTACATTTTGGGTTCCAATCATGTTATTAGTATTGATATGATGACAAGTTATGTGGCTGTAAGGAACTTTGCAGCTTACAAATGCATGCTGACGTGCTGGCATTCTTTTTGAAAACTCTTTTACTTACATTTTAAAAAATATTTCCCTCCCTTCTCCACCCCAGTCCGTTCCAACACCCCAGTACCAGATAAGAGAGAGAAACGGTTAGTGGAAGACAGAGCACCGTTCCTTCCCAGCTGCTTTCCTGCTGGTTAGAGTTATCAGGTTCCTTGGAGCCAGGAGATCTCCATCTTCTTGTCTCACAACAGCAACCAGGAGCAGCAAGAGGGAAGCAGGAGCAACCTTGTTCTTCCCTCCACGCTCTCTGGGCTCTGGCATTGATTCTCTCTCCAGAGTCCTCAGGTTTAAGCTACCCGCAGCTAACAAAGAGCTCCTGTCAGAGGCCGAATGAGACAGATAGTCCGCTGCTGTGGACCGTCTGAATCAGTCCCAGGTCCCACTCCTGGGACCCAAACAAAAACATGTTTATATCCACAACACTGATGTGTGTCGAATAGGATGGAACTAGCTTGGAATCTATGGTAAGAAAAAGGAATTGGAATTAAGAGATACCGAGAATAGTATAGATAAAAACAAATGGGCACTCAAAAGTGCGCAAACTTTTGACATCATGGCATAATGTCCTGAGTATGCAAATGTTGGACAACATGTGATGGATAAACTGTAGGCTACAGACTGGACACTCTTGCAGTCTGTTATTTGTCCAAGAGGTATTCACTCCTGAATAATTTGGCTGAAGGAACTCAGGCAATTCAATGATTAGCGCTAACAGGTCACATATCAGTATTTCCTGTCAAGTTCTTTTTCATGCTGTGCTAACCAACACGAAGTCATCAGGTTGGCAAGTGTTTCATTTCTAGAATGTTTAAAATCCTGCTCTCAGATGCGCAATAACTACATCCTTCTCTTCTAAGACA
>CM053765.1:17717980-17753311 GCA_028658305.1 Pachyuromys duprasi
CGTAGAACAGACACAGATATAGATGCTGTAGTTATAGACGCATAGATAATGAAACAGATTTTCTTCTAGCTTGGCTGTAGAAGATGAGGGATACCATGGCAGACCATCTACAAGGTGGTGTTGCTGATGTTACCAGTGTAACCCAATCCAGCTGCAGACCTCTCAACAGTATGGAAGCATGGAATTCTTAATCTAAGGCCTCAAATTAAGAATTTGGTCTAATTCCTAGTGTACAAAAGGCCAGCCTCCTGGAGTTCTGATGGCCAGGAATGGAATTGTGTGTCCCTGCTCCAGAAGAAAGCAATTGGTCCCTCTTTTATCTATCCAGGTGATCTGATGAGTAGACAATGCCTGCCTTCATGGATGCTGAAACCCTACCTTTCAGGATCCCACCTTGCCACCATTGAGCATAACTTGGTCTAACAATTGGACTTTAACTTTCGTCCTACTCATGGAAATTACCCAACATTTAGCCAAACTGGTTAGACAAGTCATTCAAAAATTCATTTACTTTCTGTCAAAAATTAAGGACTTTTTAAAAAAAATTACAGTTTATTCACTTTGTATCTTTCCTGTGCCTCCCTCCTCCCCTCCCAATCCTACCCTCCCTCGTCCCCACCTGTGTGTCCTTCTCCCAGTCCACTGAAAAGGGAGGTCCTCCTCCCCTTTCCTCTGATCCTAGTCTATCAGGTTTCATCAGGAGTGGCCGAATTGTCTTCTTCTGTGGCCTGGAAAGGCTGTTCCCCCCTCCGGGGTTGGTGATCAAAGAGCAGGCCAATCAGTTCATGTCAGAGGCAGTCCCTGTCCCCATTACTACCATTTGGATACTGAACTGCCATAGGCTACCTCTGTGCAGGGGTTCCAGGTCATCTCCATGAGTGGTCCTTGGCTGGAGTATCAGTTTCAGAAAAGACCCCTGTGCCCAGACTTTTAGGATCTGTTGCTCTCCTTGTGAAGCTCCTGTTCTCTCCAGATCTTGCTATCTCCCACTTCTTCCATAAGATTCCCTGTACTCTGCCCAGAGTTTGGCTATAAGTCTCAACATCTGCCTCAATACCCTGCAGGGTAGAGCCTTTCAGAGGCCCTCTGTGGTAGGCTCCTGTCCTGTTCCCTGTTTTCTCCTTCTTCCAAAGTCTGTCCTCTTTGTCTTTCTGAATCAAGAAGGAGGACTCTGGGTAAGATGCGCAATCCCTATTCAGAAAGGACTTTTTTAAACATAAAAGTACAATAATATTTGGAGATCTTTTATAAAAGCAAAAGATTAATTTTAAAATAAAAACATAACATGAACTATTAAATATAATTGAGACAAATGCCAAGTAAATAAAATTTACCTATTTATTATTTATAAAAAGATGAACTAGTATGTCACTTATTAAAAAGTAAACAATAATGCTTCATATGTATAACAAAAATTATTTGGGAAGTGACAAGTTTGAAAAAACACCATAATCTTGAATAATGTGAATGCTTATTTATTTGAATCAGGTTAACTTTCATTCAAATATAATGGAAGTATAAAACCAAAAATTTAAATATTTTAAACACAATTCAAGAAAACTTTGACTACAAATTCAAAGAACATTTTATTTTGTTAGAGTAACTGACCTAGAAGTTTTTATATAATTTTGGTTTTTGTTATTTATATTGAATATTTCATAAGACAAATGAAATATTTGGCTTATTTGGAATAAATAAATACATATTGATTAAATAGATTTTTTTCTGTAATCCAAGTGATATGTAGCAAACATGAGTAAAAGTAATACTTTATCATTGTTTCTTATGTAGATATATGTGGAATGTTTTGACATATGTTACAGTCTTATAAAACATCTTAGTTACATTGAGAAGACTCAGCCTTGCTAATGCCTACCCTTCTGGCTTTTGGAAGCTGCTAATTTTTTTTTTCTTCTAATGACAAGTCCTCATGGTAAGTATTTAGAAGGTTGAAAAGAATCACTCTGCTTAGGGTGGATATGGTTTTTATGGGTCCTGATGTTTCTACAAACGTTGACAGGTAGATTTTCAAAAAGAAATAATATAAGAATTATTTTAAAAACAGGTGTGAAAGTGAGCATTTGGAATGAAGAAAAAAGCTCATAACAAGTTGTAAATTTTTGAAAAGCTGACAAAAGCACAAACATCAAAAACTTACTGATATGCCATAATATTCATCTCAATTAAATGACTACACTTCACACTTCTGTACTGATGTTTCCTTTAATTGTTGTCCACAAACTTTTTGATGTCTTCTTCTTACAGTAAAATTTTGAAATATAATTCTTTTTATATAGAGACAACAGATTTCTTAGTGGTTTTAAGAGATTGTGATGTTAAAGTAACTTAGTTCCATATCTTTATCAAAACATAGAATTGATCTTGGTAGATGGCTTACTAGGTAAAGTTTTGTTTTTTCTGCAAGTATAAGGATCCAATTACAGATTTCCATGACCCATGCAAAGCTGGCTCTGATACCAGATGTGTCATAAGCTTCAACTGTCACCAAGTAAGAAACCTAGAGTCACCTGGGAAATGGAAACATCAAGAGAAGAATTGCCCAGATTTGATTAGTCTATGGCCACACTTGTGAAACATGTTAGTAAATGCTTATTGATAGAGAAGGGTCCAGCCCACTGTGGTATTGTCATGTCTAGGCAGGTAGGAAAGAGCTGTATAAGAAGGATAGCTGAGCAAGCCACAGGGAATGAGTCTATTTGCAGTGTCCTGTGGTTTCTGCTTTAACCACTTTTCTTGAGTTCCTGCAGTTGCCTGCTTTGATTATGGACTGTAACCTGTGGTCAAATGAGTTGCTTTTGATTATGTGACCTAAACTCAGAGTAATAAGGGTCCAGAATGGTGAAGTGTCATCTGGAATGACTAGAAATGAGGAAAAGTAAACACAATAAATAAATGACAAAAGCTGTACCTGGGACCAGGAGAACTTGTGTAAAATGATGATTCATGTCAAACAAATTTATTAAGAAGTACAGCATCTTACATTTAACTTAAAGCAGTAGAGGTGGGGAGAGGCAAGTTCAGCAGAAAGCCAAGTCAGACACTGTTGTCTAAGAGAACACTGGATACTTCAGACACTCCTGCCTTAGGAACGATAACCACAGTCCAGGGTTGAAGAAGCAGATCTCCCAAAACTACAGTTATGACTCAAAGGCACTGGCTCCAGACTAGACTGGCCTTGCCAAGCCAATTCCTGGACAAGGATATAGAGCTAAAGTACCCATTGTCATGTCAGAAAGAACTATGAGAAAGTTTTGAGTTGGCTCCCAGTAGTTACAGATTTTTATTACAGCAACAGAAAAATAAAAGTTAGGACAATGTGTCTATAATCCAGCATTCCTAGGATAAAAAGGAATGGAGACAGGAAAATGACTGGAAGCTCGAAGCTCGCTAACGTTCCTAACACATGTAGCACCAAAGAACAAGAAGACCGTGTCTTAAAGTCATGAACTTGATGGCTGACTCTTTGACCCTACCCCATACAAGCCGGGGAGTGACAGACTGGCTAGATCCCAGCGGAGGACATTGCAGCCAGCCCTGAGGAGACAGGATGAGCTGGGGTTGGATGGAAGGGGAGGAGGTCCTCCCCTGTTGGTGGACTTGGAGGGGGCGGGGAGGAGGGAGATGAGGGAGGGAGTGGGAGGGTGGGAGGGAATGAGGGAGGGGGCTACGCCTGGGATGCAAAATACCTAACCTGTGATTGATATAAAAACAAATAAATATAAAAAAAAGAAAAAAAAAACATGGTGGGAAGCAAAGACTGACACCCAAAGCTGTCCTCTAACCACCACATGTGAACCATATATGTTCAACCAGATTTAACACACATGAATGCACACATGTGAACACACACATATATACACAAATCATATAGCTATGTTAATTCATTGCTCATGCCCTTTCCATTTCTTGGGAGGATTCCATGCCAACAGAACATTCTTGAGGTTTAAGTGAAAGCTACACATACAGGAAAGTGTACAAATAGACTTAAAAGAAGGTAGAAGACCATTACTATAAGTGTGGCCCGGGAATCTTGTTCCTCATTCTTTTCTAGATATTTCCTTCCTTCTATCCTTCTTTCTTTCCTGCCTTCCTTCCTTTCTCATTCCTTTCCATATGTTTCTTTCCTACATTCCTTCCTTTCTTCCTTTCCTCCTTCTTTCCTTCTTTCTTGCTTCCTTGTCTTATAGTCTTCTTGACTTCCTCCTTACCCTCTTTCATCCCCATCTTCCTCTGTTAAACCTTATATTGATGGAATATTTCTCAAGATGACCATTAGAAAACTGAAAATGTAGAGATTGCACACATAGGAGAACTGTAGACAAAGATTAAGAAATTAGTTATGTAGTTGTTTTCTTTAGGAAAAAGTTCTATGATAGTTCTTTTTTTTCCCCTAGAAGAAAACATGTATTTGAGAAGTGGGGAGTAATATTGGAGAAATTAGAGAGAATGGAGTGAAAATGATATAAACACAATACTTATGTATGAAATTCTAAAAAATAATAAAACAACATAAAAATAGTATAGTCACAATATGTAGTACTATTCAGTCTTAAAAATAAAGAAATCCCATTATATAAAACAACCTAAAAATGCATTGTTTATGTAACAGATTTGGTAGTAAATATTTTCAAGTCTATTGCAGTTCTCCAAAGCAACTGTTTCTGTGGAAGAAGCTATAGACAATAAATAAGTAACTAGGGAAGGTTGTGAGTCATGAAAATTTCTTTAAAAAGAAGTTGGATTTGACCTCTGACACTAGCTGCTGACTGTGGCAGCTTAAATTTCTAACTGGTTAGGGACAAGCAGTGTCACAGAGCATCCTTTCCAGACATCTTCTGGGAGAGTAGCAAAGGAACATACTAGATAGAAATCACTGTGCTTTCTGGTCCATTTAAGAGGCTTTGCAGCAGGATCTAAGTTGAACTACTGGAATGTGTTTGAACAGAACATGGCCAATTTGTGGATGTTGCATAAAGCCTCATGTCAGACAGAGTGCATCACAATTCGGTGGTATTCAGTCAGAACCTGTGTTGAAGTCAAATTCAGGCATGGATAATGCACATCAGCTCTTGCATGGTTCATACTGCCTGCCATCCAGGACTCAGACTTGATATCAACTCACACACATCAGTCATTTTGTGACAAAATCTTGGAGGAGTCCTCACCCACCAACTGGAGTTATTTTTATTGCAACAACACACTGACTAGAATAGGATAATGACTTTGTAAAAAGAAAAAAAGCCTGCTCTGCCTTGGAATCTGACACGGGGTAGCTGCAAGGAGGGGAGACTGGTAGAAATAGCTAACAGAACCATGATGAAAAGGACTGCAATCCAACAGGATTCTTCAGTCCTAATTGAAATTGTACCAGATGTCCCAGCATGGCTGGCCTTGGAGAAAACCATCTGCATTTCAAGGATCCAGCTGGAAGACTATTCAACTCAGAGTTTAATCCAACTTCAAACCAAGGAATGAGTGGAAAACAGCCTCACATGCTTGAGACGCTGGCCAGGGGTGCTCTATGTCCTCAGCCCAGGACAGATGTCAGTCCAGCCTTAGCTGCACATGTGAACCAGGCAGTCAGAGTCACGCATTAACATAGATTCTGTCCTGTTTGAGGTCTTTTAGGCCCCAAAGGAGTGATTTACTTTTCCTAAGATGCATGCCCTCATGAGTATCTTGGTAAGGTTTTATGATCTGAAAAAAAGGTATACGATTGTTGGGTTAACAAGAAAGAAAATGAAACAAAATAAAAAACAAGTGAGCATTATTAAATTCTTCTACCTTACAATAAGGAATGTATAGAAATATGCCTGACATTTATTTTCACTCTTTAAAGTTCTTTTTCTTATTCCATTTTTCACATGTGTGTGGGTACGTGTGCTCTTGGGTACATGTGCGTGTGGGAGGTAGGCACATATGTCAGTGCCTGATCATGTGGAAGCCAAAGATTGGTATCAAGGATCATCCTTTATTGTTCTATTGTTATTCCACCTTGTTCATTGAGGCAGGGTCTTACAATCAAACTCATAGCTCAGTGATTTGGTTAGTCTAGTTAGCAGCTTGCTCTGTGGAGCCCATCTTTGTCTTCCAAGATTGGTTACCACAGCCAGGCTAGCACACGCACTTGGTAGCTGTGTGAGCCTCTGCAGATCTAGAGTTGGATCCTCAGACTTGCATAGCAAATTCTTTAACCACAGAGCTGTCTCACTAGCCTCTATCCCTATTTTTAGAAACTGAAATTTCGGCTAGTGAGATGGTTCAGAGGTCAGAGCACCCAGCACCCACATGGTAGATAACAATAGTCTGTAACTCCAGTTTCTGGGGGGATCTGAAGCCCTCTTCTGGTGTCTGTGGGCAGGCCATGCACATTGTGTGCAAACATAAATTATGACAAAACCCCATAAGTATAAAATAATAAATAAATCCCAATTTAAAAAAACTGACTCTATTTAGTCAGTTGGAATCTATGTTCCCTAATTCCAAAATACTAACTATTATAGAATAAAATCCTAAAGCTCTGTACAGATCTGGCAATTTACTAACATTTATTGAACAGTTGTTCCTTGTCTGTTATTAGTTGTTCTGATCAGCTTTCCATTCCTAACAAATATCTGAGAGCATAAGCATGGAAAGAGAAAACGGCTATTTTACATCATGGTTTGTGCCTGGGAAGTCTTAATTGTCAATTTGACACAACCTAAATTCATTTGAGAGGAAAATGCCTCAGTGGAATTGGCTAGATCAGCTGGGCGTATTGGTGGGGAATAAGGAATTGGTGTGGAATAAGGAGTTGGTATAGGAGGGCCCAGCCCGCTGTGGGTAGCACCATTCCTGGGGAAGGTGGTCCTGGGTAACATAAACAAGCTAGCTATGCATAAGCCAGTGAGCAAGCCAGAAAGCAAGGTAGCAAACAGCACTTTTCCTCCATGATTTCTGCTTCAAGTTCCTGCCCCGAATTCCTTCAGTAGTGGATTGGAACGTAGAGGTACAGATCAGAAACAGCTTTATACACACACACACACACACACACACACACACACACACACAGACACGTGTATATATGTATTTCCTTGAGTTGCTTCTGGCCATTGATTTATCACAGTTTAGAAGACCAAAACAATATGGAAGTCCTTTTCTTTGGGGTCTGTGGAAAGGCAAGGGAGCATGATGAAACTGCCTACCTTATGACCAGAAAACAATCGAGAGGCAGAAACTAGGCTGTGGTGCAGTATGAAACCTAGGGCATGCCTCCAATGACCTGAAGACATCCTCATAAGTCCCAGTACCTCTAAAGCGCACTGGGAAGCAAACTTTACTGTAGGTACTGTAGAGGATGACCCAACTGTTGCACAGCGGTAACTGTGCTTGCATCATTTTTACCATAACCATGACGAAGATAAAGTAGAGAGTTATATAATAAACCAACATTCACAGAGCTGGACACTGAAGAACCAAGATTTAAATACTGAAAATTTAGTTACATAATCTTCTGTTTTAGCCAGAAAATTCACACCTTTTATTTTAGATACCATCTTGTCTCAGAATCGCTGGCCAGCACCTTGCTAGAGCTACCTGCTGGGGCCAGAGGACTTTTCTGTTCCTAGTTAAGTTCATCAAGGAGACAGCTTCTTTATCAATGCCATAAATAACAACTTATTGAACTTTTATTGGAGAAGTAGCCAGAAGCAATATGAAGGAAAGATAAAGAACAAACCAACTGAGGATCATGGAGAGCCAGAGGGTTGGAAAAAAGAACAGAGAATTTGGCAGGGTCTGGGTGAGGGGAAGAGATAAAGAGAGAAAAGAAGTGGAGGGAAGAGGAGAGAGAGGGGAAGAGGAAAAAGGGAGGGGGAGAGAGACATTAAATCTGTGCAGGCCTTAAGTGAATCTTTCCAGTCTGGCGCTTGGCTATTTGTAATTAGAGGCAGTGTCCAGAGCTGTATCGTGAGCTCTGTTCACCCCAGCTCAATTGATATTTTTGTTCTTCTCGATATTATAGGGTTCCTTGGCTCTAATGAGATGTTCACAACCAATTTCCGGGCTGCTTCCTGAAACAGTTGCTTCCTCTTAAAAGGCCTGCGTTATGTAAGTTGCCTCCACTGTGTGTTACATGTGTTCTACTTGATAAGGTTTTGAAGAAAGAGCCATGAACCTATCCAAAAGAGATATTCAGAAAGGTCATCCCTGGGGGCAAAGAAAGCCTTATACTCAGCCCACCATAAACTTCTGGACGCCTGCTGCAGACTCTGCCCCCTCCAGACATTTCACAAGATAAGGCTTTTATACTTTGAGTTTTCACCCACATATAGGAGTTTTCAAACGACCTGTGCTGGTTAGTGTTTTGTCAGCTTGACACAAGCTGGAGTCACCTGGGAAAAGGGAACCAAATTGAGGAACAACCTGTATCAGAAGGGCCTGTAGGCAAGTTTGTGGGAGGACCCAGCCCACCATATGTGATGCCACACCTAGGAAGAAGGTCCTGGATTGTTTAAAAGATTGGCTGCATAAGTTATGGCATGCATACCAGTAAGCCCCATTTTCCATGGCCTTTGTTTGAGGTCTTCTAGAACCTCTGGTTTCTTTCCTGAGTTTTCTCTGTGGTGGATTATAGTTGAAATAAAACTTTTTCTCAAGTTTTTTTTTTCTTTTTCTTTTTTCTTTTCCTTTTTGTCATGGTCTTTATCAATTATCATAGTAAGAAAAAACTAACTTAGATGTGGCTGTGCACATTTTTATGACTTGATTCACTTTCTTTTTTCTCTACTGAAATGTGAATAGAAACAGTCATGGTTTGGAATAAACAAATCTGAATGAAGATCTTCAAAATGAGACACAGTGGATAAATTTGGTAGATTTGTATAAAAGAAAAGAAGGATAATAGTGTGGGGAAACGGGGGAGAAAAGTTGAATGTTTTACAAGAGAAGTAGCTTCCCTGGAATACTAAAAGTAATTATTTGAAAAATGCACATCTTTAAATAATCATCTACCAACTCCTCAGGAGTTTTCTAAAAGTCCTAACTCAAGGGGTTATGATTATCCCACTAGTCTCTATCTAAAGGGAAAAATGTTTCCTGACCCTTCCATTTTCTGGGTTATCCCATCTATGCATTTTTAGCTTGTGGCTGAATCACTCCAGTCCTTGCCTTATCTCCATATTATTTTTCCGTTTATAATTTATTTTTTATAAAGCTATGACTGTGGAATTCATAGCTCACATTAGTCTAGCATAATCTCATTCCAAGTTACAACCTACAGATATCTGCTAATTCCCTTATTCTGAATACGGTACCATTCTGAGCTTCTAGGAACTGCGTGTTTATCATATATTCTTGAGACTCAGTTGAACCCACTGCAAAAATGTTCTTGTTTCTTGGTTACATAAAATGCTAACATTTTTTCCAGTTATAGTTAAAAGTGTTACTTCTTAAGTGAAACAACGTTTAGATATATTTCTATGTGTATGCATGCAGGGGTTCTAAGTGTAGCCGCAGAGTTGGATCTGGTGTCTTAACAAGGAGTTCATGGGCTAAAGGGTGGCCCCTGAGCCCATCACTATTGAGACATGGTGGAATCTTTAAGGAGGGTCCTCTTAGTTGGAAGTTACTGGGCATATGTTCTAGAAGAACATATTATGACCTCAGCTCCTCCCTTTCTATCTTTGCTACTTATATACTGTAAACTGTGCAGCTCGAGTCTACCACACATTGCCTGTCCTCAGGATACAGGATACTAAAGGCCTCAAAGCAACAGGTTAGCCGAATGTGAACCAAAGCCTCCAGAACTGTGAGGCGAAATAGACTTTTCTTCTGCTGTGACTTATGTGGGGTACTTTTGCAGTGCTTGAGGCCTGACTGATACAGTATCATTATAGTTTTGTAATAACATTGAAAATTGACAATCTAGACAGGAATGGAGGTTCATAACTTGCTTACATCTCTCAGGAGACTGACACAGATGATTGACATGAGTTCAAGGTCATCCTGGACTATGTAATGAATTTCAGTCCAAGCATAACATAAGATGTTTTCTGAAGAAGAAAAAGAAAGAAAGAAAGGAAGGAAGGAAGGAAGAAGAAAAAAGAAAGGATGGACAGGAGGAAGGAAGGAATAGAATGTGGCCACCTAATATTAGATCTCATTGCTTTTAATTTATTTTTTATTTTATGTGTATATTTGACTACTTGCCTACAATGTTTTATGACCCAGGAACTGTAGTTTACAGGTGGCTGTGAAACATTCTGAGGGTGCTGTGAACTGAACTCTAGTCTACTGCCAGAGTAGCAAGTATTCTTAACCACTGAGCAAAAACTCTCCAGGAACCTCACATTATTTTTTAAAGGTGTCAAGAAACACTGACCTGGCACTGATTAGGGAACTTATCTAACTATTATATGATGCAATATTTTGCTTTTAGACATTTGACATTCAAGTAGTTTCACTTTTGGATATAATGCACAGGAATTCCTTAACTCATATTCTAGGATTTGAGTTACAATTTATTACACCAGAAGGCCAATATTTAGAGTTAGTCCACAGTGACACTGTCTGTTATACCTGCTTTTTCTTATTATTCTTTAAATATTTTATTTTAAGACAATTGCAGATTCATATAAACTAGGGAGTCACAATACAGCAATCCTTTACTAAACATCTTTAATGGTAACCATAATCAGTCTACAGTGTAGTGCCAAAATCTACAGGTCATTGATACTGACATTGAACCCATCAAGACTCCTGCTTTTAACTAGAACATTTGCCATATTTTCTTTAGTAAGTGGTGTGAACTGAATGTGTCCTATAATCCCAATTTCTGCATTGAAGCCTCAATGAGAAATTGATGGTCTTTGCTGCCAGTCCTTGGGGAGGTAAACAGTTATGAATGTGGGTTCCGTGTGCTGGAACTATTGGCTAATAAAGATAATCTCAAGCCTATAGCTCCAGCACTAGAGATTTAAAGTCAATGATCACCATAAGATAAAGGGCAACTCCAGCTACATGATGAGTTGCAAGGTACCTTGAGGTACAGGACAAGCCACTGTCTCAAAAAACCAAAACCAAATAACCTTCAAACAAACAAAAATACAAAACAGAAAATATTATATGTCTCTGCCTCTGTGTCTGTCTCTCACCTTCTCTCCTCACTCTTACACAAAAACACCACACTAAAACATTAAAAAAAAAAAAAAACCAACAACAACAACAATAACAAAACCCAAACTGTCAGGGTAGGCTGATACCAGGACTCTGAGGTCATCCTGGGCTACATGGTGAGTCCCAGGTCAGACAGGTTAGATAACAACAAAATGTATTTAGTTGTTCTAAGATCATGGCAACATGAGAATAAGAACTCTTCTCAAATATAAAGCAATCAAGAAACATAAAAAAAGACTGAGTGGGTTGAAATGATTTTTGTATTCTCAACTGAACATTTGATTTAAGGTATGTAAATATGGGAATGAAAAAAATTAAAAAAATTAAAATGCGAGAATGATTTGGGAAAGATGGTAAATTTAAAGATTCAGTGTTAGGGGTAGATAAATCGTATCAGTGTTTATATATACAATGTGCGCCAGGATTTCAGGCTCCTCATGTTTTCTATGTAAGCTCATTTCCTTCTTAAAGATATCATTTCTATTTTCTGACCTGTCTCAGCATTTCAACACAGTATAAAAGGACATTTCTGCAGTCATAATCATGCCATTTGAATAAGATTAGTAACAATATCGACAGTTCTGGTATTAGAAATAGTAAAAGCAACACAAGGGCAGCAAAATAATCCTCTCATATAACATGAAATGTAACTATGCACAAGGCGCTCTGTAATATGCTAATGTCTAGACAGTGGTAATTATTTTCTGCATTTGTATAATCTTCATTTTATGAGAAATGTTCAATCGTGTATTATTGAAAGGAAGAGGTTTTATTGGTTCTGCTCAGAAAGTACAGTTGCTAACAGTTGTTTCATGTTTGTGTTGTGTTACTAGCAGCCTTGATAGCAGTCACATTCCCTCTTGTGCCTCACCTGCTGATGATGCCTGGTCCATGAAGCAATCTGTGCTTGAAACTCTGGGCGATTAGTTAGGAAAAGCTGAGTGGTGTGAACGGGCAGCGGTGATTTGTATTCCTTTAATTCAAGATTTGCCTTCTGGAGACAGATGATGGCATCTCTGTATTCGAGATTGTACAATGATGAGATAGATAACTGGCAGCTCTCGAATGTGACTTTGCTAAATCGGGAGAGGTTGGCATTCGCCGGAAGGTGTTCTTTGCTTCTCGCCGTGCCCCTCCCCCACCCCCTGCTGCCAGTCCTCTGGAAAGCGATTCTCATTCTACTGCTTCTGTACATCTCACATGTGAAATTAAAGGGTTCCTATGGGAATTGGGTGGAGCTGGAAAGATGAAGGTGATTTATACACATTACCTAACCCTCAGTGAAACTACAGGAAGTATAACAGCCAGTCTAAATCAAACTTCTTCTTTAATTACAGTTACATGTGTATATGTGAAAGAGCATATGTTGTAGTCAGGCCTGTTTACCATGTAGAAACCTCCTACTGTTTTTGCTGAATGATAGTGGGATGGAGTGAATGGGTTTTTGGGTTTGTTTGTTTTTCTTTATTGCTTGTTCTTAGAATATGATTTATTCCAAACCCATAGAGTCACCACAATTTCCTGCTACTTTTTGACTCTTTTTTTAATGTGAAAGTAGAAGTCTAGTGAGGGGAAGGACTTCTATGCTAAGGATGTTAGGAAAATGTGACCGAAAGGAAAGTTTTGGGACTTTTAAACTATCAACGCCCTTTCTAAGGTTAGGGGACTTGATGTTTCATCTCTGAAGAGTCTTGAGCTGAGTAATAAGCCTCACTGAAAAAATTCCAAGCTCCCTGATACTTTATTTGGCAGGCCTCTTTATAACTATATTGATCTGACATCTAAGATAATGATCTGTCTCTCTACTTCTTTGTTTTCCATATCATTTTTAACAAAGAGCAAACATGCACATTTTGGTGAATTGAATGGTGTGGGTCTTAGAGATAATTTTGGTTTAAAATTACCTTTTCAAATGTTTCAAATGTTTTGAGATACAGCTGTGGAACTTTATAGCTTAGGGTGGTCTTGAACTTCTCATCTTCTGGCTTCAGATTCCTGAGTGCTGGGCCTACAGATGTGTGTGCCACCAAGCTTGGATAAAAATCTTCTTAAAGTAGTTGTTTGGAAGAGTGATAATTACTTAATGGTAACTAGAACCAAAAGCTGTTAGAGTACCTCCAAGAAATGAGAACTCCTGCTGACTCTTTCTGAGAAATGTTGATTGCTGAATCCTTTCAATCGCTCTTCTGATAGAGAGGAGTAATGGGGGGGCATAACCTCCCGAAGTGAGAGAGCATGGCTTCCATATGTACAAGGTAGCTTTTGTATAGAATGGTCATCATCCATTTTATGTATAATAAACATATATCAAACCTTAACTCTCAATGAGGGAACCAGCAGTCTAGAAAGCATTTAAGAAGCACTCTGTGGTGGAATCCCTTTTATTATCTAATACAATACATCCCAACCACAGTTTCTCCTCCTTCCACTCTTCCCAGCTCCCTTTCACCTCCCCTTTCCCGCAGATCCATTCCACCTCCATTTTTACCCCCAGAAAAGAGCAGGCTTCTAAAAGATGAGAGCCAAACAGGACAAATGAAGATACAATAAAACAAGGAAAAAGCTTTTATATCAAGGCTAGATAAGCCAACTCAACAGGAGGAAAACAGTCTCGAGAATAGGCGAAAGAGTCAGAGATACACTCAGTATCACTGTTCGGAGTCTGACAAAAACACCAGGCTAACAGCCATAACGTATATGCAGAGGAAATGGTATGGATTCTTGAAGTCCCTTTGCTTGCATCTTCAGTCTCTGTGAGTCCATGTGATCTCTGCTTAGTTGGTTCAGTGGGCCATGTTCTCCTGGTGACTTCCATTTCTTCTGATTCCTACAGTCTTTCCTCCCTCTCTTCAGTGGGGTTCCCTGATTTCCAGGTAGAGGGACCCAAATCGACTCACTCTCTGCATAAAATGCCTCATTGTGGGTCTCTGTACATGCTCCCATCTGCAGCTGGAGGAAGCCTTTCTGATAACGATTGGACAAGGCATCAATCTATGAGTATAGCAAGATATCATTAGGAATCATTTCATTGATTTTTTTTAAAGACCAGTCAAGTTTGGTTCTATCCCAGGTACCACGGCTATCTATTGTCTAGCTTCTGGCCATCCAAGCAGTGTCCAGTGTGGGTACCCTCTCATAGAATGGGCCTCAAGTTAAAACCAAGTTAAACATTGGCTGGCCACTTTCACAAGTTCTGTGACACCATTGCCCCAGCACATCTTGCAGGAAGGATATATTGTAGGTGGGGGAGGGGGGTTGTGGCTAGGTTGGTGTACAGGTTTCTCTTTCCATGGCCTGCAGAGAACCTTCTCTCACCAACACCAAAGAGACTAGAACACTAGAGTGAAGGCTGTAAGCCTGTGCTAGCTCAACTCTTCTGCGTTCCATCAGCTGAGTGGAAGTTGCCCTCAGCAATGGGGCCTTGCTGTCAGTTTTCATAGAGTGAGCTTCTGTCATAGCTTCAGCCTGGGTATTTCTTTAGAGATCTCCACCTGACCTCCTTAGCCAACAACTCAACTGAATGTAAGCCAGCCCCACCAATGGAAGTTTTGCCTGGCTACAAATGATAGCCACTTCAGACTTCATACCCTTCATTACTAGCAGTCCTAACTGGGGTCACCTGCACAGATTCTAGAAAGTTTCCATTGCACTAGGTTTCCATACCACCCCTCAAATACCTTCCCACCAGTTCCAGCTCTCTCCCTTCCCAATGATCCATGTAGCTCCCATCATTATTCCTTCTCCTGGTCCACCCGCAGAATCTATTTTACTTTCCTTCCCCGGGAGATCCATGTTTCCTTCCTATACACCTCCTCTTTCCCTAACTTCTCTGGATCTGTGGTCGTTTACTTAACAGCTAATATCAGCTTATAAGTGGATACGCAACATATTATCTTTCTGTATTTGTGTTACCTCACTCAAGATTATTTTTTTCTAGTTCCACTCATCTGCCTGTAAATTTCACAATGTCATTTTCTTAACAGTCGAGTAATACTCCATTGTGTAACTAACTGTACCACATTTTCCTTACCCATTCTTCAGTGAGGTGGTATGTTTAATGGCTTCTCAAGCAAATGGCCATATATTCTAGGCTATAGAGTCAGACCCTTAAAAAAAACAAAATAAAGTATTATTATCTATCTATTTTAAGTCTCTCTGAGGGCCATATAAGTACCAAGGCCAGAGAACATGGTTATGATAGGAATATTGACAAAAAACTTTAAGATAATATCTTCAGTGAGTCGTGAGTGGTTTTAAAAAGTTTCCTGAATCTTCCATTTCAAGGCTAACAACCCAAGCCCAAGACAGAGACATTATATCTTCAGACTGCCCCAAGCATTTTATGAGAATCATGTCCTTCTCCTAGTCTAACAGAGCTTAGGAGGTTCAGTGCGCTTACTAAGCCTGAGGCCCTGAATGACATAGTATGTGCTGATTGTCTTGTTTCCTTGGTGATTTATGAGCATCAGCTTCATGTATGAAATATGATCTAAGTTTCTTAATGATGTTTTTGCCATATTATTTAAAATTACATTTATTTTCTAGCATTTTACTTCAGGTATAGTGTTTATTGCAATTTATTCAGTTATACCATGGTAAAAAAGAAGAGCAAATAATGGAAAGAAGCAAATACATGTCCAACTAAAGGAAATACACATGCACACATACAAACACTACCTACTTCAAGAGGTAGTCTTTTCAAGTTATGTACAAATCCAAATATGATTCAACAGTAATAACATTTCACATTACATAAAATGTTGAAAGCTCAAGTTTACTAAAGATATTGAAAATAAATAATATTTAGTAAGATGTAGTTTTTGGTGAGAATGAGTATGATAGGTATGTTTGGGCATGTTGATGTGTGTTTGTATGTGTAGATGTATGTGTGTAGATGTTTGTATGTGTATATGTGTGTGTTTATACATATGTATATGTGTGTATGTGTGTGTATATGTATGTTTTTTGTGTGTGTGTCTGTGTCTGTGTGAGTGTGTGCCTGTGGAGGTCAGAGGTCAGAGGTCAAATGACATTGTCATTTTCAACTGCTCTTCATCTGAGTTTTTGGTTATAAAGTCACTTAGTGAACCCAGAGCTTTCTGATTTTACTATACTGCCTGGCCAGCCAACTCCAAAGATCTGACTGCCTATCTCTGAACTACCAACACTAGGGTTTCAGATATGCATGACTACATCTGGCTATATATGTAAGTGTTGGGGGCTTGGAACACAGGTCTTTGTGCTTGCATGGCAGCCATACTACCTAATAAGCTATCCCTCTAATCCCAACTCTTTTTGTTTTGTTGTTGTTAGTTTAACATTGGGCTAAGGTCTTGCTATATTAGTCTCCTAGACCTCCTTTTATTGACAGTAGATTTCTTTCTCACATAATATATCATGATTATGGTTTCCCTCCTTCTACTCTTCCCAGTTCCTCCCCATCTCTCATCCCATCTGGATCCACTCTCTTTCTGTATCTCATTAGAAAATAATAGGCTCTAAGAGATAAAAAAATAAAACACAACAAAATAAAACTAATAAGACAAAATAAAATGTATCACATAGAGGTTGGACAAGAGCAACCAACAGAAGGAAAAAAAAATCCCAACAAAAGGCATAAGATTCAGAGCCCACTTGTTCACTCACTCAGGAATTTCATAAAAACACCGAACTGGAAACCATAGCCTATCTGCAGAGGACCTGGAGCAGATTCATGCAGGCTCTGCACATGCTGTTTCAGTCTGAGTCTCAGATGTCTTAAAGTCATGATACAAATTATAATATAAATCATGTGAATTTAAAATGCTTATCAGAAGCATATCTTAATTAAACATATAACTCACTATTTCATTAGTCAAAATAGTTTGTGAAGACATTATTAGGTTGTTTGAGCACTGAGTTAATATAAGAATTTTAAAACTTTCATGTTTATAATCTCTTCATAGAAAAATAAACCTAATCTTACAGTGTTCTAAAACTCTTTAAAATGTATATAAAATATGTAATATTTGCTTACATTATATATCATTTTATAACTATTTTAGACAATATTACAAAACTAATCCAAAGATTCATCTTGATTATGTAAACTTAAATTCTTATGAAAAAAATATTTGTGGCTTTTATTTTTGGTAAAAAAAAGGGGGGGATCTTTTTTTTCCTTAAATACCAGGCATGCTTAAGATACTATAAATTCAGTTTTATTTTCCTGGGACTCTGGGAACGATACATTCATGCAAATACTTAATCAGAACAGGCCCCCTTTGTTTTGAGAGAGATGGTAATTTACAAAAGCCCTTAAGAGTTAAGGGATATTTCACCTCGACAGAAGAGAGATAGGGAGTTTTCTTTATTAAAGGCGCAGAAAGACGAGGCTTCCATTGAACAGTTACAACACAGGTTCATGTATAGACCTCCAAGGCATGTCCTGCTTTGCAGTGGTTGTGGAATGCTCTATAAATTTCTGTACATTTTATTCAGTTACAAATGAAAAGGACTAATAAATTCAACTTAGATACAGTCATATTAGTAGACTTGACCAAGATCCATACAGAACAAAGACTGAAAGAAGGAAAAGAGGAGGCAACAGAAAATGCTGTCAACAGATGTATAGTTCTGATGTCACTTGAGATTAACTTCAAGAATCACAAACTCCACATATGTCCAGACCACCCATGGAGGTAAATTCTCTTGAATAATGTTAAGAAAAACATCAAACTCTTAAACTGTCTGCAATTTTAAAATATTACTCTTACATAAGTTTTAAGCATCTCTACCCCAACATTAACTATGTGTATAGAAGTAGTAGAATGAGAAATTAAGAGATACTACAGCCTGTGAGAGAACCAGGATCTAGATAGTACACAAAAAGTGCATACTACATATGTTGACAAAATTAATGCTGGCTAATGTCCATCCTTCTGACTATGTTTGCAACAAGTACATGAAGATTTAGGAAGAGCTCAAATTCTCTAAAGAAAAGTAATAGCTTTTGATTGTTGAAAGTACGAGTTCAGAGCTACTAAGAATTTAACATTCTGCTCCTTCTAGGCAATCTATACCATTGATAAGCAGACAGTTATGCACATGCTACCAAAAGTGCACGAAGACATTGGAATGGAAATGGTTTTATCTTCAAAATATCTTATCTTTTTACAGCAAAAGCCCTCATGAGTGACTGGACAGTGTCCAGGCAAATAGCCTTGGCTTCAATCTCCCTTCTGCCATTGTAGCTGTTTCTAATTAACACTCCTGGAATTTTATTTTTTGCCAACTTAAAATCCATACTAAAAATGCTTATAAAATCTGTACAATAAATCAGCTTTTAATACACTTAGTTTCAGAGAAAATCTGGAGTTATTGCCATAAACACAGATACATTTTAATGCAGGTCATAATGGAATGGCTTTGATTCAAAGCAACTCCACTGGATCTGATTAGAAACACTGCACATCCTTACACGTTCACATACATCTAAGTACATGGGCTTATTCACACAGACAAAACATGCCCAAATCTTTCAGACTTCTGCTTCTTGCTTTTGTTTTGTTCCCTCCATGCAGGGCTTCTGATGAACATCTGCTATTTGTTTAATTGGAAGTAGATTAGCCAACTGCAAGGAGCGTGCACTATGTTTCATTCCGATCTCCTTCAACTCCTGACCTTGTTTGACACGCTATGCAGAAATGTCAAAAATTCCTCAGCTGAGTCCTACAAACACCTGCAAATGCTCTGAGCTTGATTGCAGGCAGCTGATGTTGATTGCAAGAAGAGCTGGCTGTTTCTTTCCCAGATTTCTAACTGGTAGAAATTAGAACTGAGGAAGACCAACTGGGTCACTTCCATTGTTTCATTATCACTCTGGTGAATACACATACAGGTTATTCTGTCTACAGCATGAAATTCTAGCATTCCAAGGGGGTGAGAGACATAGAGAACATTTCTCTTGTATTTAGAGGCAAGTGTAGGAAGTACTCCTTCATTAGCATAATCTTTCTGCTATGAAGTTTATTCCAATCTCTCCTCTTTAGATTCCTCCTCGTATCAAGCAATTCTCCTACACCAAATGGTAATCTAGGTCCTTTTGCTTTTTTTGTAAACATGAGCTCAGGCAGATTTTTTTTCCCTAAAAACCCAAAATATGAAATGCTTCAAAATCTGAAACTTCTTATGTATTGACAAGATAGTTTAAATGAAAAATTCCATGGTGTGAAAATCCATTCTACTCACAAAATGGTTTAATATATAGCATAAAATTACCTTCAGGTTGTGAATAAAAGGTATATAGAAAACATAAATGGAATGAGGCTTACACCTAAGTCTCATCTTGAAGATGCTTCTTTGTATATCTGCAAATATTTTAACATTTGAACAATCTGAAATCCAAACATTTATGATCCTTATACTTTCAGATAAAGTATACTCAATCTGTGTTATTTTCCCTTCAGCGTGTCTATAGTGGTATGGGGAAATGGGTTTTACAAAAGTGGATAGCTTTCATTCCATTATTATTTGCCTCAGGAAGAAAAAATGTGCTCCAGTCTGTGGGGTGAATTTGTAACTCACCAAAACTTATAGTAGGTGTGAAACAGGATAATCAGGGCTATTCTGAACCTCTTAAGGTTTAGGGTAGAGTGTTCTGGGAGGATAGTTCCCCAGTGACTTTGATTTTTTTCCCATGGCCTTTTCTAGACAGCCACTTCTTCCTGCAGTTTGGTGGCTAATGCAGGATTCTATGGATCTTTTGAGGTACCTGTTCCCCACAGTGTTAGTCATTTCTCTGTGTGACTGTTTCTTTGATTTTACTCTGATATTTTTCTCATTAATGAAAGCCCTATTCTGTACTATGAAGTTTTCTGAGGATAGCCTCATGTGTCTGTGAATCACACAAATGACTTAATTTTTGTCTTGTCTGTAGTGATCAGGGACATTTTGGCTTCTCCACATCCTCTCAGCATGAAAACCTTTCAGAGAGCTCAGGGTTAAAACTGTTTAGCTGCCCTGAAATAGACTTCTTATAGAAACAATCCAGAACAGAATGTTCACATAAAAGTGCTAGAATGGATAATAATCATATTTAGCACTTAGATAGTAGATTTCATTCCCTGCATACTTTACAAAACAACAACTAAATAAACCTTTCAACATTTCATTAAATAGATAAATAAGCATTATTATCTCAGCATTCTGTTCCATGGGGAAGAAAAAAAAATCTTTTCTTGTTTATAACAGCAGTAAGTAGGAGATTATTTCAGTGTAATTATTCTTACTCCCATGCCTGTTTGGAAGTCAGACCCCAACTACCTGTTCCAATTTTCTTCCCAAGGGAAGAGATTAATTGGTACCAGTGTTGGCCACTGTGAAAGTGCAATCAGAAACATTCAAGGAGTTACTGAGAGATCAGAGCCTAGGAAGTTTTCTTCAGAGGATTGGCAATATAGAAAAAAAAATCCATAAATAACATGCGAAATCTATGAAGAGGAGAGATAAGCAGCTTGTCTCAGAGAACTAGATCTCCCTCATCATCATTTCCATGCTTTGCAGCAGACAACCAAGCTGTTCCCAAGGCATGAAGGAAGATGGCTTACTCTTCACAGTTGGTGAATTTCAGATGTTCTAACCTTTTCAAAAGTGAGAGCTACACATGTTTCGTCTCTTACTATTTTCTTGGGGATATGCAGAACCCCCTTGTGTGCCTGTACCAGCCGCACGGAAAATTTTTAGCATGTGTCTACCACTTGCTTCATTTTCTGCTGTATTTCTTTTGAGAACAAACATTTCTTCTCTTTCCATTCAGAAGAGGCATGCGGTTCTTGGCTTCTCAAGTAGAGCTTGTTTGTGAACGATGGTATGGCACTAATCAGACATTATATTATCTTATTGGGAAATATTGCCTTGTTCATTAAAACATCAAAGTACAAAAATATCAGTTCTCATATACACTTCCATATAAACAGGAAATCTGTTGACGCACATAATAATGGTGGGCAGTAGTATATAATTGCTTCACGGACATTAAATTTGTCTTAGGTTTTGGGGAGTAAGGTGGGATTATTTATATCATCTACCTGATGGATTTTGATAAGGCTACCAAAATGACATGTTTGAAGTAGGAGTATTGAGGTGGGACCCGGGAAGTTATTAGGGATTATTTTCAGCGTCATCAATATTTGTAAATTATTTTTATTAGCACCCAAACTGTCACCATCATTTAGCAATGTTGTAATTTAAAAAGTTCACTCTTAGAGACTTCAATCATAAACCTCACGAGATGAAGGAGATTTTCAATATTCACCCTACTTTTGTTTCATCTCTGGAAAAATTGGTCCAACCACAGAGTAATGGGCTCTAGAGTTTGGAAATGATAATGTGATGCTAAGAAAACATTTAACCAAAAACCTTGAAAGGAAGTCAGGATTATTTTACCAGAAAAGTTGAGTCAAAGGAATGATGGATTCCTTAGAGTTTAAAATGTTTTTTTTTAAATTCAGAAATAGAAACTTTAGGTAGAAGCACTTGAAAAAATGGAAGCTTCATGACTTCACGAATTTTAAGTACATTCTAGAAACATAGAGGAGGGTAGCAGAGTTGAGGACCAGGTCACTCTGTGTTCAAGGTCAGTTGCTTAGGTTGTTTGCCTGTGTTAGGAGGGTGGCCCACGGGCAGCAAAAATCCAGTGGGAGAGTCCTTCAGAGCAGGGTGAGCGTCGTAGCTCATTGCACTCATTACTCTATTCACTAGAGAACATATATTTAAAAATATGGAGATCTGAGAGTATGGATTAACTTCATGAGACATTGGAGTTTTGATTAAGATAATGAATGCCTGGGATAGACAATACTTAGTGAGTCATTCATTCTTCATTATTTCGTTTATTTGAATGCTCTTTTTAAATTTGAAGATTTATCTATGTGAGAAAGAGAGAGAGAGCAAAATAGAAAAAAGGATGGAAGTGGAGAGAGTTTATATGTACCGCATACATATAGGTGCCCACAGAGGCCAGAAAAGTGTATCAGAGCATATAGGACTGACTGGCATTCAGCCATTATGAACTGTCTGGTGTGGATGCTAGAAACTGAACCTGAGTTCCCTATGGAAACAGTGAGTACTAACCAGTGCTGAGCCATCTCTCCAACCTCTAAAAATCCTTTTGAATGAAGCAAATATAATTAGATCCTAAAAGATAACCAATCTATCCTTGCACCTGTAATGTCTGAGACCAGAAAGTAGGTCAATGTTACTTTTTAACAACTTTTCCATAATATTTACAAAGGCGGTTTAGGATTTTTCATCATATTTATTTAAAAAAAAATCTTGTGGAGCAATGTTCTAACATCTCATAATAATTCCTCATCTCTTGCATTTTACTATTTTATAATCATAATGGTTGTAATGATTTTTTAATTTTTATTTGTGTCACATTTTTAAATGGAGAAATCTAAGACCTAGAGGCAGTAGTTGAAAAGTATGTAAGGTTTTTTTTTAATCAAAGTCTCATGTAATTTCAAAAGATTATACCTTGGGTCTGTCAGTTTAGAACTCTGTTAGGAATTTAATGATTATGATCTTAATTTTGAAATTTTTATGTAATTCAATTCAAAGATAAGACATTCATCAATGACTAAAGAGATTCTAAGGTCTAGTGAAGAATCATTGAAATTTAACAAATATTAAAAACATGAAAATACTTAAATAACAAGCTTCAAGATTTGAAACAAACTCAGGGAGAACAAAGTTCAATGTAGATTCTTCCATAACTGAAATTCAACTGGCATGGGACCCATGACTCTAAGTGCCTTTCATGACTTTAAACTTGGAGTCAGAGAGCAGCGACTTCGTTTCATTTCATCATTGCTCTACGGATGGGACAATTATCCTGCTAGTTCCAAGACAATGAGAAGGTTGATGTATGCTGATAGAATGGATCACTTGTAAAATCGATAGTACTGCAATAGGAATTAACCATGCTTATTTAAGAACTACTAACGACACCACAACAGCTCTGTGATCTTTGCTGTAGCATATCCTATTTGCAGGTGAGAAAGTGATAACACAGAATTAACTGCTTTTACTAGTCATATTGTTAATCAGCTTTGGTAATAGCCACATGAATTTAGACGTTCTAATCCCATACCTATACTCTTTCCAATATTAATGACCTTACTTTCTATATTAAAGCAAGGCTTTGAATCAATCAGTTTGTTTAAATATACCCAAACCCCGTAGCATGACCCTATTATTTCTTATGAAATTGAATTGAATAGAATATGGGTCATCTTTGCACTGGACATCAAGAGGTCTAGTTATTGAAGTTCAGAGAGGACCTGGTTCCTGAGTAGGGTGCCTTGAAGATATCTAACAGCACAGGTCATGGGGGAGTTGGCCTCCGAGGAAAGACACTAGGACATAAAGTGATCTACACAGATAAAAGCTCATACCTCAGCAAGCTTGCACTGCCACTTTTAGTAAATTATTTGGTGTATATTTTACCCTCAAGGCATGCTAGGATATTTGTTTTCTATAAACAATACATTTGCTTTTCTTTGACAGAACAGGTGTTCTTAGACTAATTGTTTAGCCTGAGATGCTTTAGATTTTGAAACCAGTTTTTAGAAATTAATGCTGCGTATAGCCTGACCACTTACTTTGTGCTTTAGGAAATGGGTGACTCTCATGTATAACCCTGGTGGAAAGGGCAAGGAGACTTGTTCCATTTGTAAGGGAACAAGAGTACTTCTCTACAGAATAACTTGATTGTTACTGAACCAGGGAAAATGATAATTAGAGCCCAATGATTCATACTCCTAATAAGTCCTCTTATTGCTTTTATATGCATTAAAATGAGAATCCTATAGATCATATGCTTACAGCCAGAGTAACTGTCTGCATCATTAATGTCTCTCTATTTTCTTAACATAGAGTTGTTCCTTAACATAGAATTGTTTGTACAGATGCTATTGACCTATTGAAATGATCAGTGCTGGAGTTGTTGTATAAAATGTCCTGCCCTCTAAATTCATCCAACTATTGCTTTATGGTATCATTAGAAAATTTCCCATTATTTTCCGAATATTGGATGCTGGTTTCTGTCTGCTTTGGTTTAGGTTGAACCCTTCAGACAACATTACATCAGAGAAGCTATTGTATACAGATTACGTTTCTTCACATCATTGATTTTTCTGCTATTGTAGAGGAGTTTTTGATCCTTTGGTTATAAGGATGTTGCCCAGATGAACCTTTGTAAAGTTGTTGGCTCCATCTTGAATGGGAAGTTATACTTCCATTTAAAACAGTTAATTCATGGTGAATGATTTATTTGATGATAGCTTGTAATATGGTATTCTATAATTTCCTTCAATACAGTTAGCTCTGTAGTGTAAGAAAGGGGTTTAAATTATGTCATTTTTGAGAGATTTTTTATTTTTTTCTTCAGAATTTATTTATTATGTATTCCTCAACTCTCCCAGTGCCACCCTCCCTGACTCTTCCCACCATCCCATTCCCCTAGTCCACTGAAAGGGGGAATTCTCCAGTATTGTCATCTGCCCATAGCTTGTTAAGTCTCATCTGGATTGCTTAGATCCTCTTCATCCATGGTCTGGAAATGCTGCATCATCAGGAGGCAGTGATCAGAGAGCAGTCAACTGAGTTCATGATAGAGGCAGCCCGTGATCCCCTCACTCAGAGATCCACATGGAAACTGAGCTACCAATCTGCCAAATCTGAGCAGGGAGTCTAGGTTCTCTCCATGCATGGCCATCCATTGGTGCGTTAGTCTCTGCAGGACTCCTGGGCTCAGAAATTTCAGTTTTGTTGGTCTCCTTGTGGTTCATCTACACAATGGAATACTACTTAGTTATTAAAAACAAGGAAATCATGAAATTTGCAGGTCAATGGATGGAACTAGAAGAGATCATCCTGAGTGAAGTAACCCAGAAACAGAAAAACAGGCATGTCACTAATAAGTGGATCTTAGCTGAATAAAATAGGACAGCCATCTTCATACCTAAAGAAGCTAAACACTAAGCAGGACCCTAGGGAAGATGCTTAAATATCATTCAGAATGGGAAACAGGATAGACACTAGAAGCAGTGGAAGAGAGGAAACAGGATGGGTCCTCCAAAAGGATTCACCCAATGGGATTGAAGCAGATGCTGAGATTCAGGGCCAAACATTGGACAGAGCACAGGGAGTCTTATGGAAGAAGAGAGGGATGGTATTAAAAGAACATGGAGGGGACAGGAGCCCCAGAAGGAGACCAACAAAATTATGCCATTTTTCTGTTTAGTCCTTACCACCAGTGCCTTCTCTCCAGTATACCATAGGCATCTAAAACTTTCTTCTGTTGAGGCCAATATCTTATGACCTCACACTTTTCCTCACTACGACAACCTTGTTGAAAGAGGGCTCAAGAGTTTCATTGCCTTGATGTTCTGCTGCTTGGAATGTTTTTCTTTCCTTTCTTTGGCACTTACATGGTATTTCTGCTCAAACACATCCTTATATATGAGCTCTTCTTTCAAAACCCTATTTAGAATCTCAACCCTTCCAACATATTCTTGCCCATTTCTCGCCCACTTTTTCCTGTAATACATCATGAACTCGCATATAACGTTTTTATTTACTTTCTTTTTTTGTAGCCTTAATAAGGGATGATAGAAGTGAATGGTAGTGGATAAAGCATCAATAGCATGACTGCAATACCAGCATCACTCACCAAATCAGTAATGAGAAAGGAAAACAGTCTTGACAGCTGTCAGCTAGAAACTGAAATAAGCAGCAACATCTTGGTTTTCCTACTGTCGAATATAAAGTGTTTAATAGCATATAACACCACACAACGTCATTCTAACACTGTGTTAGGGCCAAACAAGAAACAGACCTTTCACTAGTCATGTTTGAGCAAAGGCAGAATGTGAACACTATGCAAAGCAAAAGAGTTCATTGCTTTGACTCCATTGTAAACCTGTTTAGATAATCTAAAATAATTCCGTATCTCAAAGTCTTTGACTCTTGATCACATCTTCAAAGGTCTCTCTCTCTCTCTCTCTCTCTCTCTCTCTTTCTCTCTCATATACTCTCATATAACACAGAATTCATAGGTTCTAGGGGTTAGCATCTCGGGTAAAGTGAGTTTAACCTATTACATGTTCTATTATTCTACTTAATCTTGGTTCCACAACAAAGCACTTCCTTCTGTGAACTACCATGAGCCCAATGTCAAGCCATCTACTTCAATTCAAATCTTTATAAAAATTTAATTGACATCATTCGTGGTGTATTGTCCATTGGTGGAAGTGATCTTTGTGTGCTATAGGTAGTATCTTAGGAGTTGTGCTGGTTGATATTTTTGACCACTTAACAAAACCCTAGATGGTGGGTTGTAACAACCCACTGACCAAACGTATGCTCCAAAAATTATCCTGCCTACAAGAAGAGCAGGGATAAAGAGGAACAAAGATTGAGGGAAAGTCCAACCAATAATTGGCCCAACCAGAGAAACACCCCAAGGTAGAGAACCAGCCCCTGGCACTAATAATGATACTCTGCTATGCTTGCAGACCAGAGCCTAACTTGACTGAATTCTGGGAGGCTCCAATCAGCAGCAGATCTGAACAGATGCTGGGACGTGCAGCCAAGAATAGGGCAGAACTCCAGGGTTCATGTGGAAGTGTTGGGAGAAAATGGAAGGACCTGGAGTGGTCAGGAACCTTACAAGAAGACCAGCAGAGACAATGAACCCAGTCCCATGGGGGACTTTCAGAGACTGAGGCATCAAATAAGGAGCATGCATGGTCTGGATGTAGGACCTCTTCACACATGTAGCTGGTGGTCTTCATATGAGTTGCCTGGCAAGTGAATGAGGGGGGTTATCTAACATGGACTCTATTGCCTGCTTTTGGATAACCTCTTCCTGGCAGGGCTGCCTCCCTAGACTCGGGGCTTGAATATATGTTCAGTCCTGATGTGGGTTATGTATTGGGGAAGGTTGATACTGGGGGAGAGGGGCTCTATTTTACTGGAGTAAAGGGAGAGAGGAAGGGGAAAGGGAGGCCTTGGAGGAGAAGAGGGAGGGACAACCTTAGGATGTGGAATAAATAAAAAGAAAAAATTAACTGCTGCACAGATGTAGCCCATGGCAGCTCAGTCTCCACGTAGGTGTCCTAGTAAGGGGAACAGGGAATGCCTCTGACATGAGGTCAGTGGCTGGCTCTTTGATCACCTCCCCCTGAGGGGGGAGCAGCCTTACCAGGCCATAGAGGAAGACAACGACAACGCAGCCAGTCCTGTTGAGACCTGACAGGCTAGGGTCAGAGGGAAGGGGAGGCTGATCGTCCCTATCAGTGGACTTGGGGAGGGACATAGGGGGAAGAAGAGGGAGGAAAAGAGGGGTTGTGAGGGAATGAGGAAGGGCTCTACAGCTGGGATACAAAGTGAATAAATTGTAATAAATAAAAAAAAATAAATTAAACAAAGGAGTTCATTGCTTTTTGGAAATACACACACAGACACACACACACACACACACACACACACACACACACACACACACACCTAAATACAGCTGAGAAGAAAGAATTTTAATTGAAAAAAAAAAGCCTCCATCAGATTGGCCTGCAAACATTTTCTTGATTAATGATCGATGTGAAAGGACCCTGTCTACTGTGTGTGATACTGTCTCTGGGCAAAGTGTTCCTGAAGTATATAAAAAAGCAGAATGAGCAATACCTGAGGAGCAAGTCAGTAGCCAGCAGTCCTTCATGGTCCCTTATTCAGTTCCTGCTTCCACCTTCCTTCCTGCTCTGATTTCCTTCAGTGATGCAGTGTGACCTGAGAGTTCTAAGCTGAAATATACTCTTTCCTGTCCAAGTTGCTTTTGCTCACCGTGATTTATAACAGCAATAGTAACTCTAACTTAAGACAATACTTTTTTAAGCATAATTTTTACTTTTTATATTAATCACAGGTTATTTACTTTGTATCCTGGCTGTAGCCCCCTCCTTTATTCTGTCCTAATCTCACCCTCCCTCCCTCATCTCCTCCCTGCCCCTTTCCAAGTCCACTGATAGGGAAGGTCCTCCTCCCTTTCCATCTGTACCTAGCTTATCAGGTATCTTCAGAACTGGCTGCAATGTCCTTATCTGTGGCCTAGCAAGGCTGCTCCTCCTTTGGGGATGGGAGGAGAGGGTGGGAGGTCAAAGAGCCAGCCATTGAGTTCATGTCAGAAATAGTCTTTGTTCCCCTTACTAGGGAACCCAGTTAGATACTGAGCTACCATGGGCTTCACCCAAGCAAGGGTTCTAGGTTATATCCATATATGGTCCTTGGTTGGAGAAACAGTATCAGAGAAGACCCCTGTGCCCTGGTATATTTCGTCCTTGTGGGGCTCCTGTCCTCTCCAACCCTACATCTGACACAGGGCTGATATCCAGAATATATAAAGAACTAAACAAGTTAAAAGGCAATAAATCAAACAATCCAATTAAAAATGGGGTACAGAGCTAAGTAAAGAATTCTCTGTAGAGGAATACAGAATGGCAGAGAAACACTTAAAGAGATGCTCAACATCCTTAGCCATCAGAGAGATGCGAATCAAAATGACCCTAAGATTTCACCTTACACCCATCAGAATGGCCAAGATCAAAAACTCAAATGACAACACATGCTGGAGAGGATGTGGAGAAAGGAGAACCCTTCTCCATTGCTGGTGGAAATGTAACCTTGTACAACCACTTTGGAAATCAATCTGGTGCTTTTTCAGGCTATAAGGAATAGCGCTTCCTCAAGACCCAGCTATTCCACTCCTAGGCATATATCCAAAAGATGCTGAGGTACACAACAAGGACATTTGCTCAACCATGTTTGTAGAAGCTTTATTTGTAATATCCAGAACCTGGAAACAACCCAAATGTCCCTCAGTTGAAGAATGGATACAGAAATTGTGGTATTTTTACACAATGGAATACTACTCAGCAATTAAATACAAGGATATCAGGAAATTTGCAAGCAAATGATGGATCTAGAGAAGATCATCCTGAGTGAGGTATCCCAAAAGCAGAAAGACACACAGGTATATACTCACTTATAAGTGGGTACTAGACCTATAAGATAGGATAAACATACTAAAATCTGTATACCTAGGGAGGATAAACAAGAAGGAGGACCTGGGGTAAGATGATCAATCCTCTCTTAGAAAGACAAATGGGATGGACATTGGAAGTAGAAGAAAACAAGTAACAGGACAGGAGCCTACAGAGGCAGTGGCCTCTGAATGACTCTATCTAGCAGCGTATCAAAGCAGATGCTGAAACTCATAACCAAACCTTCAGCAGAGTGCAGGGAATCATATGAAAGACAATACTTTCTAGTAGGCGAGTGTAGACATATTGTGACTTTTCCCTACCCTATATGAGATACCAGTATCTCAATTCCTCCAGTTTTCTATTTTCTTAAAACAAAATATAATTAATGGAAAATCTGAAGTAATGACTTTTATATTTTTATGTAGCATTGAACTCTCTCAGTAAAAGATTAATTTATAGTTTATGTATTTTTATCACACACAGGGCAGCAGTTTGTTCTTTTAAAGAATTACAAAGGGTCATTTTTTTGCTATAACTTAAGCGTTCTTACATGCTTTGATCAAAGCCCCCAAAATATTAAGCTATTTTAGAAACTTATTGTAGAAGTTAAAACTCATCTTCTCAATGTATTGCCTTAGATAAAGGGCAAAGGCCATTATTCTAAATGACATTTCATATGAAGTAACACATCATTTCTGATACCTGTGGTTTGGGCTTAGAAATATTATCACCTGAAATGACCTCTCAGCAAAGGCTTTTGAAAGCTATAAATCTCTGATGTGTATTAGGTTCAGTTACAGAAATATTTAAAGAATCACACTAACACCAGAGTTTTAAAGCCTTTCATTACTATGAAAGTGGAGATAAAAAATTAAAAATTAACACATTTGACAAGAATTATGTTCAACTGAGTTGAATTTCCACAGTTTATAAAAGTTATATGAAGCAATAGAATTTTGAGGAGAACTTGGTAATATCTGAGCAGAATCAAGAACAGGCTCAGCATCTTCACCATTGTCTTTTCTTTCATCCAGCATAGAAGTGGTAGTCTTTCTTATCATCTTTAAAAAATGTTTTAGTATTTCTCTGAAAATTTCATACCATGTTTGATCTTATTCAAACCCATTTCCTCACTTGTCCCATACCCACCACTCCTCCTCACCCATCAAACTTTGTGTTCTCTGTGTGTGCATTTAAAATAATTTCTTTTATTTTTTTTAGGTTTCAAACTACAGAGGTTGATTAAAATTATTTATCAAATGAGAACTTATATGAAAAAGTACTGTCATCACACACAGCAGTTTATTTATAAGTAGAGGAGTTGTTAAATGTAAGGAGTATTTGTGTTAGTATTGAGATTAAAAAAAAAAAACAACCTTGGGGTATCATGACAATGATAAGCCTCAACTGAAATGGAAGGTGTCACCACAAACTGAGAAGCAAGAGTCAAAGCATAGCCAGTGTTGGAGCATTTTGGATTCAAATTATAGTGAAAATTCTCTGGACCAGTTAAATTCTCAGGCTTTATAAAGAAATTGGGCTTTGAGATAATTTTTCTGTGGGCTTGTCACCATGTCTCTGCTTAAATTTGTGTATTGTAAAAGGGAAACAAATTGTTTAAATCTAGTTCTATATTTCATGGTAGACACACTTAAAGAAATGTGGTAAGTCGTAAGCTGGTTTGACATTGAGAGAATAATGATCACTTTCACAGTTGAAGGCCTCTCTTTGTTTAAAAAAAATAAGGATAAAAGATAGAAAGAAGTAGACAACTTAGAATATTAGTTTCTTAAGTGTGAGATATACATAAACTAAGGGAATACTTTGTGGACAATCAGGAGGTTCGACCTGTAGATAAAATGAATAATATCAGGTAAAAAGATCAAAAGTGTTAGAGAGCTCAGCCGTTAAAGGAAGAATGTCATAGTTTTAGAGGCTCCTTGAGAAACAGAAAACTTGAGTGGCTGGACAGTGTCGGGGGAAAGCATTTCTTGAGAAAGGTATTGATGTTCCCTGGCTTCTGGAAACATCTCATACAGGGATGGGATGAACATCTGAGACACTGATAAAATACAAGTGATAATAGGACTCATGAGATTAGTTATTGAGCTTGGCTTAGCCTCAGGTGTTCAACTAAAGTAATGGGGTAATACACTGAGCTAACCTCAGGTGAGGTATAACACACCTGTGTGTGGGGGAGTGTCAGTCAAAGGACCAGGAGCTCTGCAGCAAGGTAGTGTCTTCTGGACACGGCAGGACCATTGCACCCATGAACTTTTGCCTGAACAAAACTTGTGCAAGTTCAGACGAGTTGACACTACATCCTAGATGAATGCCAAACTCACAGGTCCCCACCAATAGTGGAGGAGCGATAGGGTAGTCAGTGGCTGCTTAGGGAGGAAATGTCAGTCATTTTTGCAGAGGTCCACTCCTGATGGGTTCCCATGTCTGATTGTCAGTCCTACGTTCTCGTGCATAGGAAACACTAAGCAGTTTTAACTGTTATATACCACAATAATAATTACTGAAGAAAACACAAACTTGTGAGGATTTTATGTGGGCTTAAGAAGTATTGAAGAAGAAACAGAAGAATGCATATGATCAAAGTACATTGGAAACATGCATGTAATTCTCAAAAAAATTTAAAGTATTAGTAGAAAATGAAGTTCTGAAAAGGTAGCACACAAGGATGAAGGTAATTATAGACCCAGGGAAATTTTGGAACCTTAATTTTTTTTTTTAAGATCGTTAAGTTGTCACATAAGCCCATGAAGCCTCACCATTTTAACCAGGTCTGGGAACCAGCTAATACTGTACATTATACACAAAGCCACAGTTGCAGCTCCTAGGACCAGGTGATTTGATGATCTATTTAGAGAATAGAAACCCTTTATACTCGTTATGGCATTATCCCTGAAGCTGACTTTACAAAATATTAAATATCCACTGGCTTTTTTGTGAAATGTGGAGTTCTTTAAAGTTGCATAAAGTGGTAGTCAAAGTAGAAGTTACTTTGATAAAATGATAATATATACATAAAATTAAGATGAAATTAGAAAAACATAGGTAACCAAAGAGAATTCAAAGTCGTATGCCATTCTCTTAGTGAAGGAATATTTTGAGACTTTTTGTGAAAATTCACATACACATAATAATTTTCATAACTTTTCTCAATTTTTATTTATAGATATCAGTTGTACATACTCCATTATAATAACATTTTCATACATGCAGATATAATGTATTTTTATTGTGGTTTTAATTTTATTTACCATGAATTCAACTAGCTTGTCTTCCGCTCTCACTGATGCCTTTTCTAGTCCTCATTCTGCATGTGAAGTTTTTGTTGTCTGTTTTTGGTAGTGTTTCCCAGCAGCATTGGCCAGAGAAGCTCCCTTTTGCAATGGTCAACTGCAGCTCCCAGATTCCTGACTGTTTATGGTGATAAGAATAAGGAACTGTTGAATACTTAGCTATTAATGAGTTTCTATGTCGCTCCAATGCTCAGGGCACATTGAAGAAGAGGGGTAGAAAGAATGGAAGAGCCGTAGTGAGGAGTCAGGAATAGGGTGAGGTGGAATTCAGTCTTCAAAGCATGACATAACTGCCACATTCTTAATCTAACAGTTTTATATGCCCACACAAAGCTTTCACACTTTTGCTCTCCTCAACATCCTGCTATGGATAGGAGGAAAGGCCCTTGTGGTCCCATCCCTTACTAAAGATTTACAGGCAGATACTGGCAGCTAGAGGAGAGAGACTCACTGGATCCCACACTTCTCTGAGAACCAATAGGCAGCTAATGATTGCAGGGGAAGGGAGAGACAACTTCTTCAGTAGTGTAACCCGTGGTAGGAATACAATGCTCTCATAAATAGTGCCTCATGCCCGATGCCTATAAGAAACCATGATAGAATGAAATGAGTCATTCAAGCATTTAAAAACATGCTTCCTTCAGTTGGGTGCCTTGATCTGCCTGCCTTCAGGTTCTTTCCTTCCACCTCAAGTACTCTTTCTGAGTGTGAGTTACCTCATTCAACAAAATAACTTACAAGTCCATACATTTTCCTGTGACATTCATAATTTCATTTTTCTTTACCCCTAAATAGAATTCCATTATGTATGTGTGGCACATTTTCATTGTTCATTAATTTGTTGATGAACATCTAGGCTCATTCCTTCTTTGATATTATGTAAAGAACAACAATAAATATGGATGTACAAGTATCTCTGCCTGTTAAGTTCACTAGCCTATTAATTTATTGGCAGTTTTGGTGAGCTCTTCCTCAGGGAAGACTATTTCTTCCTCACTTTCCTTAATTGCTTATAGTTCGTTGCATAGGGTTGAGGCACAGCAATGACAAGGTGGCATGAGAACCATACGGGTTTAGCAGGCTCACATACCTTGGTGGTAGCCAACGGCTCTCTAATTGAACTCTCAACAACATGGATATCATTCCTGGTACCATAATCCTAGGTAACTACTCAAGACAAGTGAAGTCATGGACCTTGAAGGAGAATCTACAACTGCCATTATGGCCTTTGCTTCAGTTCTTGTCTCCAGGTTTCTACCTTGATTTCCTGCCCTGCCTTTTTAAATGATGGACTGTTATATGGAAGTGAAATAAACTCTACCTATTTTGCTGTTGCTTGTGGTATTCTATCACAGTAATCGAAACCACAACTAAGATAGCTGTCAAAGTAGTTTCATCCAACTTTGTGTGACCTAGATTTTGCAGTTCATAAGTAGAAATGGAAAGAAATCAATGCATGATGTAAATTTAACAAAATATGTGAAAATCTTGTACAGTAAAAACTAGAAAAAGTTTTTCTCTTTTTTTTTGTGAGAAGGTGAAGGTGAAAAAAAAATGAAGATGTAGGCCATGAGTATAGAGTGGAAGACTAAATATACTTAAGGGTCATTTGTTAAAAACAATCCGTATGTTAATTGAAACCCTAATAGCCTTTTTCTTTCAGTAGAAATTAACAAACTGATTATAAATTTATGTGGTAATACTCTGAGGAACACCAGCTGCCGTTCTAGAAGGATACAAAATAGAACACTGGGGAGAGACTCACTTGAGTGGAACTAATTTAGTGATATCAATTTTCTACCCCTGTAAGGGAGCAACTTCCCATCTCAGCTAAATGTTCAAGTGGGTTCAGCCATCCTTTGATTGAAATCTCATGAGATGTAAGGAGACAGAATTGCCCAACTGAGCCATGCCTGAATTTCTGGTACATGGACAGTGAATAGAAAATAAATGGCTATTCGTTTAGGGAACAATTTTGGATTAGGAAGTAGGAGGAAGAAGAGAAAAAGAAAAACTAAATAAATACTGAGGCTGTAGAAACAGGTTTCCTGAATACTATACAAATTTACTAGGAAACATAAAAATTAAGAAACAAGTAGACACAAATAGACAAATGATAGATAGACAGATAGATAGATGATAGAGAGATAGACAGAGAAATAGATAGATAGATAGATAGATAGATAGATAGATAGATAGATAGATAGATAGAAAGAAAATAATTTAAGGACCAGAATAATTTTTAAAAAATAAAAGAGAAAAACAACATTACATGATTTTTGTACAAGTTTCAATAGGTACAAAATTTTCTTTAGAGCAACTAGATATTTAGACTTTGCATTTGAGATCATAGGCAGTTATTGCATACATAATAAGATAGGAAATTGATTCCCACCAATGAGATGTGTGTGTGATGTCAAATAAAACAAACTAGTTAGACATTAGCAACTTGAAGAAGAAAGAGTTTAATTTGTTTACATTACTATATTGTTGTTCATCATGGAAGGAAGTCAGGGCAGGAACTCAAACAGGGCAGGAACCTGGAGACAGGTGCTGGTGCAGAGACCATAGAGGAGTGTTGCTCATGGGCTTGCTCATGACTTGCATCATGACTTGCTCAACCACCTTTCTTTCTTTCTTTTTTTTAAAATTTATTTATTTTTATCTCAATCATAGGTTAGGTACTTTGAATCCCAGGCGTAGCCCCCTCCCTCAGTCCCTCCTACCCTCCCACTCCCTCCCTCATCTCCCTCCTCCCC
>CM053765.1:17753811-17764846 GCA_028658305.1 Pachyuromys duprasi
CCCCCTCCAAGTCCACCAACAGGGGAGGACCTCCTTCCCTTCCATCCAACCCCAGCTTATCCTGACTCCTCAGGGCTGGCTGCAATGTCCTCCCCTGGGATCTAGCCAGTCTGTCACTCCCCGACTTGTATGGGGGAGGGTCAAAGAGTCAGCCATCAAGATCATGACTGAAACAGTCCCTGTTTCCCTGAATAGGGTCTTCAGTCCTACACCGAGCTATCATGGGCCCCATCTGTGCGGGAGTTCCAGGCCACATCCACACATGGTCCTTGATTGTAGAAACCGTCTCATACAAGACCCCTGTGCCCTCAACCACCTTTCTTATAGAGCCCATGACCTGGCAGCCCAGGGGTGGCTCCACCCACAATGGGACGATCCCTCCCTTATCCGCCACTCCTTAAGAAAATGCTCACATCTGTTCCTTAGCCCCAGGGAGAGTTGGGGGGAAAAGGGCTGGGAATGAGAAGAGAAATCAGAAGGGTAGGGATCTCTGGGACTGGGAATCCGAGGGTGATCCTAGCTGAGACTCTGAACAGCAGGATATATGGAGCCTGAAGTGGGTATCTCTTGTAGCCAGGTAAGACCCCTAGTAGAAGAAGGTTTACACCAACCCACCTACAAAACCTTTGATACAAAATTCGTCCTGCCTACACAATGCACAGGGATAAAAATGGAGAGGAGATTGAGGGAACGGCAAACCAATGAGATATACCCCACAGGAGAGAGCCAGCACTTGACACTATTAATGATACTATGCTATGCTTGCAGACAGGAGCCTAGCATAAATGTCTGAGAGGCTTCATCCAGCAGATGATGGAAACAGATGCAAAGACCCAGAGCCAAACAAGAGTCCGAGATCTGGGAGTCTTGTGGAAGAGTGGGAAGAAGGATTGAGGGAACCTGAGTGGTCCAGTACATCACAAGAAGACCTATACAGTAATCTAAGCTGGGTTCCGGGGTTCACAGAAACTGAACCACCAACCAAAGAGTATTCATGGGCTGGACCTAGGCTTCAAACTAATATGTAGCATATGTGCAACTTGCTCATCTTGAATGAAAGCAGAGGCTGTTTCTGACTCTGTTGCCTGAACTTGGATCCCTTTTCCCTAGCTGGACTACCTTGTCTTGCCTTAGTAGGAAAAGATGTGCTTAGTCCTGCTGCTATTTTATGTGCCAAGATAGTTTGTACCTAAGGAGGGTCTTCCTTTCTTTGAGGAGAGGGGAGGAAGAAGTTGTGTAGGAGGGGTGTGTGAGGGTGGGGCAGGGAGGAGAAGGTGGGAGGTCTGGGATCAGGATGTAAAATGAATGAATAAATTAATGGGAAAAATGAGAAAAATACCCACAAGCCTGCCAACATCATGATCCTATGAAGGAATTTTTCTAAATTGAGGTTTCTTCCTCTCAAATGACTTTAGTTTGTATCAAACTGATGTAAAACTATCCACCATAACATACATACCAAGATTATAGTTTCCAAAATATGAGCACTCTCTGAAACTACAGGCTAGTAGAGCATGTATTTATGTCCAAATGACTAGAACATTGAATACATAAATGGGGTTATTCACCTCCTGGACTTTCTGAAGAGGAGGCTCTGCTGTATCTCTATTAGTGAAGTATAGTTCGTGCTTCAGAAAGCAGCCAAACCAGGAGATTTCATTCTGTTAAACCTGTAAATCACTGAGCACCCTTTTATTTAAGCAAACAATATACTCTATATCAGAAAAGTTTTTAATTCAAAATTTTCTGAGATTGAGAAAGGGCACATAAAAATCTTGCTTAGTAAGCCAATTTATTACTTTTCAGTAATAAAGCTCAAGAAGATTCTAACTGCCTTTCTTCTCAGAGATGGTCATAAAGAAATTCTCTATATTGATAATAGATCATAAGAACTTTATTGCAGAAGCCACCTTGTTTCATATGCTGGATGAAATGTTGTTCAGAAAGACTGGCAAGAATCTGTGAATGCAAGCATGTGTGTGTGTATATATTATTCATATACAATATGAGTAATATTGTCTAAATTTTCCATGTTCTACAGGTTTGGTAGGAGGTGCTATGGACCTTGAGAGGGGGGCACATTATAAAAAGTGCTTGAAACAATGGTGATGTAGCCTCAAAATGTCGTATGGAGCCTTGGTTATTCATTCTCTTTACTTTTTTACCAAAGATCATTTGTTTATTTTATTCAGCTCTGTTACCACTTTGTGAGCCAAGAAAACATTTTATTTTATACGTCCAACAAATGAAACATAAGATAGGTTCCTTCTTAAGATCACAATAGATAAGTGAAAATCAGAAATATGTAGATGTTTAAATTCCTACCTTAAATCTTTTTTTCCCATTTACTCTGAAAGTAACCAAGATAAGTACACTTACAATTTTGTTCTGAGGTCTGTAGATTTGCATACCACATCTGTTACTAGACATCTGGCTTTCTGACCAAGTTGTTTCATAAGCACCAGTCTTGAATTCGTCTTTTACTTCCATTCCAATTTATTACCCATAAGATCATTTCTTAAGGAAAGTAAACTTGTCAATCTATTGTGATAACAAAAGCCATTATATTCATGTTCATTGTAGTGCAGCCTGGCAATTTGCCTGTCTTCTAGCAAATTCTGATGAACTTGCTATTCAACTTACAGTACATGTCCTCATGGCCCCAAGGAATTAAGAGTAGTGTGAGTATGTTTATCTTCCATCAATCCATTGACAATGCTTTCATATAGAGCTCTAATGGGAGGTCCAAAGCAATGGACTCAATACTAAACTAAAATATTTAGAACCATGAGATATATATCAATATATCTCAATATATGTGTGTACTTATATCTCCATATAATATGTTGTCTCATATATTTTATTCTCGAAATATGAAGCTAGCTTCTGCAGTAGATTTCTTTCCTCAGTCTGTAATTAAAATTAGATACTTCTCTTTGGGGGCCAATCATCATAATTCCACACAGCTGTCCATGCTTCTGTGAACCTAAGTTTAAAAATCTCCCTTTCACCCTGATTCTTTGGGTCTTTATTCAAGAATCTCTGGTGTGATGTGACATGATTAAGTAAGTTGTTAACGTTTCTATAGACTGAAGGTCATGACCCTTTTGAATTCACAGAAAAGGGATGATCCTATTCCCGAATTTCTATTTATAATAGTAGTAAAGCTAATTGTGAGGCCTAACGCTGGAGAAAGCTAGGTTGATTACCCATCAATATCCAGAATTCCAGGCAATCTCCATGGCAATATCATGCAGAGGTATGAGAATCCCTTCAAGTTAATAATTCTATGCTTTCGATGAATGTTAATGAATTATCCATATGGCTATGTATTCGGGAATAGTTTATACTCAGCAGAAAAACAGTTTTGAAGAAAGAAGTAAGGGAAGATATGAATGACTTATCAGTGCAAGTTTGGGTCTAACTCTATGAAGTGGTAATTGGATGGACTTCCATAGCAATGAATATATAATCTCTAAAATTTCATAGGACTGGTGGGTATATTGCCAGCCTAGGATTCCTTCACAGACTTCAAGAAAGAAGACCAGGATAGTGCTTGTCTTTTGAGGGTCATCTGGGGACATGAGTATGAATATGTTATGTTAGTGTGCATGTACATGGGTGAATAAGGATGTGGACGCAAGAAGAAGGCTAGAGATTGCTCTTCTCTGACTGGCCAGAAAGATCCAGAACACATCCTGTCTGTCTCAGAGTGCTGAGGTTAAAGGTGTATGCCACCAAACTGGCTTTTATATGTGGTTTCTGTGAATCAAACTTCGGTTTTTATGATAAACATTTTATTGCTATATCATCACCCCAGACATTAAGCACCTTTCTTTCAGTGGGTAGAAGCCTAGAAAAAAAGCTGCCATCTGTGAATATGAGAAAAATTAAACAAAAACTCAATTGTGAAAATCCAGTTTGATCTTTGACTCACATTTCATCATAAATTTGAAGAGAAGTTCCCAAATGATTGATGCCCAGGAAACAATGCTGGAGGAATTACAGAACTTGATCAGAAGGAACAAAACCTGTTTTTTAACTGTCATTGGCACATATGTTCCTCAATGTGAATGACCAGAATCTAATAAAAATAGTTGGAAAAACTATAAAAGACAAGGAACCTTGGACTTTGGAATTCAGAATCAACCAGGGGAGCTCAGTGTAAGATACAAAATTATGCTGAGGTGGGTCAATTCCCTGTTTTGTAGGTGGGCATCTCAAACAAAACATGATTTGTCTCAGTTGTCTGAAATTTCTGATAAGACTGTTGGATACTGATGTACCAGCAAATGGACAAAGTGTTTCAACCCTATTTTATTAATTTAAAGGATAATTCATCAAAATGGAACCATTGTCATGCCAAAAGTGGTAATGTCTACAGAGATGGTCAAAAGAACTGTTACTGGGCATGTTTAGAAAAAGAAGCTGCCAAAATTTGTGAAGGCTGAGTTCCCTCTCAAGCTAATATAACTAAATGAAATTTTCCCAGCAAAAGAAGTAGGTTGGAGATTTAGTTATATGATAATAACATTCTCTGGCATTCAACAAACTGGAGTGACTACTGAGAGTAGCATAGATACCACCACATAGACGAATAACTAGAGGAATCCAGCTTCAGTTCATGCTAGCAGACTCGTATGCAAGCTCCTAAAACAAATAAGTGTTTTCCAAGGAGCTGGAAATGGTGAAATATGGCAGATGCTAGAAATATGCCCAACTGAATCCAGGCAATTTCTCTGATATGATGATATCAATCTTTAAATAAATAAATTTGACATTGCATTTAAGAGTTAATTTGCATCTTGACTTTTTAAATTTTTATTTTATTTAAATTTATTTACTTTACATACCAAAGGTGCCCCTCCCTTCTTTCCTCCCAGTACCCTTCCCCCTCCTTCTTCCTTCCCTCCCTCATTTCCCCATGGAAAAGGAGAGCTCCCCATTCAGTATCAACCCTCCCCAGCACATCAAGTCACATCAGAACTGAGCATACCATCACCCACTGAGGCCAGGCAAACTAGCCCTGCCAGAGGAAAGTGATCCAAATGCAATAGAGTCCATGTTAGAAACACCTTCCAACCTGCCAAACAACCCACATGAAGACCAAGCCACCTGTCTGCCAAATATATGCAGAGGGCCTAGGTCCAGACTATGCATGCTCCTTAGTTTCTTTCTTAGCAAGCGCCCTTAGGTCTGGGTTAGTTGTCTCTGCTGGTCTTCTTGTGGGGGTTTCTGTCCTCTCCAGGTCCTTTCATTTTTCTTCCAACACTTCCACAGGGGCCCTGGAACTCTGTGTCATGCTTGGTTGCAAGTCCCAGCATCTGCTGGGTGGGTCTTCTCAGATGACAGTCATGTTAGACTCTTGTCTGCAAGAAGAGCAGGGAATCATTAATGGTGTCAGGGACTACTTTAAAAATAGCTGTAGTATTTTAAACTCTTACTACCAAATTTGTGATTCAGTCGAATAGTTTCAATATTTTGAGATGATTTGGACTAATATTCTCTGTAGTCATCCTAGTTTATAGAATTTAATTGTGATATGATTAATTCAATTTTATTTTTAATTAGAAAATTGCTATTCAGTGATGTAGATTTAGAAGAAAGTCACATTTCACAAATTTTTACTATACTTAAATAATGATTGTCTAAACTGGATTTGCTACATATTCTGTTTATATACGTTATATATTTATTTTGTTTTCTAATATATATATACATATACACACACACACACACACATATATATATATATATATATATATATATATATATATTCCTCACTGATTAAAACATAAAGTTAAATGCTTACTTATGTTGCTCAACCTTTCTTTGAATTTTTGTTTTATAAAAAAGGAGGACCCTAGGGAAGATGCTTAATCCTCATTCAGAAGGGCAAACAGGAGAGACATTGGAAGTAGGAGAAGACAAGGAACAGGACAGGAGCTTTCCACAGAAAACATCAGAAAGATTCTATCCACCAGGATAGAGATACTGAGACTCATAGCCAAACTTTGGGCAGAGTGCCAGAAGAAGACCTGGAGGGGACAGGAACTCCACAAGGAGAACAACAGAGCCAAAATACCTGGGACCAGTGGGGCCTTGAGAGACTGATACTCCAACTAAGGACCATGCAAGGAGAGGACCTTAGCCCCCTGTTCAAAGGAAGCCCATTGGCTGCTCAGTTTCTAAGCAGGTGCCCAAGTAATGGTTTCAGGGGCTGTCTATGGCATAGACCCAGTGGTTGGCTCTCTGATCACCCCCCCAAAGGGGTGCAGCCTTGCCAGGCCACAGAGAAAGATGAAGCAGCAAGCCTTGATGAGACCTGATAGGCTAGAGTCAGATAGACTGGGAGGAGGTCCTCCCCTATCAGGGGACTAGAGAAATAACATAGGGGGAGAAGAGGGAAGGTGACTGGAACTGGGAGGAGACAAGGGAGGGGACTGCAGTAGGAATACAAAATGAACATATTATAATACATTTTAAAGAAAGGAACAAAACCAAAAAAAGGTTTTGTACTTTTTAATTTAAAAAAATTGGAGACTATAATTCCATCATTTCTACCCTCCCATTCCTCAATCTAAATATTCTCATATACTTATTCTTGCTGTCTTTTAGGTTCATGGTTTCTTGGTTTCATTGTTGTTTTATATATATAATATATATGTATATATATGCATATGTGTTTGTATACATGTATGGTTTTGTGTACATGTTTAATGTTACTTGTCTAATGTTCTAATGTGTCTATATAATGTTACTTCTATCTATTAGTTTTCAGGGATTGCTAATACCTGACTCTTTAATAATTATTGTAGAGAATTCAACTGCTTATAATAACTATTTTAGGCACTGAGTATAAGTGAGAAACAATAGAAAATGTAAGTTCCCACCATAGTGGGCATTATATTCTAGTAAATGAGAGAAACAGTCTCTGTACTCAGAGCTGTGTGAAATGTGAGGCATACTGTTGTTAACTACATTCCTAGTTGTTAGATAAAAATTTGAGATATACTCGTCTTTAAAGACCTCCTTGAAAATAAAATTTAGAAAGATATTGAAAAGGGAAAGACTTGGTTTTAGTTTTAAACATCAGAATCAGACTCTGACTGTTTAATTTAGATGCTCCTGGTTAGTAACTACATAATGGGAACCTAATCTAAACACATGTATGGAAATAAACTAAATAGTTTTTTTCCAGTTAAATATGATGCCCGAGAAGGCAATATGGCTAATTGGCAATTAGCAACTTGAAAAACTGAAAGGAGAGAGATCCAAGATGGCTGCCACAGGAGGACACAGTGACTGAGGAGTAGGACAGCAGTGTCAGCACAGCGACCAGGAGACTGAACTCTACGACCTAAAACACCAGCATTTGTGATTGCCAGGTGAGCAGAATTCCTACAGTGAGGAAATCAAGTGGGAAAGTTCTAGGGACACCCAGTTATTCCCCAGAAAAATTCTGGGTGACCGGCTGCACACAGCCCTGATCTGAACACACAGCCACAATGAGCGCCACCAGCCGCAATTCCAGACCCCGGGCCAGACTGAGAAGCCCCCAGATACCATCCCAGACTGGGCTGCATTGGGCAGGTGCACACCCCTCAGTGCCACCAGCCGCCACCACGGACATGGACACATAGAATCAGGTCCAGACTGAGGTGCCACCAGATACCATCTCAGACTGTGGTGCACAGTCCCTGGCCCAGAACGAGGCACCAAGTCTCTAGACCAGAGGGGAGCACTTAGCAGCAAGCCCAGGTCAGAGCGTGGAGCCTGCAGAGCAGAGAGGCCCCCCCAGCTGCCATCTCAAATGAGGACACTCAGCCTCTGGCACAGAGTGAGGAGCCAAGCCTCCAGACCAGAGTGGCAATCAGCCTGCTGTGCTCACAGCTTCTAGCACAGAGCACGGAGCCAGGCACACAGATCCCACAACAGAGTAAAACTGAGGCAACAACACACACTCTCAAACCACTGGAACTCGCTGATCTTCTTGGAGAATACTCAGATACCAGAGATTGACAGTTCCAGTCTGAAGTTCAGCCTCAAAGCACAAACAGCTCCTTGATTATACATAAACAAATGGGCAGAGGGCAATGTAAGAACTCACCCAACAAATTCAGGACACCATGGCCCCACCAGAAACACCTAAAAGCAAACGAGATTTCAATTCAGCAGAGACACAGGAAAATTATGTTAAAGTTATGCTTATGCAGTTATTAGAGGAACAAAAAGAGGAAATGAACAAGGCCCTCAAAGAAATTCAGAAGAATATACCTGCCCACAGAGAGGAACAATTAAAGACATATAGAGAGGAAACAAACAAAAATATAGGAGCCATATTCAATCAGATGAAGGAAATGGTACAAAGCATGAAAACAGAATTAGAATCTATAAAGAAAACACAAACAGAGAAAACCCTGGAACTGGAGAATTTAGAGAAGAGATCAGGAACTACAAAGGTAAGCATCACCAATAGAATACAAGAAATGGAAGAGAGAATCTCGGGAGGTGAAGATACACTTGCTGTAATGGATTCCTCACTCAAGGAAAAATAAAATTGGAAAAGTCCCAAACACAAAACATCCAAGAAATCAAGGACGCCATGAAAAGACAAAACCTAAGAATAATTGAAATAGATGAAAAAGAAGACTCCAGGTTTCAGGGACCAGAAATATTTTTAAGAAAATCATAGAAGAAAATTTTCCCAACTTAAAGAAAGAAATGTCCATAAACATGCAAGAAGCCTAGAGAACACCAAATAGATTAGACCAGAAAAGAAATACCTTTCATCACAACATAGTTAAAACACTAAGCCTACAAAAAAAGAAAAAAATATTAAAGGAAGCAAGGGAAAAGGGTCAAGTAAAATATGAAGGTAGACCGATCAGAATCACACCAGATTTTTCATCAGAAACTATGAAAGCCAGAAAGACCTGGGCAGATGTCATGCAGTCTTTGAGGGAACACAGATGCCAACCAAGACTACTATACTCCGCAAAGCTTTCAATCAACATAGATGGAGAAAACAAAATATTCCATGACAAAACAAAATTTAAGCAATATCTATCTACACAGCAACCCAACCCTACAGAAGATACTAGAAGGAAAACTTCAATCCAATGAAAACAACTACACCTAAGAAAATATAGGATACAGGTAAATTCCCAATTAAAAGGAATGGGGAAGCAATGAATCATAGTAAGACCTCCAACTCCACAATAAAAGGAATTACAGCCATTGGTCACTATTATCTATCAACATCAATGGACTCAACTCTCCAATAAAAAGACACAGACTAACAGAATGGTTGCTGAAACAGGATCCAACATTCTGCTGCATCCATGAAACACACCTATGCAACAAAGATGAACACTACCTCAGAGTAAAGGGCTGGAAAAATGTCTTTCAAGCAAATGGACCCAGAAAACAAGCTGGGGTAGCAATCCTAGTATCTAATAAAATAGACTTTCAACCAAAACTAATCAACAAAGATAAGGAGGGGCATTTCCTTCTCATCAAAGGAAAATTCCAACAGGAGAACATTACCATTTTGAATATCTATGCCCTAAATACAAGACCACCTACATTTGTAAAAGAAACATTATTAAAGCTGAAATCACACATTGATCCTAACACCCTCATAGTGGGAGACTTCAACACTCCACTCTCACCAAGGGACAGATTATCCAGTCAGAAGCAAAACAGGGAAACAAGGGCACTCACAGAGACCTTACATCAAATGGACTTAATAGATGTCTTCAGAACTTTTCACCCTAGGTCAAAAGAGTATACCTTCTTTTCAGCACCTCATGGAACCTTCTCCAAAATAGACCATATAGTTTTTCACAAAGCAAACCTCAGCTTTGAAATAATTCCTTGTATCCTATCTGACCATCATGGTCTAAAGCTGGACCTCAACAACAACAGACACAGCAAAAAGCCTGCACATACATGGAAACAGAACAACTTGCTACTCAAAGACAGCTTGGTTAGGGAAGAAATAAAGAAAGAAATTAAAGACTTCCTAGAATTCAATGAAAATGAAAGCACAACATACCCAAACTTATGGGACACAATGAAGGCAGTGCTAAGAGGAAAGTTCATAGCACTAAGTGCCTTCAAGAAGAAATTTGAAACATCTCATACAAGCAACTTAATGGCCCAACTGAAAGCTCTAGAAAAAAAAGAAGCCAAGAGGAGCAGATGGCTACAAATAATCAAACTCAGGGCAGAAATCAATCAGAAACAAATAAAACTAATCAAAGAATCAATGAAACCAGGAGCTGGTTCTTTGAGAAAATCAACAAGATAGACAAGCCCCTAGCCAAACTAACAAAAAGGCAGAGAGAAACGGTCCAAATCAGCAAAATCAGAAATGAAAAGGGGGACATAACTACAGACACTGAGGAAATTCCAACAATCATTAGGTGTTACTACCAAATCCTATATGCCACAAAATTTGAAAATCTAAATGAAATGGACAATTTTCTTGAGAAATTCCACCTACCTAAATTAAGCCAAGATCAGGTAGAAAGATTGAATAGATCTATATCCCCCAACGAAATAGAAGCAGCTATCAACAACCTTCCTACCAAAAAAAGGTCTGAGCCAGATGGTTTTAGTGCAGAATTCTACCAGACCTTCAAAGAAGTCCTAACACTAATTCTCTATACAGTGTTCCACAAAATAAAAATAGAAGGAAAATCACTGAACTCTTTCTATGAAGCCACAGTCATCTTGATACCTAAACCACACAAAGACCCAACAAAAAAAAGAGAACTTCAGACCTATCTCTCTTATGAACATTGACCGAAAAATACTCAATACTTGCAAACCTAATCCCAAAACACGTAAAAGATATCATCCACCATGACCAAGTAGGCTTCATCCCAGGCATGCAAGGGTGGTTCAATATATGGAAATCCATCAATGTGACCCACCATATACACAAACAGAAGGAGAAAAACCACATGATCATCTCCCTAGATGCCGAAAAACCATTTGACAAAATCCAACACCCATTCATGTTTAA
>CM053765.1:17764946-17787057 GCA_028658305.1 Pachyuromys duprasi
GTCAAGGCTGCCCATTGTCTCCATATCTCTGCAACATAGTACTTGAAATCCTAGCTAGAGCAATAAGACAACTAAAGGAGATCAAAGGTATACAAATTGGAAAGGAAGAAGTCAAAGTATCACTATTTGCAGACGATATGATAATATACATGAGTGACTGTAAAAATTCTACCAGGGGACTCCTTCAACTGATAAACACCTTTAGCAAAGTGGCTGGATACAAAATCAACTCAAAAAAAATCAGAAGCCCTTCTGTATACTAAAGATGAAGGAAAGGTGGGGAAGACCCTAGAACTCATTGGCACAGGAGACTACTTCCTGAATAGAACACCAACAGCACAGGCTCTAAGATCAACAATCAATAAGTGGGACCTCATGAAACTGAAAAGCTTCTGTAAAGCAAAAGACACTGTCATGAAAACAAAACAACAGTGGACAGACTGGGAAAGGATCTTTACCAATCCTACATTTGACAGAGGGCTAATACCCAGTATATATAAAGATTTCAAGAAGTTAAAAAGCAACAAATCAAGTAATCCAATGAAAAAATGGGGTATGGAGCTAAAAAGAGAACTCTCTCTAGAGGATTATAGAATGGCAGAAAAACATTTAAATGCTCAATGCCATTAGCCCTCAGGGAGATGCAAATCAAAATGACCCTGAGATTTCACCTTACACCTACTAGAATGGCTAAGATCAAAACATCATCAAGTGACAACACATGCCGGAGAGGTTGTGGAGAAAGGGATACCCTCTTACATTGCTGGTAGGAATGTTAACTTGTACAACCACTCTCGAAATCAATTTGGCGCTTTCTTAGACAATTAGGAATAGTGATTCCTTAAGACCCAGCTATACCACTCTTAGGCAGGTATCCAATAGATGCTCAAGTACACAACAAGGACATTTGCTCAACTATGTTCCTAGCTGCTTTAATTGTAATAGCCAGAACCTTGAAACAACCCAGATGGCCCTCAGTTGAGGAATGGATACAGAAATTATAGTACTTTTACACAATGGAATACTACTCAGCAATTAACAAGGAGGAAATCATGAAATTTGCAGGCAAATGGTGGGACCTGGAAACTATCATCCTGAGTGAGGTATCCCAAAAGCAGAAAGAAACACTTGCTATATACTCACTTATATAGACCTATAGGATAGGATAGGCATGCTGAAATCTATACACCTAGGGAAGATAAGCAAAAAGGTGGACCCAGGATCAGATGACCAATGCTTGCTTAGATGGACAAACAGGATGGACATTGAATGTAGGAGAAAACAAGCAACAGGACAGGAGCCTACCACAGAGGACCTCTGAAAGATTCCCACTAGCAGTGTATCAAAACAGATATTCAGATTCACAACCAAGCCTTCAGCAGAGTGCAGGGAATCATATGAAAAAAAGGGGAGTTAGTAAGACTTGGAGAGGACAAGAGCTCTACAAAGACCAAATAGATCAGGGCACAGGGGTTTTTTATGAGACTGTTTCTCCAACCAAGGACCATGTATGGATATAACCTAGAAGCCCTGCTCAGATGTGGCCCATGGTAGCTTAGTATCCAACTGGGTACCCTAGTAAGGGGAACAGGGACTATTTCTGTCATGAACTCAATGGCTGGCTCTTCGACCCTCCCCCCACCCACCTCTGAGTGAGGAGCAGCCTAGCTAGATCCCAGAAGAGGACATTGTAGCCAGCCCTGAATAGACATGAAAAGCTAGGGTGGGATGGAAGGGAAGGAGGTCCTCCCCCATCAGTGGACTTGGAGGGGGTAGGGAGGAGATGAGGGAGGGTGTGTGAAGAGTGGGAGGGAACGAGGGAGGGGGCTACTGGGATACAAAGTATGTAACCTGTGATTAATATAAAAATATATAAATTACATTAATAAAAAAAGAAAAGAAAAACTGAAAGAAGGTAAATAGTCTGTGTTCTCTACTTCCCCCTTTGGTAATGCCACTTACAGTAAGAAGAAAAAAGTTAAGCTTAACATATATAACTACCATTTGTGTAGCATTCAACATGAGTAAGAAGCCACTGTGAAAGTCTTATGCTGTTGATATCCTCATGAATGCATCTGACAAGGCTTTACTGCAGCATCTCACGACAAGGTGACCTTTATGATTGACTACACTTACAGGGCACATTTTACACTAAAATGCCCTTATCGAAGTTCTTTAGTTATAATGTAGAAGACATAAGCACTGTTATTTCATTTACAAGTCTTCTAAAAATAAAAAAAAATCAGCTCTCAAACCTCTATTTTGAAGGGAACATTTAAAGGTGTCCATGACATGTGGCTCAATAGGATGAGATCATGAAACATTCTAACTCTCTGGGAATCTCAGCCATCTGTCAGATTCTCTCTTTGATGACCACAGCACCTGTCTATAAAGAGCCACCAAAATAAGATGATTGTTACAGATTGTAACAATTATTGTAATAATTATCTTATACTCTGAACCTGTCATATCATAATGAGTTTTGAGTATTATGTGCACCTAAAGAGAGTACATCATATTGAAGATTTCAGCAAATCACCAGAAGCCAAAATGACTAATATTTTTTATAACAATCTTAGGGACAACTTTGTGGAGGTTTTATAAAACTTTCCTGAAGTTTTATTGTGATAATTTCTTGGCATGGATGTCATATGCCCAATTTTCGTACTTTAATGAGTAATGGTTGTCTAAATTACTTATAAAGCTATAGAGAAGAGTGTGGTTGGCCAGTCCAGATGTACAGGGGTATTAGAGATACATGTAAGTGTATACTGGGATTTCAGTGCTATAAACTTGCGGGAATCAATTCAGTTATAATAAGTGATGTAATTGAAATATTTAAAGCGGGGCTTGGGAATACACAGGCAGAGTGTTAGTGTGCTGACCACCTTCTTGCATTCGGAGTGAATGTGCTTGCATTCCATAAGTGACAGCAGAGTAGAGACATTAAGAGGATCTGATTTGCAAAATAAAAAGGGACATGATAAACACAATTAACATTTCCTAGACAGTAATCATAAAACAGGTCCGGTGAGATTTTTAAATGGGACGGTGTTGATTGGAGATGTAAAGTTCAACTAGACTATAATAAAGTGAGTACTGAAAGCTGAGTTTCAGGATAATTAAACAGTGATTCTGACAGGTGCCCCATGTTTCCAGTAGATATATTATGTAGCTGCTGAGGGAGAAAAAAAATGCTTTCTAGACCAGAAATATGATATGATCATGCATGCCTATAATCCTAGGACTTGGGTACTGGAGGCAGGAGAATAAGAAATTTAAGTAATCATTAGCTATGTATTCTATTTGAGGGTAACTAGAGATTCATGAAACCCTCTAGCAAGAGAAAAAGAAAAAGAAAAGATTTCATAGGCTACAAGACAGTAGAGAATGAAGGAATGAATGGAGAGTAAAATTGGAAAATATAAATCTTTTTTACAGCCAGTGACATATAATGATATTATTAGAAAGTAAAAAAATGTGATATTAAAAGAATACCCAACAATTAAGGTTTGATTGAAAGAGAAAAAGACCTTTTAAGAATTATTTATTTTCTTATTAATTACACTTCATTTACTTTGTATCCAGCTGTAGCTCCCTCCCTCAATCCCTCCCAATCCCATCCTCCCTCCCTCTTTTCCTCCTTTTATTGTAGGGGAATGTTTATTTCACAATCCATACTGATTTCAATAGTGGGGATGGCTATGTACTAAATCCTGGTGGCATTCAGTATACAGTGCAAAACATGACCTTGTATGCCCTTCAATTAAAATATTTACTAATTAAATTACACATCTGTTTTTAAAGTTCTTCTTAAAAGAACTTTATGAAACTATATGAAAAATGATAGAGAAAAAAATATACAGAATGAAATCCCTGAGCGTTCTTACATTGTGGTTGTGTGTATATGGGTTAGAGAGAGAGAGAGAGGGAGAGAGAGAGAGAGAGAGAGAGAGAGAGAGAGAGAGAGAGAGAGAGAGGAGAGACATGTATGTGTGTGCATGTTTCTGTGAGTGAGGGTGCAAATGTTCTAGAGCACATGTGGAGGGCAGAGGACAATCTTGGGAGAGTGGTTCTTGCTTTCCACAGGGCTTCTTTGTGGATCTCCAATTTGTACATGAGAACGGATGAGCTACAAACTTCACGCCATCTTCCTGTCTCTGTCTTAAGATCTTGACCCATGATCATTAACATTTCAGCTGTGTGTGGCCGTGCCTGGCATCATATGGTTCTGGGTATGTGAACTCACGTCCTCAAGCAATGTCTTTACCTACTAAGCCATTACACAGATCCAAAGTTTTCAGCTTTTTCTACTCATACTCCCATTTCATACCCTCGTGGTGAGTTCACGTTAGTTGTGGTGACGTATTTAAGTAAAATTCCGTGAAGATCATGGGGCCACAGCTTTAAAGACTTAATGACAAAAATGCGCTACTTTCCTTTTTTCCTGCCCTCTGTTGTTTGCTCTGTCAATTCATGCCACTAATGGAAGCTATCTGCCATGTTCTGGGCCCCGTGAAGAATCCTACACAGCAGAACCACAGCAAATTCACCTGTAAATAGCTACTAAGAAGAACCTCGGTCCAAGACTCCATGAAGAACCGAGTCCTGCCAACACTCATGGGACTCATTTGGAAGAAAACCTTACTTACCTGGGTTTTTGTCCAGATTCCTGTTGCAAAGAATCTCATTTAACCAGTGTTTCTTTAAGATGAAATATGTTGGGAGAATCTGTCACACAGCAGTAGTTAACATAAGCCAAACGGTACCTCAGGACACTATTCAAGAAAATGTAGAAAGTAGAACATCCTTCAAAGTAATTGCCTTGTGTTCTTCATTAAAACAAAGGACCGAAACCAAAGGACTGTCAAGTCTTGGGACAAATACAAGAAACAACAAAGAGACTTGGTTGCACAGAATAAAAACATCGAAAATTAGATATGAATTGGCTGTTGAACATAGTAAATAATTATTAATATTTCTAATGCTATTGTTACTTTGACCTCATGAGAGACTATTTTAATATTTTATTTTATATAATATTTTATTTTGATATGTAAATATTATAAGTTAACATACTACATTTTCCATGAAATACTTTGTACTTTGCTACTATCAAAGACAAGAGGGTGGGTTTCCGTTCATTTAACCCTATTCCCCACAAGCGGTCAGCGTTGGATAGACGTTAACAAGACTCTCCATTCTCAAATGATGCATCATAATTCTGTAGGAAGTGGCCTGTTTTTAGCGAAGTGGATTAATAGAAATATATGTTGGGAAGAGCAAGTTACAGCAAAGATGTGTTTTTGAAGAGGATGAGTTGTTATGGCTTACCATCATTACCTGAAAATAAAAGTTAAGTATTCAGGCAGACCTGGTGACAAATACCTTCAAAGAAGCTGTTTTGTAGACTCCATGGTTTGCATGGCCCCATAATAGCTTGGCCTAACAAACTGATCTAATGGTGCCTGTAGAGAATGTTTCATATAATCTGTTTTAGGGTGACATTTTCATTCCAGGGGTATAAGAACAGAAATTACCAAAGTTTATGGGGAAAAGTCCTTTAACAGTTCATGAACCTTTGGTTGAAAAACTGCTTTTGTTTCAACAAACCATGTGATAGCCACATAGTAGGGGAAAAGGTTCATGATTCTTGTTTCTTCCTGTCTTTTTCATTCCTCAATTTATCCTGGGTTTTTGTGACCATGTATGCAGGTGTGTGGAGACCAGTGGTTGCTATCTGGTGTCTGCCTCTATTGCTCCCCACTTGTTAAATGAGATAGAATTTCTCACTGAATACAGAGCTCACCAACTGACAGCACTGATTGACCAGTGGTTCTAGGTATATGTTAACATGGCCTCAAGAATCAGCACAGACCACAGACATCAATGTGGCCCATGCATACTGTCATTTTTAAAGCTGGAAGTAAATCAGATCAATCCAATTATATGAGCCATTGAATCTTGTTTTCTCCCATATATTCCAGAATCCTTACTAGCCTGTAGCAGAAAAGCTAATTATTTAGTAAAGTCAATGCTTTCAAGGATATGGTTTTTGCCCAAACTGATCCTATGTTTTCCAAGCTCTGTAGCCAATGTGGGACTATAGGAATGGCTAATGCTGGTCAGTGTGATGGCAAGAACTGATGTGCACTTCTTCTGTACTTAAAATAAGAAGAAAGCATCAGCTGATGGCCTCTGTGTAGACACCTGGATGAGCATGGAAGCCCAGTGCTTAATAGCATAAATGAAGCTTACTGTGCTCCCCAAAGGCACAGGAAGCACAATTGTCAGATAGGAGAAATACACAGTAAGGTGTAACTCACTGGAATTGGGACTTTGTTCTGGGAACTATTTGCTTAACTTTAATACACCTGCCCCACTGCTTCTGCACTGGCTTCAAGTAGTCTCATGGAGTCACTTATACCAGGGCTATTACACAATTTATTTGCTGATAAAGCCAGTTTAGATTTGTCTAGTGGAGAGGAGAATTCATCTGGATCATTTTGAGCTGATATTTCAATATGAGTTTACTGATTCTGTACCTTTAAACTATACACACTAGGGCAGAAACATTAACAGGGGAAGGGGAAGCAAATTTTTCTTAGGAAGAGGCTTATTTTAACCTAAGACAAATTGTACTTCCCCCATCTCTAAAAACTAGTAAAATTAAGTAATAAAACTACTAAAATTGCACTATTATCTGTTGAAACCAAACAACAGTTTAGAGAACCCTGCCTCTACAGGTCCTTTTTTTCACTTAGCCCTTTGGTGAAGGCACTTTTTTTGTAGGGGGACAGCTCTGTGTAGCCTTGGCTGTCCTGGACTCGCTCCTTAAATAAGTCTGGCCTCAAACTCAGAGCAATCCAGCTGCCTCTGCCTCAGTGAGTGCTGGGATTAAAGGCATGTGCCACCATTCTGGGCTTTGGTGAAGGCAATTTTGCATTTAATATTTTCCCCGTTCATCTTAGAAAGGGTGTTTGGAAATTCTTACTTCATCTTAATTGAATAAAGGCAATGGAGAGGGAAGTAGATTGTTTTTTTTTTTTTTACCCAAACTTTCTGAAAGTCTGTATTTTTTGCATTTGAGACAAAAGGAGATACAGTAGACAAAAACAAAATGTGGGCAGAACCTCCACAGATATGGCCAAAACATATTTAAAATGTAAAAACATGAAAGCAGACATTTGAGGTTAAGCATTTTGTTTATACTGGACCACAGTTTGTGTGTGGTGGTGGGCGGTTCATAAAAAATGGCCAATGTAAACTGTTTTTGTTTTGCTACTTTATATTATTTTTATTTGCCTAAGTCTTTTCACAACTGCCTTGTGTGATTTAAATATTCTGATGTTTACTGAGAAGAAAACAGGTCAGGTCATTTTTTCCCTCTTTTGTTTTGCTTTCTGTCTACCCACACCCCCTTGCTCAAGCTCATATCACCAAAGGATAATAACGGCCGGTTTATCTCCTCTCTTTTCCTCTAGAGCCTGTTCATTCATTGTTACTACTGGTGAAAATTAGCTTATCTGCTAATGAAAAGATTAGGACCCGTAATTAGAAATTGCATCTTTCATCCCCTCACAGTCAACAGGCCCATTCTTCGCGACAAGCCTTAGTTAAACCAAGATTAGGAAAGTGCCAGGTCTCAAACATTTTCTCAACACCAGCTAAATTACAAAATGGGTTAATTCCTGTTTAACGTCAGTGGCTCTGCCTTATAAACAAAAAGCAGAATGAGGATTCAGTATGATCCCACTTGAGAGAATTTGTATATTGCCGTTATAAAGATGCAAGCCTGTTTACAGTAATGTAGGCTTTTTCCAGCAGGAACCTCAACTGTCTTCCTACCTCTACCCCATTACCCAGGTCTAAAGCTTATCCTCACTTTAAAAAGAATTGTTACTTTGATGGCTTCCTGTCTAGGTAGGAAGCCATTAAAGGGAACTCTTAAAAATTGTGATAAGTATGCTGAAGTATACCTCTGCACAGTAGATGGCTCCTGGCAGGGGTGGAGTTGGGGAATACTCAGTTCTTTTAAGGGACTAGTCACCATGAGTTTGACCATGCTCCAGTGACTATATGGACAACACAATTTTTTTATCTTTTTTTTTTTGAGGGGGTGACCACAGGTTGGGGGTAGACCTGAGAGGACTCGGAAGTTAAGGATGATCGTAATGCATTATGTGAAATTCCCAAATAATCAATAGAAATATTATGTTTAAACAAAAAAATACATTGTTACAACAGCACCTCAAATTTCTGTTTACAATTTTCTGCCTCAGTCCACTTGTTGCTACTATAAAACACACTGCAGATCGGTAGTTTATAAACAGCAGGGATTTATTTCTTGTTTTAAAGGCAAAGAAAGCCGTGGTCAAGACATTAGCTAAAGGCTACAACTCATAGAGACTGATTGGACTTTGGTAGCAAAGACTTAATCAAAGCTAAGAGAATAGCAAATTCATGGCTTTTTGAATACCAAAAGATTTCAAGGTGTGATGCTGGCTTCCAGTTAAGCTGCCTTGAGCTGGCATCCTCAGAAACGTGTCTTGTCCACTTTGCTCCTTCTAAGTAGGTATGCAGACTCTACAATCTGCAAAGAACCTCTGAAAACTAGATTTAATGCTTTTGGTGCCCAAAACCTCAGTAAGAGGGATTCTCCTGGCTAATGGTTCAAAAAGTATAAACCCAGAGAAAAGACAGTTGTATGGGCTTGATATAAGCTTCCGTTCCTGGAGGCTAAGAAGCGACTTCATAGCTCAGCTGCAAGATAACTTCTGAGACAAAGTAGCCTAAATTAGGAGACTGTACCCAACAAGAAGGTATCCCAGTAAGGATCTGTGATGGTGACTGCCAATCTACTCTTTCATATGGCCTACTATTCCACACAGGGCTGAAATTTTTACCACTATTAGAGTTACTTAAAAATTACTAGCATACCAGTAGTCACTTGTAGGTGGCAAAATTGAGTGTGACTTTGTAGTTTCTGTGTACTTGATTTCAGATTGTTAAGTGTTGTTCTCTGGAGAATAGATTCACAGACATTCATTCACTCATGTGAATATTTTCTTTTATTGTCTTCTACGGTGCAAGTTACCTTGCTTATCTCCAATCATTTCCTAGATATTTGTTTTTCTCCACCCTTCCCAAGTTAGTCTTTGAAGATAACTTGAAAGCATGAATATACTTTGCTTTTAATTAAGAGGAAGTCCCTGAAGGGGAGGTGATCAAAGAGCAGGCCAACCAGTCTATATCAGAGAGAGTCCCTGTTCCCATTATTAGGGAACCCTCTTAGGGACACTGAGCTGCCATGGGCTACATCTGTTCAGGGGTTCTAGGTTATCACCATGAATGGTCCTGGGTTAGAGTATCAGTCCCAGAAAATACCCCTGTGTTTAGATTTTTGAAGACAATGCAGCCACTCCTGATGAGACCTGATAGGGTAAGTTCAGATGGAAGGGGAGGACGACCTCCCCTATCAGTGGACTGGGGGAGGGGCATGGATAGAGAAGAGGGAGGGAGGGTGAGATTGGGAGGGGAAGAGGGAGGGAGCTACAGGTGGGATACAAAGTGAATACACTGTAATTAATAAAAACTAAAATTAAAAAGAGGAAGTCCCTTTGATTTTTTTCAGTTTGATTTCTTGGATGTTATAATATTGAAATCAAGTTTATATTACTTTTTATCTTACTTCTAGTCAAAGATAACCAACGGGACATGATTAGTTTGTATTAACTAAAAGGCCTGTAACAGACATGATTAACTTCACCCATCAAGATTTGACTTAGTTTTCTTAGAAGAATATATGCAAGACTGAATGAAACTCACGTGTTTATCCTCTCACTTAATGAGACTTTACAAGTAAGTGGGCATATTTGTGCACTCACAATATGCTATTATCCATAACTGAAATTTTGCTATACTGGATATAGGAAAAAAAAAAGTTTAAAAGTTCATTGCACTTAATCCCTGCAACATAAAATTATAATTACAAATAAATGGAATCAAATCATTAAAATATATTTTCGACTGAGAACGAAGACTACTTAAATGAGAACGTTGCATATCAGTAGGTTCTGTTAGAAAATTTGAATTGATAGAATGGCATTCAGCTCCTCCACTCCCAATGCAAAATGAAATGGATATATTGAAATTTCTCTATTACTCTGACCATTGACGTGTTAAAAATCTCATGGGATGGTTTACCTCAGAAATTGTTATTAATAAGAAAATGACAAAAAATTTGCTGCCCAAAGCTATGATTTACAGAATGGTAAAAATTACATAGGCGTTCATTTCAATTTCTCATTTAGAGTGGCAGGGGAGAGTGAACCAGAATCGAATGCCTCCTCTGATTTTTAAATGAAAGTGCACTCATGCTCATGGGTTCTGCTAGAGGTGTGTGAATGGAAAGGGGGCCATTCTAAATCCCAGTTAACTTTCTTCTCTTGATTCTTGCTTCTGCTGCAGATCTTATTAGAGGGTACACTGAGAAAGGCAATGTGGGGCAATTCTCAGACCACCTTACACGATCAGCACTGTGAAGTTCACGGTTGCATAGTTGCTGAACCCCCTCTCAATTGTCTAGTGCTCTAACAGACAATGTGTGTTAGATGGATGGAATGCAAGCACACTTTCCCTATGTAAAACAGCCATTGTGAATTTTATAACATTTCTTTCATTTTTTTTTTCTGTATCTTCAGGTCAAGATAAGGTTACTATCAGTAGAGCGAGCGAACAGTCATGCTGCTGCTAAGGCTGAATGTCTTTGGGGATATAGGGATGTTTCTTTGTCACTACAAGTCATCTCCTAGGGCTAAAAGCCCTTATGTAAGTACTGTTATACTTGTTCCTATGCCAGCTTGATGATTTTCACATTTTGAGCTTTTCTTGAAATGATGGACAGATTTGAATTCATACCTTTTCCTTGAATATGAACTTCTTTGTCAGGGTAAGTCCATTCGGACAGCTATCCAAAATAATACACTATCTAGTTTACAAAGAGATGTCTAATTCTCATAGTGCTGGAGACTAGCAACATTTTCCAGGTTTCTTCCTGGCCCACACCTATTTCCTGGCACACCAAGAGGCCAAGTGGGTATGTAACTTTATAAGCTATGAAAATGCAAGCAATAGAGTATCTGTTTAAAATCTATTTCTGGATTGCTGAGTACTATGAAACTCTATCTATCTTAAAGCAGGCTGAGACCTGTGTGTGTGTGTGCCTACCCACAAATGTATTGGTAAATTTGTGTGGATGTACACTTTAAATGTGTACATCCTTTACATTTATGGGATCAATATAAATGGTAGGAAAATACACGTATACATATATTAGTATGTATAGTATGCTAATTACAATCTAAGAACATCTAACACCCTGAAGAGCACACAGATGGATGTTCTGGTTCAGGGTCAGAACAATCCCAAGAGGCAGAGGATGAAATCATGCCAGGGTTATTTCTTAATGAAGTAATTTGTTCACATGAAGATGTTCTATGTCAGGACTAAGCCAAACAAATACTTGGACTAGGAAAAAATATATTCTCAGATGAACAAGGTGAATTCATTTTCAGAAGAAAAGAGTTTATTTATTTTGGGAAAAGGTATTCTAATGCAGGCAGAGATAGGCATGAGAATCACAGGAGATGAGGATTCACATCTCAGTAGGAAGTGGCCGAGTTTATTTCTGAAATAAAGCAGGGAACCACGCATGTTAACTTGTGTGTCTGCAGGGTGGTTTGCAATATCCTCCAATTGCATTCATTTAAGGAAAACATATAGAGTGTTGCATAGCCTTTTTTGTCTAGTCCTTGGACTCCACAGTCTTCCTCCTCTCCAGTCTTAATTCTGCCCTTAACTTTACTGACTATTCCCACACAGATAATTTCATTTTTAATAACTCTAGCCATTCTCCACCATATTTTTGAATGATTTTATCAGTATTTTGTAAAAAAACAAAACAAAAACCTCTGAATTATTTTGTAGACAGAAGTGTAGGACATATCCTGGTTGAAATTTTTCTGTCAACATTTTGGGTCCCTAGGTGAGAAAATCCATCAAACAAATTATTGGTTCAGTGATATCTTTGGGATACTTATTCTTGTCTGTGAGTTGAGGGAAAGCAATAGTTTAGATAGATCTTTCTTCCAGAAACATGTCTGGATTCGTCTCCAGAGTTAATGATGGTGGGGTGTGGTGGCAGTTGAGAAAGTTATGAACCAACATCTTGCAAGAGTTTGTTAAGTTGCTTGAGGCATACCCTCAGAAGGCACTGAGTTATCTTTGAGAATAAACTGCTACAAAAGTAAGCCTGACCACTTATCACTTTATGGCCTCTTCTCAAGCAAGATGATCTTATTCTTTGCATGTAAGTCAGTCATTGTCATTCTACCACCATGAGGCTTCATTACAGCCAATCTGATGCTGGGTACCAGGCTCCTGGCCATCTAGTATTGTGAGCAAAGTAAACAATATATATCACTGAGACTGTTACAGTCATTAAAAATGAGCTAATATAGTAATAAAGACACATCCATTTTTTTTTCTTAATGTTCTGTTCACCAGTGGTAGCATTATTCTTTAAGGATGTCTGTCCTACAACTGTCCCCTTTCTCAAAACCCACACAGAAAAATTCTAGTCTTTATGCTTTTTCAAGAAATGGATAATGAAAATTGTGTACATATACACAATGGGATTTTATTAACTTGTAAAGAAAAATGAAATCATGGAATTTGCAGATAAGTCTATGGTACTGAAAATACTAAACCGAGTGAGGTTACTTAGATCTAGTAAAACAGACACTACATGCTTTCTCTTATCTGTGGTTCCTACTTCTGAATCATTGGATGTAAGTAGATAATCTAGAGTAACTGCAAAAATCAGAAAAGTAAAAGGGGACCAGAGAGTGGGGAGAGGAAAGAGAAGGAGCTCTAGACAGAGGACAAGCAGGAAACAAGAGCTACAAAGGGAAGCTCCAGCTGGGGAGGCGGGAGAAATGAGGAATGAATAGCACCAAGGACCTTTGAAAAAGCCATAGAGAACCTGCCCATCTGCTGAAACTGTAGTTCAGTGTCCAAGTGGGTTCCATAGTAATGGGAACAGGGACTGTCTCTGACATGAACTGATTGGCCTGCTTTTTGGTCACCTCCCCCTGAGGGGGGAGCAGCCTTGCCTGGCCACAGAGGAAGACAATGCAGCCACTCCTGATGAGACCTGATGGACTGGGATCAGAGGGAAGGAAAGGAGGACCTCCCCTATAGGTGGTCTTGGGGAGGGACACGGGTGCAGAGCAGGGAGAAAGGGAGGGATTGGGACAGGAGGAGGGAGGGAACTACAGGGGTATATAAGGTGAATAAAGTGTAATTAATAAAGAAAAAATTAATAAAAGAAAGTAAAAAAGAATTACCAGCTATAAACAGAATCTTTGGAAAGGTTTTCTAAGGCTAATCCTTTGAAATAACTTTTTCTTAAACCAAATCAGTAACTTTCCCTTTGTACCATTTCTATAAAGGGAAAAATTAAACCCACTCTTTTTCCAAGTAAGAACATTTTATTTTATTTTTGCTGAGGATGTAGACAGATTTTCACTGTTTACTTCTGGCTGTCTGGAGTTGACTGGCATCCAACTCAGACATTCACCTGCCTCTGATTCCAAATGCAGGGATTAAAGTGGTAGGCCATCACACCCTACAAGAACATTTTTGTAATCTATATAAAAGTGGAAATTGATAAATAAAAAACATGATTGAATAATGAAGAAAAGAAAAAGCCATAGAGAATATATATATATATATATATTTGCTAAAATTATATGTAAAATAAGGTACTAGGTGTGATGATGATTCTCCTGAGAATCACAGACTAACAAAAATTGCAGTAGTATCAAGCAACCTTCACTTACATCATTGGTCAGGGATGTAGAAGAGTTCCATAAAACAATATAGCTGTTGCTATTTCCCTTGGTTGCCTCCAAAAATTCCTTATTATTGAAGACACCACTCACTTTGGACATAGGAGTTGAAGGAATCAAACTAGACATGACTAGATATGACCCTTCCTTCTGAAAACTGTCTCTTATATATTGGAAGGTGGTATTCAAGCGCCAAAGAAGAGGAACAATTGTCTTTATTATACTCAGCAGGAAGCCATATGAACCACAGCAATGACTGGACCAGCAAGATATTCACAATGGTATAATGGTGATACTGGTGATCAACATTTGTCTGGTAAGAGTTAAGGCTCATTCAACAGGAGGGAATTCATATCTAGTACTGTAAACTTAGTCCTATCTATATTGGTGGCTAGAGAGGTTACAGACTTAGATGAGACACTATTACTGCCACTTTCCAAAGCTAGCTATATTCTAAATATTTATCCTTAACACACAGACAATTGTAGTTCTCAACCCTCATCAAAGAAGCAACTGTTTTCCACAGATGGAGATTATTACAGGGATCCACAACAAGTCAAACTGCAGAGACTAAGTGAATATGGGGAGCCTGATTGTGGGCTGCCCATAAACCCAGCTGTTACATCTGCAACCCAGTTCCCATGCCTAAAGCTCAGAAGAAATTTCAGAAGAGGGAGCAGAAATATTTAAGAGTCAGAGGCTCAGAGTGCCTGCTTTTAGTGTTCCTTAGACACGACAATGAAAATTCACCCACGTACTTTCAACTGAACAGGATCAGCATAAAGACAGCATCAATTGACAAGCCAGGGCAAACAGAAAATTGCACATGGCTACAGTCCTAGGTGAATAGGTTACAATCATAGATGAATAGTTATAGGTGGTCTGTGGCTGCTGAGAGGGAGAATCATTTTATTCCAAGGATTAACTCTCACATTGGTTGTCCGGTCTTAAGTAGTCAGTCCTGGACACATGCATGCAAGCAATATTAAATGGACTCAATATGTGTGTGTGCATAAATATAAATATATTTACATTTATATATATGTATGTATACATCTGATAATAATAATAATGTTAAAAGAGTTAATGAATTTGGGAGGAAGACATGGAAGGAATTGAGGGGCACAAGGGTAACATAGATGTAGGTTTCATGTACAAGTTTCTCAAATTTTATTTAAGAAAAAAAATAACCGTAAGGTTACAGAAGTCTTATTGAGGTCACATATGGCTAGAAAACCAATGTTTTACAGATGGAGAATGGAGAATGCAGCTAGGGAAGAAGAGCTAGCTTCATTTGGAAGCAGTTAGCAAGTTTTGCAGCAGCTCTCCGTGTGACTCAACCTTCAGTGACTCTCAAGCTCTCCACAGGCTGCATTCTCCTGGGGAACTTTGAAAAATGCAGATTTCTCAGGAATAACTCCCAGAGAGATTGCATCAGGGAGTCTGAAGTGGAGTCTTAGAAACCGTCTTGGCATTAAACAAACTAGCAAACAAACCCCAAACAACACTCCAGGTGATTCTAATTTTGTTCTGGGTGGTAAAGAACTTGCTCAAGGTGACATAGCTAATTAGTTTTGTGATCATGCTTAGGTCTAATATTTTTCTGCCTGATAGTTCTCTTTGCAGAGAATAAGTTGGACTCTTTTCTAGAAGGGACAGTCTGAGTGGTAGGAGGTACTTCAGGATTAATATTAGGTGGCCATATCCAAAGAGTGTAGGGGACATGACTGATTGTGTGACTTTACCAGTGAGCTTAAACATTCCAAACCCATGTCTTCATCTATCATAGAGAGACTGTAATCATATCTTCCTATGAGATTTAAAACCATTAGCTTTTACCACTTATACCTCACCAGCATACAAAAAGGCTATAAGAAAACATTTTTTAATCTAATGATTACTGACGTTTCATTATATTGACTCCCTATCATTATATTGAATTTTTTTTCTCTTCATCATCCCATTTTTACCTATGTATGTATAAGGTATGTAAGTATGTGTATACATGGTAACTATCATAGCACATGTGTGTGCATGTGGCATGTACATGTGGAAGCCTTACAGTTGGCCTTCGGTGCATTCCTCTATAAGCCCCACCTTATTTGTTGAATTGGGGTCTTTGGGGAGAACCCATAACTTGCCTATACTGATAGTCTAGCTAACTAACTTAATTCCTGCCTCCTGTCTTTATCTTAGCTCTGAGTATTGGAATTTCAGATAGGGCACCATACCTACCTGCTTTTTCTATGGCTGCTAGGGACAGAAGTACAGCTTTAAGAATTGCATGGCAACATTTCACCCACTAAACCATCTCCAAAGTCCATTTCCTTAAAAAAAATATTTGTGTTTCTTATCCCAAAATCATAGTCCATAAGCTCTAAATGTAGGATGATTTTCTTATATCTTAGCTATATGGATCTTTGTGTCTATATGTCTGTGTGCATGTATGTATATATTTTATGTGTATGTGGTTGCAGGTTCATGTGGACATGTATGTGAAAATTTGGGCGCTACCTACCTTTATTTTATTTTTTTGAGTCAATGTCTCTCATTGGCCTGGGACTCATTAAATGTGGCTAGGTTGACCGACCAGTGAACATTGGGATCTTCCTGCTTCTATCCCCTGATAATGGGATGAAAAATTCTCACCACTTTCACTGGCATTTTACAACTGTGATTTTAGGAATTTGACTTACGTCCTTATGCTTCCTTGACATGGCTTTCCTGTATAAACTCTTCTGCTCCTCTATTTGGATGTTGATCCAGATAGATAGGTGTTTGTTTGTTAACTGTGATAAACTACCTGATAGGAAGTGATTTAAAGAAGAAAGGGTCATTCTGACTCACAAGCTGAGGAAACGCATTCAGTCGTGACAAGAAAGTCATGTAGGAGAAGCAAGGCCTGCTGGGCACACTGCATCCACAGTGAGCAGACAGTGGAATGAATGCTGGTCCTCAGCTTTCTTTCTCCTTTTGATGCAGACTAGGGTCCCAACTCAAAGAAAGGGTGACACAGATTTATGATAGTTGTGCACACTTCCACTAAAACTTCACTTATATCACCCATCACAGACAAGCTTAGAAATTTTTCTTCAAGTGATTTTGGGTCCTATCAAGTTGAAATTCGTAAACCATCAGGGTTGATAGTCTAGATTTCAGCCTCCCTAATAAGCAGATGAGATGCGCGACTCCTCAATGTGCCTGCTTCATTCTATAGCCTTGTAGTTTGCGTCAGTGAAGCCCAGTCTCACCTAGGGTTTCCCTGTTCTCCATGAGGCTACTTGCTGCTGTATTATCAGTGTCATTTCCATGGTTTTCTAGGAAGCTGAATCAACTAAATGCTATCATGTCAGAAGTTTTATTAAGGACTCGGGGTTAGAAGGCGGGAGGCCCATAATTCCCTTGTCTCAATTTAGGATGACACTAATGCTCAGGGAGGATTTGGCTGAGTTTTTAAAGAGCGCTGAATGGTTTAGCATTCTCCACCAGTGGCACACAAAAATCGTCTTAAATGTGAGTGTGTAGGTGGTGCCCACTGTACTGCGCTGTGCTGTACTTCATGGCACTCTGAAGGTTGTTCAGATGCAAGCTACTCATTTAGATTCAATGAGAAAAAAATTAAAACTCAAAAACAAAATCAATACTTATCTCTTTGTGCCTACTCAGTGACTGTAGACGCTGGCTTTCATGGGTAATAGATTCAAGCTCCACTGAGACTGAAAGCTAAAATTTATGGACTTCTCCATAGTCATTAATTAATAGTGTGCGCACACAGAAAAATAACCAGGCAGAACACTTAGAAATGAAATTATTGCTGAAGCACTGACTACATGGTTTTTAAGTGGTCAGTCAGGTGAATAAAATGAATAATTAAATGCACTGCACAGGCAGGCAGCATGGGCAAGCATTTCAACAGGTTTCTAATCCTCTCTGAAGAACATACATCTTGCACAGAGATCTGCATTGATTTTATTCTTATCTATTTCCCATGGCCCCTTTGTAGTTGTGTCTTCTCTGCGAGAGTTTAGAGGGGGCCAGCTTCGTAGTGTGTGATCTCGTAAAGGGTGCGTTAGGGATCCTTTGCAGTAAGTAACTGAGGACTTCATTTCAAGCTGAGAACCCACAGAGAAGCAAAAATGAATATGGTCTTAGCATAATGAAAATTATGCTACCTCTTAGCTCTTTTTATGTTTGTCGCAATGTAATTTCCACAGGGAACTTTTCTAAGGAAAATGCGTGCCTTATTGAGAATAGCTGTTATGAATTGGAGCTATGTCAATTTCTGAGTATATTTCTTGAGAGAATTTTTATCCTATGTCTGAAATTGTGGAGAAAAAAAAGAATTGACCCATCTCAGAGGAAGGGGAACTGAAATTATCTGGCCATTTAAAATAGTGTGTGTCCTTACTTTTCTTTGGTTCAATGCCATTATTTTGTTTTGTTTTTTTCTAATATTTTCATAGATGTATTTGATCACACGTATTCCAATTTCTGAAGATATTTTTAAGGATTTTTAGCTATCTCGTGTGTGTGTGTGTGTGTGTGTGTGTGTGTGTGTGTTGAGATGTATCTGTGCTGGCGCCGGCAGAGGCTAGAAGAGGATATCAGCGGTTGTGAGTCGTCTGATATGGGTGATGGAAACTGTACCTAGGTCCTCTGTAAGAATGGCAAGTGCTCTTCACCACTGTGGCATGTTTCTAGACTCATTTATTTTCTGTTATGAGTTTATTTAAAAAACTGACCAGTTTTGTTTTCCTTAACAACTTCATACATGTACACGATGCAACCTGATTACTCTCACTTTTACCCTCCCCATCTCACCCGTGTTAAGCCCCATCCTCTAGAAAAGTTGCTTTTCTCACATTCTTTTTAAAACAATAATTTTAATTAATCCCTTTGAGTATTGTGCATGCAGACAACACATTTTGTTCGTATTCATTCTCCTCTTGCCTAAGGCCTCCAAGAGCTCCTTCCCTCCACCTTAATGTTCACCTCTTCTTCAACCCTCACGTCCTCTTTTATTTTTAGAGCTTGTCTAGTCCATTTGGTGCTGCCAGTATTAGTATGGGGCCATTTATTGGAGTACGATTCCTCTATCCAAAGCTATACCCTAAAGAAATCTGACAGCACCATTCCTCGCAGCCATCAACTGTCGATATAACTTCTCAGCTTGGAGTGGGGGCTCCTGAGCCCCTCCACACTGGAATGTTGACTGGACTCATCTTGCGTAGATCTCATGAAGACAGCCACCACTCCTACTAGATCTGCACATTAATCCTGTTACATCCAGAAGACCAAAAAGTTTTGCTCAGGTCCTCCCGACCTCTGGCTCTTAAAATCTTTGTTGTTTTATTATATAATGTTTCTTGAGCCTTGGTGAAAGGGCCTGTGATATGTAGACGCTTTTCTTATTACAATCAAATGTTAACTAGTTTATTTAATCTTTGCTAAGTATGTAGTCTGTATTTCAACTACTCCACCTTGGCAGTGCTGTATGAAAGCAGAATAGATAACAAATAAATACAAGTCCATGCTCACCAAAACTAGTTGGCCTAGACATGGCCCATGAGTCATAGTTTGATGTTCCCTGGAGTACCTGCTTCACAGTGTCAGTAACAGCAGCAAAATTTGGAATAGTTGACATTTCTGAGGGAAAAACTGAAGTTTGATAGGGTATATGGGAGGTGATCGGCCTTCTCTGGCTCTTTTCTTCCTTTGCAAGGCTGCTTTTCTCAAGATATCCCAAGTTCTGCTCCTGTGAAGTAAGGCAATTGCTTGTTTTGTGAATCAGAAAGCGTTTCCTCTGTTCAGGTTCTGTAGGGGAACTCTCAGAGGAAAGATTCCCAGTCAGAGCTCATCTTCCCTGATGTTTTGAATATGTTTTTCTTTGCTTCACTTGCAAGGTAGAGTCGTTAGCCTGGGAGCCTACAATTGAGCCAAAGAAAGACTTAGCCCATGATTTTATTTCGCCTCAAAAGTCAAAGGGAAGACAAGGAGAAGGAAAAGGGCTGCCATTCCTCAGGCAGAGCTCAACAACAAAAAGCAATGTTCTCTTCAGATGATGATCCAGGCAGCCATTAGGGTCCTTGAGAAGGCTCACCACAGGCTTCTGCAGTACACATTTGAGTTGCATGGGTTTGCCAGATCCCAAGGCTAATTAGGCCCAGGCAGAAAGAAGCTCAACATTCCACAGCCTGGCTAGTCTCTTTAAGGTAATTCTTCTTTGAAGTCTGAGCATTTCCCATTGTTTATTTAAGCTTCAGCTCTTAGCTTTTTCCAAAACGGATTTGAGGGAGCTTAAACATTAATGAAAATACAAACCAAGAACTGAGTGTAATGAGCCAAATCCAAGCCTATCCAAATAAAGAAAATGGAATAAATGTTATGGGAGGTGAGAGCTAAACTGATTGCTTCGCTGGGTACTGGATTTGGCACAGGGGGGAAGTTTTTTTTTGGGGGGGGGTAGTTCAACATCCAAGATCTCATTTAGAGGAAGACAACTTGTCAGAGTGAGGAATTTATCAGATTACAAGGTCAATAGTCACTCTCCTGTTCTGTACACTAGTATCATACTTACTTTAGTCAGATATTTGTTTACAGTAAGGATCACCTTTAGGGATTACAACAGTATGAAAGCCAAACACAACTCCTGAGGGTATATGCAGAGGAAAATGAGTTAATTTGCTCTCTTGCTTTTCTTTCTTCATTCTTCCTTTCTTCTTTTTTTCCTTTCATTCTTTGTTTGTGTATGTGTAGATCTGTATGTGCACAGATGTGTGGTGCATGTACATATATGTGACAGCACAACCTGTTTGAAGAAGCAAGAGTTTTGGGGTGTATTGCTCTATCATTGTCTGCCTCATTTCCTCGAGAGAGCTACTCCCACTGAACCTTTTGCTAAGCTGAAGGCCGTCTAGCCCTGGTTGTTACATATACAACTTTTCATAGGAGTTCTTGGCATTAAACTTGAGTCCTTACACTCATGCAGCAAGTACTCTTTTTACTGATTCTTCCTCTGAGCCTGGGAAGAATACTAAGCCATTCTTGGATGAAGAAAAGAAAAAAAAAACAGCTTTCTTCTCTCCTGAGGACCAGACACTTATGCCAAGATGTTGAATGTTCAAACAACACTGTAATAATTCTGATCTGACTCAATCTTGCCTGCTGTTGGTCCATTTTCTGTTGCTATAACAAAATATACAATGTCAACTACTACTCAAAGATCTTCTTTGTGTCACAGCTTTTATGGGAAAGGCTATGTGTGCGTGTGGTTGTTCATGTGGGTATATATTTGTATAATATATGTGTACATGTGTTGTGGGGTGTACATAGAGAGTACAGAAGTCAGCCCCAGACAACATTCTTCAGGCGCCATCTGACTTCTTTATGAAACATCTCTTTGGCCTAGAGCTAACGAATTAGACTACTTTGGATGGCTTGTGAGCTCAAGAGAGCTGTTTCTTGGCCTCGCTAGCAAGGAGATTGCAAGAATGTGCTACTATGGCTCGCTTATTTTATTTTATTTTTACAGTGGCTCTGAGGATCAAACACAGATCTCCTGCTTGTGTGGTAAGTGTTTTCCTGACTGAACCATCCCCCCCAGCTCCCAGTTTATAGCTTTTAAGGATGAAAACCTTTTTGTGGAGGACCTCTGGGGGGGGTCAATGTAGCGATGTATCAGAGCAGATATTAAGACTTGCGATCAAGACTTTGGCAGAGGGCGAGAAGTAATGATAGATCTGGGGGAGGTTGTTGAGACTTGGGGAGAACAAGAGCTCCACAAAGACCAAACTGAGCAGGGCATAGTGGTCTTGTATGAGACGGTTTCTAAAATCAAGGACCATGTGTGGATATGGCCTGGAACCCCCGCATAGATGGGGCCCATGATAGCTCATTGTCGGACTGAAGACCCTAGTGAGGGAAACAGGGAATGTTTCAGTCATGATCTTGATGGCTGACTCTTTGACCCTCCCCCATACAAGCCGGGGAGTGACACACTGGCTAGAACCCAGGGGAGGGCATTGCAGCCAGCCCTGAGGAGACAGGATGAGCTGGGTTTGGATGGAAGGGGAGGAGGTCCTCCCCTGTTGGTGGACTTGGAGGGGGCGGGGAGGAGGGAGATGAGGGAGGGAGTGGGAGGATGGGAGGGAATGAGGGAGGAGGCTATGCCTGGGATGCAAAGTACCTAACCTGTGATT
>CM053765.1:17787557-17854666 GCA_028658305.1 Pachyuromys duprasi
GCATTGCAGCCAGCCCTGAGGAGACAGGATGAGCTGGGTTTGGATGGAAGGGGAGGAGGTCCTCCCCTGTTGGTGGACTTGGAGGGGGCGGGGAGGAGGGAGATGAGGGAGGGAGTGGGAGGATGGGAGGGAATGAGGGAGGAGGCTATGCCTGGGATGCAAAGTACCTAACCTGTGATTGATATAAAAATAAATAAATTAATAAAAAAAAGAAAACCTTTTTGTAATTCTCTAATGAAGTATCATGGTAGACGAGATTATAATCGCAGAAGGAAACACAGAAGAAATCACATAGCAAGGAAGGAAGCCAGAGAGTTTTAGGGCCAGGCTTGTTCTTTAATAGTAGCTTGCTCTAACAAGAACAAATGTATTCACTGAGATCAGCATGCCATTCCAAGGGAAAATTCCCGCTGACCAACCTCACTTTCAATATGCCTTAACTTTTAAAGGCTTCACCATCTCTTAGTGTTTCATACAGAGGACTAAACTTTGAACATGTTTCTTGTCCTTGAAGAAAAAGCCATATACAAACCATACCCCACCATAAATAGAATGTTGAGGCCTTCAGTCTTCTCCACCTATTTTCAAGGAAAATAGGCAGATTTAGAGAAGTATTATTTCACACGCAAATATATTGTTTGTTTGTTTAATCACTTTACAGCCTGATCCCAGCCCTCTTCCTCTTCTCCTTCCAGTACCACCTTCATGCTCTCCTCCCCCTATTCCCTCTTCTCCTGGTTAGTTACACTTTAATACTAGGTTTGTCACAGACTAGAATCTGGAGAAGGGAGCCTCAGTTGATGGATTGTCATGTTGGCCTGTAGGCATGTGTATAGGTAATTGTCTTCCTTTTTAATCAATGTAGGAATGCCCAGGGCATTGTGGGCGGTTCGATTCCCTAGGCAAAACTTTCTGAATTACATAGGTTCAATGAAAGCTATCAGGAAGCACACAGACATGGGTGTACTTGTTTCCCTTTACTTTTGACATTACCTACATATTTCTGTATTGAAGTTCCCACAAACAGCACAACCTTACTGGCCAATAACATGCTTCCTAATTTCATAATCTGATATATTGTAGTTGTCCAATTTCTTTAAGTTGATGCTTTATGAGCTTTTGTCTAGAAATCCTAAGTGAACCCCACAGCTGTTATTTTTTTATAGCAATAATAACAACAACCACTGTGCAAAGCTTATAAGAATTCACTTAACATGGAATACAAGAAAGCAGTCATTGAGAGAGAGAGATTGTGGGGTGTGTTTAGTACAATATTTCTAGTATGCAATAAAGAGTCATTGTGACTGCACACGTATGTGAATAAGCACGAGTTTGCATGTATGCATATATACACTGAACCTTAGAAAGTGGGAGTTGCTATCTCCCTTTAAGTTCAACTGTTCATGCAAATTAGAAAACCATGCAATTTAGAAAACCATGCAATTTAGAAAACCAGGACATTCTTGCTGTGTTATTTTCTGAAGGTTGCTGTAACAAAGAAAAACAAATGTGTGGGTTAAAATGACAGAAATGTATTTTTAGACAGTCATGATAGTTGAAAATCTGTAGTCAAGATAGTATGAGATCCATGCTTTTCCTGACAAATTTTCAAGGCTATCCTCGGTTTTCCAGCTTCTGGTGTGTATTGGCAATCCTTTCTTTTCCTTGGCTTGTGCATATACCACTACATCAACATGCCTGCCTTCTCCCACTGTGTTTTACATTTTCTGCACACACCCCCCCCATGTGTAACTATCCTTATATCTAAAATTTGAAATTTTCCACTTTTTGTAGCAATAATTGTAATAAAGAGTGAACGTACTCTAACGGCCCCATTTTATCTCAACTGCTTCTCTAATGACATTTTTTCCAAATAAAAGCACATGCTGAGACAATGGATGGTTATACTTGATAATAACCTTTTCTTTTGGAGGGAGGGGACACAATTGAACTCATAACACTTTGCATGTCACCCTCTAAAAAGAAGCCTGGGCTAAAGATAAGCACTCTTTTACTGGCTTTACTGCTTACTGACTGTTCTTTAGTGCCTGCCTGCTTTATGTCTCAGAAGGCTGGCTCTTTCAAGTAACCTTTTTTTTTTTTTTTTTGGAAAGTTAATGTGTGGGTAGGCTTATAGCCAAATTCTCTTCTCCTTTGAATTTTATAATTTTTCCATAATAAAGACAGGTTTTTCTGAGAAACAAATTAGGGTGTTGGCATGACTTCTGCCAAAATCCCCGCAGTGGGGCATTTCTTTTCATCATAGAAAGGGGCCCAGGAGAAAATGGTGTGGAATTCCCTTTAACTTGATGAAAGGGTCTATAGCCTCACAGGTTAAGTGACTAGTCCAAGGTCACATGCTAAGAGTCAGAGCCAGAAAAAAAAAAATAACCCTCAAATGATCAATGCAGATCAAGCAAATGCCATTGCTTCCACCTGTGAGCTTAGTCCAATGTTAGAATCTCCTTTGAACTTGACTGTCAGAAGTGCTGGGTTTAGAAGTCAGGCCCTTTCTCAAACCTCACTTATTGATCAAAGGCTCTTCCCTTTCACTGTTCACTGCAAATATCACATGCTTGCCACATAATAAAGCACTGACCTCGCTAGAATCAAAATGAAAATATCAGTTTGGGACTATTATTTTACATTAACGTGAAGAAGGTTTCTTGGTAGATTTTTTGGCTTGGGCTTTTACTTAAAATTGGAAACCCCAAGGGAACTGCATTGTGGGGTGTTTGAAGGTATAGGGACACAATGGACACCCCTCTATTTTAATGTCGGGTCTCCCTTTTGTGACTCTGGTGATTTTGGAAGTGACATTAACCATCAGTTTCTTAAATCTGGGGTAAAATCCATCATCGTTAAGTCATGGAAATAGTTTTCAATTCTGACTGGGGTATTAATTTAGCAAGCAGTTCAGTGCTTTGGTATTAATTAATGCATTTTGGAAATAATCTAATAATGATTATATTTTCTTGGTTGTTCTCTATACAGATGACATTCAGATCTAGCTAAGCAAAATTGCAGCAATTCCTATTAACAGTTCTTTTCTTGACCATTTTCCCCTAACCTTTTAGTCATTTCTTGTCTGAAAAATAAGGTAAAGGATGCTATAAATCCTTGACAGGGATTGGTGTCACCCATGAGACAAGATTTTAGGCACACCTGTGAAGGACTATTTTGATTACAGTAATTGAAAGGAAACCCCACACCCATGCTAACAACCAATGTATGTGCTATCCTTCTATGGGTCATGATAATGTGCTCTATAAACAGGAGAAAGCTTGTTAAACATAAGCATTCATTGCTATCTGCTTTCTGGGTGTGGATGTGATGTGATTAACCTACCTCCACCCTGACACAGTGATTTTCCAACCCAGTCCATCATGATAAGGTGATTCCCTCAAACTGTAAGTCAGGACAGGCCCTCTCTCCCTTAGGTTGTTTTTGTCAAGAAATTTGTATCACAGCAAGAAGAAAGGTAGCTAACATGACACCGATACATTTCAAAAATGGTGTGGGAGAACAAAGAAGGGCTTATTTTAAGATATTTATTTAATTTTCATGTTTAACGTTTATAAGCACAGAGTACACTGCGGACAGTAAAGGTATGAACTTAGAACAGGAGCCTGAAGCCAGGCCTGCCTATAGTGCTGTATAGCCTTACCACCGACCAAGGGAAGTGTAGGTTTTTTTCTTGCTGTGTTTCTCTCTCTCTCTCTCTCTCTCTCTCTCTCTCTCTCTCTCTCTCTCTCTCTCTCTCTCTCTTTCCCTCTCCTTTTATCAGTTAACAACACTGGGTGGCTTATATTCACCTAGCTTTCATATATAGCTCAGGAGTACCTACCTAGGAATCTATTTTCATTCTTCTATGTGCCTATATCCAGTTTGACCAACACTATTTGTTAAGACACTGTCTTTATTCTTCCAGTGTGAATTCCTGCCTTCTTTGTAAAAAATTGGGTGTTCATATGTGTGTAGACTTATGCCTAAGACTTCAATTCAATTCCATTGATCAAAGAATGTATTTTTATGTGAGTACCCTATTGTGCTTATTACTATAGCTTTGTAGTGAAAACAACTTCAAATGGATAAAGGACCTCAACATAAGACCACATACCCTGAATCTGACAGAAGAAAAGCTAAGGAATGGGCTTGACCTTATCAGAGTAGTACTTCTAGATAACATGTACTAGAACCAATGATTAATAAATGGAATCTCATGAGGCTGTAAAGCTACTATATGGTAATGGACAACATTCTTAGGCAAAGGTTCCTAATGAAGGTAGGAATCAATACACTTCAAGTTCCAACTCTTTCAATCTTGTGCTTATATCCAAAGGACTCTACCTCCTCCTGAAGAAATACTAAAGCTTTGCAGTACAACATGAAATGTCCATTTGAAAAACCATGTGGAAATCTATTACTTCAGAAGTTTCCAGTAGTTTCACATTATATATACATATATATGCATATATATATAATGTGAATATATATGTATATATATGAAAGAAAAATATGTGTATGTATATATTTTATGGAAGGAATAAAGTCACCATATAATTGGGAAGACAGTTATTCCAACTAGACAATAGCCCAACTAGATATCTTATGACATCAAATAAACTTGCATGTATGTATGTATGTATGTATGTATGTATGTATGTATGTATGTGTTATATATTGCTGGGGCCTTGGCCAAAGGGGCCCCATGGAGACCCAAGTATCACAGGCTATTGCCAAGGTCATTGGTTGTGCTCCACAATGAGATTGTAAGGCCCTATTGCTAAAAACAATTTATTTTGAAAGTGAACATGAAATGATCAAGCTGATCACTAACTAACTAGAAGTCTGACCCCTATTGACTAAGGTTCATGGTGTTAGAAGGTACTCATCCTCATCATGTTACTACAGGAGAAAGGTAATCATCAGTATCACCCAGGTGCAAACCCTGTGTCCTACATCAGTGATCTTCCTGGATGCTATACTAATGAGATAGTGGCACAAATGTTACGGAAATGGTTTTTTTTTTTTTTTTTTTGGATTTAAGGCCCAGTCAATGACGTGCAAATTATGCCTGACATTGCTAAATTGACTGAGTGCCTTAGACTAAAATGGCTAATGGCCTAGGAGAAAAATTCTTTCTTCCTCAAACTACTTTCCTCAAGCTTCAGGGACCTGCACAGAAGAGAAGGTAGAAAGATTGTCGTAGTTAGAGGTCATAGTTGACTCCAAGTAAAAACCATCTTTCCGACACAAAAGGACTGATGTAGATGTATTCACAGAGCCTGAGTCAGCAGGCCCAAGACCTGCATACCTGTGGTATCCTAGTGCAGGGTCACACTCCTAACCAAGAAGACACTTGCAATAGATACCTACTGACAAAGGGAAATCACTTTTTTTTCCCAATGGAGTGTTACTGAGTCTAGTGTCAACCACACGCCAGAGCAGGCCCCAGCCTAGGAGTAGTCCAACACAAGAGGAATTCCACATTTTATTTTGCTTATTTGCTTGCTTGGCTGTTTTGTTGTTGTTCTTCTTTGTGGAAATTTTGTTTTGTCTTGACACTCATTGTATTATTTGTATTTTCTTTTTTTAATTTTTACTTGTGTGTGTGTGTGCGTCTCGAAAGAGGGAGAGAGTAAAAAGAGCAACAACAGCAACAAAAAAAGTTGGGTGGAGATGGAGATGGTGAGGATCAAGGATGAGTTGAAGGAGAGAAAAGTGGTCAAAATATATGATATTAAAGTTTTAAAATACAAATATAAAATTAAAGAAGAGTATGAATTTTGAACAATATTTATGAACATACATTACTTTAATTACTTATTTTTTGAGTCCCTTGCCCCTATTCTTACCTGGAAACCATGCTGTTTTGTTATTTCCTTGATCAGGATCTTCTCCCCTGTGTCTTTCTACAGCCCATACAACTGGACTGAGCTTTACAACTGATATTACTACAACTTTCTCCATTTTAACCAAGAAAGGAAACATCTTTAATTATTCAGGCATTTTATAAACATAATTATTCTTTCAGGTCTCTTTATCTACCGGAACCAATAATGCATATTGTTTGTTCACTAATTTAGCTGTAGTTCTTTTGAACTCTTAAACTCATAACCTCAAATTAAAGCAGACAAATTTAGAAAATAAGGGCACAAAATGCCCAGTTAAATTTCATTTCAGATCAACAATAAGAATGTTTTAGCATCAGTGTTCTCTGTCCAATATCTGGGGCATACTGTGACTAAAATTTTTCTTATTTATCTGAAATTCATATTTAATTGGATATTTTGTCTGCTGACTCTGAAATGTATATCAGGATTTGCAGCCAGCGCTGTAACAATTGCTTGATCCAGAAATATCAGTAACAAGACAACTCTAATCTGTTACTCTTTGAAAGTTCTTCCACAGAGAGCTGTCACATTGTGCCCTAGTTCTCTAAGGAGATCACACAGTTAAAAAAAATAATAATAATGCATCTGCAATCTTCTGGTCTCTTCTCTTTGAAATAATCCACAGGGTAGCAGAGAAAAAGTAGCAATTTTTGTTTCATAGCTGAATCGAGTGTTACCAGCAATGCTTTACTTGCTCATTGTTAGGTAGCTGAGAATCTCTGTCTAACTTTGGACATAAGCTTTTTACACTAAACATCATTTTTAAATCTTTGTTTCTATTGAAGGGTGTGCTGTGGTATGTTTGTGTGTGTGTGAGTGTGTGTAAAAGATTGTAGGTACACACAGAGGCCAGAGTAGGAAGTCAGATTGCTCTTTGTGGATACTTGGGTAACTGAACTCTAGATTCCGGAAACAAACTGAGAGCAGCAACTGCTATTAACTATAGACTGCCGCCCCCCTCCCCCCCCAAAAAAGACATTTTAATTAAGTCATACATAAGAGTTCAAGCTTCTGGTGACTTGCTGATAAATAACTGGAAATTTAGAGAACTGTTAAATCAGAACAAGAAATGGAAAACAATCAATGCTTCCCTAAGAAGCAAGAAAATCAATGTCAAAATATTCATCTTAGGTCTCAAACATGGCCACCTCAATGTCTGCCTTCATTGCATTCTCCTTACCACAGAAAACTTGGGATTCAAATGCTGCAGATAGCAGGCCTTAGGGTGGGTCAGTTTCACATTCCCTACCTTTATCCCCTAAGCTTCTGGGTATGGAATTGGTCTTTCTTGGGTCTGTAAAATGAAGAATAAACATATTTTATTGCTGTAGAAATTAGTTAGGTGGAAAAAAAATCACCAGATATTTAAACATATAGCAATATTCTATTGCTTTACCTAACTTGATTTGCATCTTTCTTGGTAATAAAGGGAGACTCTCTGGAGAACAAGGAGAATAATAACAACCTTTAGAATTGAGTGAAATACTATGTAGAGCTCTGAGATGTCATTTTTGACATCAGAACTCATCCAGAAGAGGAATGCTTTTATGTAGCTTCTATGTTCTGTGCATTCAGGAACTTAATTTTCATGTGCCCCTTAAAAATTTCTCCACTAAGAAGCTAAAACTAGGTTACATATTTCCTCACTTTGGATGTTTATGGTTGCTAGGCCACGCTCTTTTCCATTCATTTGAATACTCACCATCACTCAGGTATGAGATGATGGATGGGTTCTAAGGAATCAGAAATAGCCTTTCAATTTATTATAATTTTGAATAATATTTCCTATGCATATTTCTACATAAGTATTAGCAGTTCTAAAAATGTATATTCACAAAGGGATCTAATGAAGAAAACAGCCTTCATTGGTATGAATGAAGCCAGGAAATTAAATGCCTTTCCTAATTTCCAACAACTTGTCTCTTAACAGAATCAAGACATCCAGATCCAAATATAGTTCAGGAAATTACTTAAGATTTATGTCAATTATGAATATACATTTTTAGGGCTGCATCTAGAAACCTCATCATCTTATGACATAGGCCTTTCACTCTGAGGACCTCAGTGACATTGTAAGCTTGAGCCCTTGTTTTGGCTCCTCTGATCAAGAAACAACTGAACAGACAGTTTACTGGGACCAATCCTTCCCAAATTATATTTTGGAAGATTTACATAAATTAATAACAGTATACTTTGTCCAAATGTATTTTGAATTTAAATGGGTTCTTAATATCTCCCATTTGTCACATTGTCATGAACATTAAGGAAGATTTCCTCTTTTACTGGTTGATTTTTTAGCCATCTTTGTTGGTGAGCCTTACTTGTGGTCTAGATGGAGGGACTCTAAAGTATACTATTAGCTTAATAACATATTTCCTGAAACATGCTAATATTTAAGGAGCTAAATATTTTCTCTTTGCAAAATGGCTCTGATTTTAAAATACTCCTTGCCTTAATTTGTTAAGGGTTTTTAAAAAATAAAACACCATAACCTATGTAGTTTATGAATAAAATATATTTCTTATAGTTCTAAATCTGTTTATTTATTTATTTATTTGGGGGAGGGGGAGTTGAGACAGGTTTCTCTTTGTAGTGTTGGCAATCTGGAGTTGCTTTGTAGACCAGGCTGGCCTTGAACTCACAGAGAACCAGCTGCCTCTGCCTCCCTGAGTGCTGGGATGAAAGGTTTGTGCCGCCACACCCAGCAAACTTTAAAACTTTAAAATTAAGGTACCTTGATGTTGATTCACAAAAATAATATGTAAAAGAGTTCCTTGAGTTTTTTGTAAATGTAAAAATAACACTTACGAGTACTCTGTCATTAAGACTGACCTCATTATCCTCTTTACCCCTCATATGCCACACCCCCTAATCTTATCATCCTAGAGGCTCAATCTCAGAAGCTACAAATGTTGGGTTTTTAACATTTCTTGAAACTGACAAAATTCTCTACACGTAAAGGCAGGGGCAAGTTTATTGGAATTATGATTTATGATGAAATGGAAACCTAGGAACTTGAGGATTAAGACAAAGTAGAAAAACAGCAAGTGTATTAGCTACTTTTCTTGTTATGATAAAATACCCCAACAGAAGCCCCTTCAGGAAGACATGGTTTACTGTGGCTTATAATCCAAGAGAGGTCTTAGAGGCAAGGGCAGGAGCAGGCTGGTCACATTATTTCATCAGTCAGGAAGCAGGCAGTGATGAATGCTGGTGCTCAATGCATGTCATCTTTTCATTCAGTTGTGGCCCTGCCCACAGAATAGAACTGTTCATACTTAAGATGGTTCTGCCCACTTTATTTAACCTGATATTCCTCTCGGGCATGACCAGAAATTTGTTTCCATGGTGACTCTAAACCCCAGCAAGTCTCAATCAAGATGCACTATCTCACAAGTAATGCAAAATGGTCACCAGGCTGCTGCCAATTCAGGAGAAGCTAGAAAGGAACATGGCAGCTTTGTGAGCATGTGTTCTTCCGGGCACATTACACACACAAACCACATACAGTGCAGGGGAGAGAGAAGTGAAGGGTGATCTCCTAGGTCCTTCTTATTTTCTTATTTTCCATGGACTGAAGTTTACCCATTGGGAATTAATGTCCCATACTGCACAGGGCCCCATGGACAGCTTTTCTCCAGGTACCATTATCAGCTCTGCGACAGGAAGTATTTGAATCTACAGTGTTGTCTACTTTTCAGTCATGTAAAATAGCTCAAAGGCTAGATAATGTCACCCAGTGGCAAGAAGAAGTGGTTTAGGAAAATTTTTATGTAACTTGGGTTAGGGAAACTTTAAACTTTGTTTTTTCCTGAGTTATTTTGAAACATTAGAAAGTGAAATTTACTTTTTATTTACCTTTTATTTATCTCAGAATCATGTACAAAGTGGAGAAATGAACCCTTTTAGGCAGTGCTTCTCAACCTTCCTAATGCTGTGACCCTTTACTACAGTTACTCATGCTGTAGTGAACCTCAGTCATAAAATTATTTTCATTGCTACTTCAAGACTGCGATTTTGCTACTGTTATGAACTGTAGTATAAATATCTGATATGGAGGATATTTGATATGTGACCCCTGTAGGGGCCCTGACCCACAGGTAGAAAATTACTGCTAATTTATTTATTTTGATGAAAAAGTATGACCATTGAAAGTTTCCAGGGTGGATCTGTGTGCAATTTGTATTCAGATTTCAGTGTGAGCAGACATTTTTCTTTAATCCAGCAGATTATTAATGGGACGTCATCATATCACTACTATGTATACTGTGTGGCAAAAAAAAACCCACACTAAAACGTTAGAAATATTATTTGCTAATTACATAGATTTATGCTTCCGATTATTGAATAAAAATTCTTACTGGAGTTTTCAGCTCATCAGAATTTCATAGTTAATTATTTCACACCATTAATATATAAAGGTTCAAAATAGCCATGCTTTCTTGCATGGATTTTGATATGTAAACAGAGAACTCAAGTGTCCACACTAAAGGAGAATTGGAGTATTAGGTGATTGATCTTGAAAATGAGGTTATCTGCTCGGATGTGGCCCCTGGTAGCTCAGTATCCAACTGGGTACTCTAGTAAGGGGAACAGGGACTATTTCTGTCATGAACTCAATGGTTGGCTTGTCGACTGTTTCCCACCCTCCTGCCCCTTGAGGGAGGAGCAGTCTAGCTAGATCCCAGAAGAGGACATTGCAGCCAGCCCTAAAGAGACATAATAAGCTAAGGTCAGATGGAAAGGGGGGAGGTCCTTCCCTTTCAGTGGACTTGGAGGGGGGCAGGGAGGAGATGAGGGAGGGATGGGGAGAGTGGGAGGGAATGAGAGAGGGGGCTACAGCTGGGATACAAAGTATATAACCTGTGATTAATATAAAAATAAATAAATTACTTAATAAAAAAAGAAAGAAAATGCGGTTGTCTTTTGCTTTGATGCTGGTAGATGGGTGTTTCCTGAGAAATCAAAGCCAGACAGCTAAATTATCCATTCTTCATGGAAAATGAAGGTGAGACATAGGTCAAAGTTACTGTCTTCAACCAAGTCTCTTTTGCCTATTCGGAATTCCTTGGGCCTGAGAACCATGCCCAGATGGGGGAACTGTATTCTTCATTTTCATCTTCCAACTGTCAGGCTCTTCTTCAGCAGTGTGTTTTTCTCTTATTTGGACTTTGTCTGTCACTCTGTACCTTCCAGGTCTCTAATGTGTCTCATGATTCTTGGACACCAGTGAAATGGCAACCAATGCACCTTCATCTAATAGCCAATTTAAAGTTCTTCGAGTCATATTTTGGTTCCTGTGTTCCTGGAAGAACAGTTGTTTACCATGGCAGGAGACATTGCTCACCACGAGGTAGAATGACACTAGGTTAAAGAGCAGAGACTCTGGTGCTAGAATTGTAATTCTGAGGAAGGCCACAATTTTTGTTGGGTTGCAATAATGTCCTGTATAGACTATTGTAATGAGGTATAACAGACAGAACAAAACAAAACAAAACAAAACAAAACAAAACAAAACCCTGCTTTCTTGTGTATACTTCAATCAAGAACTTAATAGGGAACAATGATACTTTAATGAAGAATCTAAGCGTGAACCATGTAAATTAATAGGTATGTGCATGTACAGAATGTTAGCTAATGATGAGTGATGAAGAGGAAACAGGAAAAAGGGATAAAGGCATAAAGTCTTGATGTTTTATGGTAACTCTCCTGGAGGAGGTGTTTGGTCAGAAGCAAAAGCATGTACAGCATTGTTAAAGCGATGCACTGCTTTTACACATCCCTGTGGGAACCCATTGCTGTTTTGTTTTGTTTTGTTCTGTTTTTTGCCAGTGTTTGAAGGATCTTGTGAGACTGGGCATGCTTAACTTTGTGCACTTCCCTGTAAATGCACTCTTTAATCTGAAGCTCACTACCTATGGGACTGATTCAGTGGCATCGCTTCTCAAAGTTTTCCCAGGTGTGAAATGGAGTTAATGAAGTCTTAGTATACCCATGAGGGGTGTTAGAAGGCTCAGAGAAAGTGCTGTACATAATAGCACTTGTTACTGGATTGGCAACATGAAAGGTGCCTGGACTTCTAGCCTCCTAGGGATATGCTTTGTGTTGTTTTGGGTTTTCCTGCCTATTTACATTTTAGGAAGATTTTGCTATGCTCCTGCCTATTTACATATTTGTCTGTTTTATTCATTCATGTAATCAACACTCTGATTTATATCTTCACCATCATATTTTCAAAGCAAAATGTTAGTTATTACTCATTTATTTTGTATGTATTTAATTCCCTGGGTTATTTATTTATTTGCCATCATACTTTTTGGGGAAAAAAAACTACTAGAAATCAAAATACTGTGATTTAGTTGAGTTCTTTATTTTATTCAAGGTTGAAAAAAAGAGGAAAAACATGATGTGCCCAGTATATAGCCTTCTTATATATTTACATGTATATATTTATTTAGACTCCTGGCTATGAGTATGTGAAACAAACGTTATTAAATTCATGTTTTAGATGGAGACAGAGAAACTCTGAAAGATTAAATAAATTGCCTACTCACTTAGCTCACAGAGCAGAACTCAGATTCAGGCATAGGTATGTGTATTTAAAAATTGATACCTTTCTATGAGTTTCGAGTGAATAAAGATCATCTGCAGAAATGAATTATTCATAAAGCGGAGGTAGCATTCTTATCACTCAGACTTGACCTAAAGGAAATTAATTATCAAAACAAAGCATGGCATTTACATATTGGTACCTGGCCCATTAAGGACTCAGAGCAGACGGAATTTGTAAAGAGCAGACCTAAATTTGATGTTCAGGCTGAGTCATCATCAGTAAGTTTAATAAGTGCAAACAAGCGAAGAGCATTTTCTGAAGAACACTTAGGAAAGAAACTGACCTAATGCCACTGAGGGGTCTTTACAAAATCATTGTCCTCTCTAGAGTCTACACTTCAGTCCAACATCCTCTCCCAGGAATTGGTGCCTGGGAGCCCAGAGACAGGAGCCTTGCAATCATCCTACTCATGGGAGAAGGGCTATCCTCCTGAGCAGCTGGTCTAGTACTGATTCCCAAGGTGGAGCCATCTGTGCTCAGTCTCTAATGCCAGCCTTGTCCTGTTGAAGCCACTGGAGCTTGTGATGACCTTGTGGAGTCCACCTGACTGATCTTGTTAATGTGGTCATTAGGCTTGATGAAGAAGGCTGCTCTTCGGGAGCTGAGCTAGAGCAAAGAATGCAAAAGTGAAAATCAGCATTTTAAGTGTTTTTGTTTTGTTTTGTTTTGTTTTAATTTGAGACAAAGTCACACTGTGTAGCTTAGGCTGAATTCTGGGAATCTTCTTTCCTAAGTGTCCTGATGTTGGAGATGTTGATAGGCATATGCCACCATGCTAATCCAAAGCAAATATTTCTGATATGGTGTAAACTTCTCTGTAAAATACTGTCAGATTATTGGCAAAGAGAAAGAATATTGCCCATCATTTTTTCCTTTTTGGAGGCAGGGTTGGCTAGAAATTATTAACATTAAGGTTTTTTGTGTGATAAAAGTGCTTGATCCAAAGTGATGATTAAAAGAAAAATATTATTAGGCTATCCTCCCCTTAATTTGTTTTTAAGGCTTCCTTCATTTCAAACCCCAAATCTGACCTTGAAATTGTTGTAAAAGAAGTAAAACATTTCAACAATGAGAGAAAACAATGAAAAGAACATGAACTCTGTTAACAACTGTTGGTGTATTCTGGAAGATATCATTCATAAGGATATACTTTTAAATACAGGGGAATTAGAATATATACTATATAGAGAAATTTCTGATTTCCATTCTCAAAAGAGGGGAACCATGAAAATCTAAAAAATAAGATGAGAACAGAATTTGAAAATTAGTCCTACATATCCCAAGACAGTCAAGGTTATAGTCATGTTGAAACAGAATAAATAATTTATGTTAATGCCAATCCTTTTTTGCGTGTGACCAGTAAGAACTCTGACTACAGGTTCCTCCTTATGGAGATGAGCAAATGATGATATTGAATATTTAACATTTCTGTAAAATGCAGGAGTTACCAGTGCCTCTTTAATAAATGGACTTTGGCCATCTGCAAAATGCATTTTTATCTTACCCTGCATCGCTAATAGGCATGAGTTATGGAATCCGGGTGAATTAGGCTTTAATCCCACATCACACTGGGCAACTGTAAACACGATTATTAACACTCTTGTTATATTCAAAATGACTTATATGTTTTCATAAAGAGAAAATGCCAATGTAATAATGTGGAGGCTAGAAAAAGAAGGGAAGGAAAAGAAAGTTAAATCCTGTCTAATTTGGTTCGGCATTTCCAGCCTCCTGCTGTGTCTAAAGATAGCTATTAAAGTGGCCCAACACCTGTGCAGGGGTTTTAGGTTATCTCCATGCATGGTCCTTAGTTGGAGTATCAGTCTCAGAAAAGACCCCTGGGCCCATATTTTTTTGGTTCTGTTGCTCTCCTTGTGGAGCTCCACACCATTCCAGGTCTTTCTAACTCCCCCTTCTTTCATAAGATTCCCTGCACTCTGCCCAAAGTTTGGCTATGAGTCTCAGCATCTGCTTTAATATCCAGCTGGGTAGACGCTTTCAGACCATTCATGGAGCTAACCTAGAACTGCTGCACAGATGTAGCCCCATGGCAGCTCAGTATCCAAGTAGGTTCCCTAGTTAGGGGAGCAGGGGCTGTCTCTGACATGAACTCAGTGGCTGGCTCTTTGATCACCTACCCCTGAGAGGTGGAGCAGCCTTACCAGGCCACAGAGGAAGACAATGCAGCCACTCCTGATGAGATCTGACAGACTAGGGTCAGAGGGAAGGGAAGGAGGACCTCCCCTATCAGTGGACTGGGGAAGGGCATGGGAGGAGATGAGAGATGGAGGGCAGGATTTGGAGGGGTGAGGGTGGGGGCTAGGCTGGACTATAAAGTGAATAAACTGTAATAAATAAAAATATATTAATAAATATATAAGGCAAAAAATAGTGGCCCAACATAAAATCATACATGCTATCTAAAAAACAAGATTCTATTTAAATTTGTAACTTGAATTGATGTCCATGTTGTGTTGTAGTGTAAAAGGTTTGACACACTTGCCTGGTAACAAAATTGTTCTTGAAACAATATTATCTTGCTGACCAAACAGGTGTGGCTAATATACAACAAAGACAAGGTGTGTGAATGCCTCTCTTCTTCCTTGGTCCCTCCGCTTTGGGTTGCTTAATCCAGCCTGGCTCCTTCAGGCCTTATCAGTGATTTTGTCTTTCACTCTGGTGATTATACTTTGTTGTACTCAGTCCTGGTATTTCCATGGCCTTGTCACAGTAGCTTTTTAAACTGTTTTTGTCATTCATTTTGCATGTTCTCATTCAGCCTCCATTACCAAATAATCACTAATGGATCTGACCTCTTCATCCCTGTAGGGTTCTTATTTGGGGGGCTAATAATGTGCTTAGAGTATTATTGATATATGTATGAGTATTTTCATTGGACTAAAACAGGACTTCCATCTACTATATCATGAACTTGATGGCTGACTCTTTGACCCTCCCCCATACAAGCTGGGGAGTGACAGACTGGCTAGATCCCAGGGGAGGACATTGCAGCCAGCCCTGAGGAGACAGGATCAGCTGAGGTTGGATGGAAGGAGAGGAGGTCCTCCCCTGTTGGTGGACTTGGAGGAGGCGGGGAGGAGGGAGATGAGGGAGGGAGTGGGAGGGTGGGAGAGAATGAGGGAGGGGGCTACGCCTGGGATGCAAAATACCTAACCTGTGATTGATATAAAAATAAGTTTAAAAAATTGAAAAAAAATAAAATCACAAAAAAATAAAATAAAATAAACTGATCTGGCAGTAAATTGTGATGGTTGGGAAGTTGGGGATTGGGATACTGGAGAGTTAACTAAAGTTTAATTCGGAAAACAGCCAACTTAAGAAATGAACAAGTAACCAAATAAAAGTTCTCCAATTTTACTTTCACTCGTCTTGATGATGCTCAAAATTATTCATATCAGCGTTGCTGTTAGCTTTAGCAATGCTCATCATTTTATTTGGGAATGGTTGGGCTATCTGGTAAATGCATCTCTTACAGATGTATGTTCTACCTGGGTTTTTCATCTCTAGGGGCTCTAACTCTGTACTGTTGTAGTTTTGAATTCTGAAAGACTGATCATATGTTGATAATCTCTAAATTTTTGCCAGTGAATTAGGGTTTGAGAAATTGGTTGAGATTCAAGTGTTTCACTTTGACATTGACTTCTGGGATTTGTTCTCCAACTTTGTCACCAAAGTATCCTCATTTTACTTCTATTTGTTTCCCCAATGAGAAAATTAGAGCTAAGAAGATGGCTCCAAAGGTTATGCACTTGTTGGGCAAACATAGGGATTCATATTGCCAGCACTTAAGTAAAAAGCCAAGCACAGTAACACACACTTGTGACCCAGTACTTGGTAGACAGAAAGGTGGGCAACCCACAGGGGTTTGCAAGACAGCCAGGCTAGCCAAAATAATGAATTCCAAGCTCAGTAAGAGACTTTGTCTCAGAAAATAAGATGGAGAGTGATAGAGTAAGACATTCAATATTGACTTCTGGCCTCTGTAAGTGTGTACACAGCATGAACACGCCCAACCCCACTCCACATGCACATTATCTTGAACAGAAATTTATCCTGACAAATGAGCAGAATTACCCCTGCTTTCATACCGTATTCATTTCCTAAGGTCTGAGAGCTGAATGTCTAATTATAAAACTACTGATCTTTAATGGACTACTATATCTCTCCTCTTATTTGTATGTGTGCAGTCAATTTTTTTAACCTAGTTTGAACTTATACTTTACTTTTTAAAGTGCTGACCCATTTAATTCTTTTGTGGTTTTTGAAGTTAGAACAAATTTAGTTAATAATATTTAGTAATTAACATTTATTAAATGCTACTTTTGCTTACTTTTGAATCATTTTAAAGGTTTTATTGATATGATTATATTTTAGACACAAGAAAGTATGTATTTATAAAACTGGAACATTCATAAGTAATCATGTGCCTATTGAAGGAAGGCAGGTGGGTTCTGGACATAGACAGATAAAAACAAAATAATAAAAAAGGATCATCGTATTAATTACATTTTATATTTGTAAAGTCATTAGCACTATCAATTCCAGGTTTTCTCATATATTTACCTAATTTGATACTTTAAAGATGCAAGATAATAAATTATTAGTCTCATTTAACAGTTGAGAAAGCACTATTCCAGAGTGGCTATGTGATTTAACCAAGGTCATATACTTTGTATATAGTGGAGCTATGAACAGAGCTTAAATCTTCCCAGGACAATTTTATAATACCTAAAAACCATGCTATAAATACTAAGAAAAAGATTACAATTATGTGAGAGGCTTTGAGAAGTGTCCCAATATGGATTTCCCTCAATTCCTTTTAGGGAAAAGACCTCTATTACTAAACCATACAGCCTTCCAGAAGAGGGATGGTCTTTCCTCAGCTCAGGCCACTTGTCTTCTCAAAACTTTCTGCATTAAGTAGAAGACATGCATCTGCTGCCCCTTTTATCTTGACTTCATCCGTTCTACCTGGAACAAGATGTGAAGACTGAAGCTCCATCTGGACTGTGCTCTTGAAGTTCCCACATGGGGAAGGGTACAGGGACAGCTAGATGTGTCCCAAGTTCATAATATCATACCAGGACTGCTACTCCTTTTTAAACTATCCTGTTTATGCTACCATTGTGCCAGGTTTCTACTGTAACCAAACTATAATCTTTGATAATATGGAATGTAATACAAGTTTTGTTTTCAAGATGAGAGAGGGCATCTAAATCTGAAGACAGAAGAAGCTGGACAGCTGCTTTAAAAACCAGAAGGTTGACTTGACTGCCTTTGAGGAAATCATGCGAGTTATGCTGCTGGGGTCTGGGTACTGGAGAGCTGCCAAAGAGCCTGGGGAAGGGACCTATGCTTCAATAATGGGCAGAGTGAGCAGAAATTCCTTGCTTAGGGGCACTAAGATATTACTGAAGTTTGTCCCTGTGGACTACAGCATCCTGTCTTCACAGGGGTTTTGTACTCTGCCTTTGTTAAGGAATTTGATGCAGAGAGAGTAGATAGGACAGTGTTCACTGCTTGTTTGTTCCTTCTCTAGACATATCTATCATACTTAGGAAGGAATTTCACACCATGAGTACTTGAACGGCTTTGTACCACCTGAACACTACTCTTGCCTTTTGTTCATTTGAGTCTCCAAGACAATTTTTCTAAATTAGCTTAGACATTTGACATGTTCTTCTATCAGAATAGTAGAGACTTATGCTAGTCCCATAGAGAAGCAGAAAACATATTCTTGCCCTCCACCATGTTTGTCCAAAACCACACCACATACAAAATGCCAGTTAGTCATTCTGCATTTATAATATGAAACTTTATTGTTTGGTCTTACAGATACTTCTACTTTAAACGTGGTTTATAACCATGAATGTTGTGAAAAAAGTTTCTAGAAAATCCATTTTCCCCATTACTGTTGTTTTAAATGTCAAGTTTGCTGTAATTAATGAAGTAGCATTGACTATTATTTTATATTTTGATCAAAATCTTCTAACTTTTGCTTGTGTCCTTGTTCCATTCAGTAATACTCCTCCAGGATCCTCCACTACCTTTAGTTATATAATATTTCTAGGATCTTTCTGATTATGAGAGACTCTCAGATATTTTCTTTATTTTAGATTTTAAGAGCTGGCAGTTTGAAAGGGTTCTTATTGGCCAATTATGTTGTAGGATTTCCTTTTTTAAGAATCTGTTCAATGTTTTCTTTCATGTTGCCAATGGGATAATGGGTTTTGAGAACACCAAGGGGGTAAAGTACCATTTCAGCAAGTGTCTACATAATTTGTCACTGATGATATTGCTTAAGTCATCTGGCTGAGGTCACTTTACCAGGCTTCTTAAGCATAACAGAGTTTCAGTCATTCATTTTTAATAAACAGCCTTATATTTTGCTTAATTTTTAAAGTAAAGTATGGTGCTTTTCTGTAAATAGCATGCAATGTAAAAAGAACAGGCTACCTGAGTAGGTGGAATGAAAAAACAGTGGTGAAGAAACAAAGCAGAAGAATGGGGAATTTACAGAAATACTCACAGGACATGCTGTACCGCCACTCAAAATATAAGGCAGGAACAAGCCTCGAGCTTCCTTAGGACCAAAGGATGAAAATGAAATGTTTATTATGGGTCTTGGGTTTAACTATGAATTTTGGTCATATTTTGTGTTACTGTTTAATTATGCCCAAACTTTTCATGTTGGTCTTTTCAGAATTAATATCAAATGTGGCATTAAACATTTTAGAAAGTTCCTACACATCCATCTACTATCTATGTATCTTTCTTTCTTTCTTTCTTTCTTTCTTTCTTTCTTTCTTTCTTTCTTTCTTTCTTTCTTTCTTTCTTTCTTTCTATCATCTAGCTATCATCAGCCTCTTTATACTAATCCTTTCATGTGTGATAACTAAACAGTCTTAATATTTTAATTGTTATGGCACTATATTGAATCTATTAATGTCCTATTTTTGTGTTTATGGGTGTTTTGTGTGCATGCATGTCCGTGCTTCCTGTGAGTACCTGATAATTTTGCTACACTGTAAGAAGGCACCAGATTTTTTTTTTAGACTAGAGTTACAGATAATTGTGAGCTGCTATGTGGATGCTGTGAATCTAACGTGGGTCCTCTGGAAAAGAAGTCAATGCATTCAACTGCTAAGCCATTTTGTCAGCCCCAAGTCAAATAATTTTTAAACTCTAGTTTGTCTAAAGTCAACATTTACCATGACTTTAGGAATGAAACTGTTAGTTTCAGAGAATTCATATCAATTAAACTACTTTTGAGGATTACAGCCTAAGAACCTGTGTATACTTAGGATGTCTCTTCTAACAAAATCAAAACCTGTGATACAACAAACTGGAGTAAGGGCATTTCTATGACATACTCTAAAAATGAAGGTCTTATGCCAGGCTCTGAAGAAGAGATACCTGTGTGAGAATACACTGTCATGGGAAATATTACAGCGAGAATTGCAGTGTCTCAAGGAGGTATTGATGGGTCCCTGTGCTTCCTGAGCACTGTAAGATAAAGCCCAGTATTAAAAAAAAATATTTATATCCATGCTTTCCTTTGGGTGATATCTGTGTACAGATCAGCATAGTTTATACTACTAGGTGTTCCAGTGGAATGTGCTTTAGTCAAAAGAGTCAAATATCCTCACTTTAACTTAACAGTTCAAAGCAGCATGGTCTCAGGCCCAAGCTTGGAGTCAGTTTAGATCTGTTTCTGAAGACAGGAGCATTATTTTCTGGAATCTCTTTTCCTTACCTGGACCAAATGAGTATTCAATACATGTGTGCACTTTTATTTCTATTGCAGTTGTTCAAAACAGGTATTGATTGACTATGTCAGTGAATGGATAAAATCCAGTCTTTGACATTTTTCAGATCTATGATATTCATCCACTTAAGAATAATGGCATATTAGCATCACCTTGTGGAGAAAACTGAAAGAGATGAGACATACTACATCACCTGACACTTCTTTTCCCATCTTATAGGCTGCATATAAGAACAATAACACATTTGCATACTCAAAGAAAATCGAAGCACATGTTTTATTTTATTCTCTGAAATATTACCAGATATTAACACATCAGTCTTTTTATTAGCGCCTTTGCAAGGAGTTAGAGAAGGAACGTGTAAGAGGTACTCCAATTTCAGAAATTTTAAAATGTAAGGGTAGGATTCAGAAAGGCTGATCAAGATGCATAGACCTTGAACAATGTTGTATTTTTTATTTTTGAATTATTAAATTAAACCTTTCAGGATTGCAGGGGCTTAAGTGGTACAAAGCAATTTTCTCAGGGACATATTACCCTTGAACAAACAGGCCTTGAGGTTTCAGCTCTAAGAGGTGAAAAGCTTAATTTCTGACCCTCTAGAGAAGTAACAGTGCTCTTGAGACCTTGCCCCGTAATCACCCATCCTTGGTTACATCAGCACCGGGCAGAAGGGGCACAGCTGCAAAGAGCTTAGGATGCTTCCTGAAAGAATTCCTCCCAAGGGCATGTGTGCACACCATGGTCTATTTGTGCTAAATGTATGAAAAAACTGGTGCTAAATATGCAGTTTGCTTAATGATGGAATAAAGACTACTTAAATTAATGGATATTTGAAATCCATCCTTCCAACACAATTACTGGAGCAAGAGATGTTAATTTTTCCCATTAGTTGGCTTTCCCTCTCTACCTCCCAACAGGCTCCTCCACTGACTCCTGATGGCAACTATCTGCTTTGTTTCCAGTGAACTCAATTCATCAGGTGGCTATGTTTCCAAGCTCTTAGCACCTCACGTATTACACTTCAATTAAATCGAGAAGAGTAATTACTTAAAGTGACAAACAGAGGAATGCTAATTAACTAAAAAGTTCATGTCAGGGCACTTAAACTAGAATCCTGCAAAGTAGAGGGGTCATGATTTAATGTATTTTCTTGACTTGCTTTGTAAAACACAATTCTTCATTATAATAATGCCCAAAGAGCCAAAGTATGATGCATTTTACAAAGAATTAATGACTATTAGTTACTAAGGAGATTCCATTTCTTCTTTCCTTCTTTCTTTCTTCCTTTCTTTCTTTCAAATTCACAAAGTCTTTAAGATTCACGACAGAGAGTAAAGTTAATGATCTTTGATTTTATCCATGTTACTTATAAATATATCAAGTGCATTTTAGTAATGCTTAGTCTAGGAAGCTCAACCTATCATATTAACATTTTCCTTCAGTATCTGTTACATACAATATGTATACAAATACATACGCATATACCCATACACATATATTTGCAAACATTTTTATTTTCAGTAGAATTGTGTATTTGTTAGAACATACACCTAAATACAATGAGTGTCTTTAGAATATTAAACATTTAGATTGATTTTTGGCAATGTTCAAGTATTTTGTAATTTTATTATTAGTTACATTTTATTAATTCTATATCCCAGCTGTATCCCGTTCCCTCATTCCCTCCCAATTCCATGCTCCCTCCCTCATCTACTCTCTGCCCCTTTCCAAGCCCACTGATAGGAGAGGACCTCCTCTCCTTTCATCTGTCCCTGGTTTATCAGGTATCTTCAGGACTGGATGCAAAGTCCTCCTCTGTGGCCTAGCATGGCTACTCCTTCTTTGGAGGGTGTGGAGGTCAAGGATCCAGCCATTGAGCTCATGTCAGAAATAGTCCCTGTTCCCCTTACTAGGGTACCCACTTAGATAATAAGCTAGAGCACTTTAACTTAGTTAAGTAATGCAAATAAGGGCAAAATGAATGAACAAGTATTCAAGAATCAAAAGAAATGCAGTCTACTGTTTGCCAAAAGGAATCATAGCATATGCTTTACTTTTAATTTGACACAATATTTTGACATAATCTGTAAGTATAAGCATTAAAATGCTTAGCACAGAACAACGGAGAGCACAAGAAGGTGAATTAATTAAAAGTATTGAGCTTAGCTTAATGACATATTTTTATGTTATAAATAAGTTGAGACTCTTTTCATAAATATTTTGCTGTCTAGCATATGATAGGTGTTTGGCACGTACCTGATGACTGAATTAGAAATACTCTTTATGGATTCAGATAATAGGACTGGAAATGGCTTTGGTGTTACTAGTGGAAATAAACTTCAGATAGCCAAGTGTGATATCATTTCAAGCTATTGGAAATGACAAAAAGTCCAAGAGGTTGCAGCTCTTTGTAGCATCATAATTACATCCAATGAATATTGGTCAGTTTCAAGTAGCTAGGTCTTTTCAATGCTTCTTTTCTTTTTCCTCAAAAATCCAACCTTCTCTTCTACCAGGAATCATGGGCTCAGCCACATCACTCCAAATCAGATATTTAAGTATTAACACCTAGTGTTTCAAGATGTGACTGTATTTGGAGATCATGTTTTAGATGAATAAATAAAAAAATTCAATCAAAAAAGGAAGGGCTTTTCCTTATCTAATTTTCCTAGTCTACTCATAAAAAGGGGAAATTAAGTTACACAAAGAGATAATAACAACTAGTTGATGATGAAGTCAGGCAAAGGAACTTGGGGAGGAACTAATGATACAGACACCCTTGTCATGAGTTTTCAATCTTCATAACTCAAAATGAGCCTAAACAAACAGGTAATCTCCCTTCCCCCCCAAACAAACAAACATACAAAAACACCATCCTGTAATTAAGTCAGCTGCTCTGCAGTACTCTGCTTTGGCAAGCCTCACAAACTAACAATGATCACTGCCCTACTCTCACTTTTTCTATTCTCTCTCCATACCCATCTTCTTATTTTCTCCACTTTGTGTATTTGTTCTGATCATTGCCTCCTGTTTAAAAATGTGTGTGTGTGTGTGTTTGTGCAAAGTAACATACTCTATGTAACTTTGCAGCTTTCAGAAGCTGTCATATTCTAGTCTTTGTTTTTTCAACTACATGTTTGATACATCAGGATCATTATTCATATCTAAATCACTTTGCAGCATCAGTAATCATGATTATGGCTAGAAACATCAGAAGGTCTAAATTTCTCTGGTCATAATTTCAACCATTAACTATTGATTTAGTGTCTCTGAAAATGGTAAATTTAGTACGCAGCTTTTCTATGGAGATTGTGACTCTCTTAACTGGTCCTTATACCTTGACTCTTTCTTTCCTTGGCCTTTCCTAAGCTCACACACGTTTTGCCACTCCTTGGTGATCTCATTTTAACATTTTTAGGTGTAGATTTATGTGTCAGTATTGAAGTATGATTAAGGATTTCATTGTGGGCTCTCTTTTTCCAGGATGTTGCACCCGTAGGTGATCTTGTCCCTTTGTATAATTTTGCAATTATTTGCATAAACAATAACCTCATGTCTAGAATATTCTCCAGTGGCAGCTGTTTTGTCCTGTTTTCTTCCCATGAAGATATCTAAACATCTTGGAGGCCAACTTTCTTTTTTTTCCATTTTTATCTAATTTTTATTTTTATATTAATTATAGGTTATTTACTTTGTATCCCAGCTGTAGCCCCCTCCCTCATTCCCTCCCAATCCCACTCTCCCTCCCTCATATCCTTCCTGCTCCTCTCTAAGTCCACTGATAGGGGAGGTCCTCCTCCCCTTCCATTTCTCTCTAGTTTATCAGGTATCTTCAGGACTGGCTGCAAAGTCCTCCTCTGTGGTCTAGCAAGGCTTCTCCTCCCTTGGGGGGAGGTCAAAGAGCCTGCCACTGAGTTCATGTCAGAGATAGTTCCTGTTCCCCTTACTAGGGAACACACATGGTACATACTCACTCATATAAACATATAATATAGGATAAACTTACTAAAATCTGTACACCTAAAGAAACTAATCAAGAGGGAGGACTCTGGCTAAAATGCTCAATCCCCATCCAGAAAGGCAAAGAGGATGGACATCAGAAGAAGGAGAAAATAGGGAACAAGTTAGGAGCCTGCCACAGAGGGCCTCTGAAAGGTTCTGCCCTGCAGACTATCAAAGCACGTGCTAAGACTTATGGCCAACCTTTGGGCAGAATTCAGGGAATCTTATGAAAGAAGTTGGAAATAGTAAGATCTGGAGCGGACAGAAGCCCCACAAGGAGAACAACAGAACCAAAAAATCTGAGCACAGCGGTCTTCCCTGAGACTGATACTGCAATCAAGTACCATGCATGGAGACAACCTAGAACCCCTGCACAGATGTAGCCCATGGCAGTTCAGTCTCCAAGTGGGTTCCATAGTAATGGGAACAGGGACTGTCTCTGACATGAACTGATTGGCCTGCTCTTTGATCACTTCCCCCTGAGGAAGGAACAGCCTTACCAGGCCACAGAGGAAAACAATGCAGCCACTGCTGATGAGACCCAATAGACTAGGATCAGAAGGAAGGAAAAGAAGACCTCCCCTATCAGTGGACTTGGGGAAGGGCATGAGTGGAGAAAGGGAAGGAAGGGAGGGTTTGGGAGGGGAGGAGCAAGGGAGCTATGGGGGGCATACAAAATGAATAAAGTGTAATTAATAAAAAAATTTTAAAAAGAGAGAAAAATACCTGGAAGGGACAGCAGTTCCAAAAGGAGAGCAACAGAACCAAAAACAAACAAACAAAAACAAAACAAACAAAAAACCAAAATAACTGAGCTCAGAAGTCTTTTCTGAGACTGATTCCTACCAAGGACCATGTGTGGAGATAACCTAGAATCCCTGCTCAGATATAGCCCATAGCAGTTCAATCTCTAAGTGGGTATCCTAGTAAGGGGAGCAGGGGCTGTTTCTGACATGAACTCAGTGGCTGGCTCTTTGATCACTTCCTCCAGGGGGGGGGGGGAACAGCCTTACCAGACCACAGAGGAAGACAATGCAGCCAGTTCTGATGAAACCTGATAGGCTAGGATCAGATGGAAAGGAAGGAGGTCCCCTATCACTGGACTTGGGGAGGGGTATGTGAGAAGAGGGAGGGAAGGAGCTAGGATACAAAGTGAATAAACTATAATAAAAATAAATAAAGAAAAATCACCAACCTCCCCAAAGAATATTTCTAATTTCTACAGAATAAATGAAGCTAACTTATCCTAAAAAAAAAAAAAAAATGATTGTACCTTACAACCTTACCACAGGACTCACTCTGAGATTAAATCATTGGACATCTAAAGCAAATTAGACAAAAGAACATATTTGTGAAAGGCCTGAGATCACCCTCTTCATATTTTTCAGATTTATTATTGCAGATGGCACTGATTGCCTTCCACTATAATCCTTTCCTTCTGAGTGAATTTTCCTGCTGTGGAAATCTACTGTGTATCACTACTGGCTGTCCAAATTGAAATGCAGTGATTCAAGTTCAACATCCTCCTGTCTTGTATCTTCATATGCTGAGACTAGCTTCTAAACATTTCTTGAACTTGTGAAGTTTTCTTCCTCTTCATGGCCTTAGTTTATGGACTCACCATAGTTCTTAAAGGAGCTGTTTTACTTTAGATACATATCACTACTTAATGCTTTAAGAGCAGTAGGAATAGCAGTTCAAATGTTTAAGTATTAATGTGGCAATTTCCCATTACTAGGAGGTTTTACTACTGGGAAAAAAAAAGAAATCAAGGGTACATGTATTCTTTGTAGTTAGATCTTGCATTCTGGGCTTCTTAAGTCCACATCTTTATCAAACCAAAGATAATGCATCATATTGTACATTGTGTGTTGGGGTTGTCTGCTGCTTGTATTTTGATGCTAATTTCTGGCACTCAAGATCTGATTATTACCTAGATACACCTATCCTTATTGTGTAAACCTCTGTAACACATTTTACCTGATTGGTTGATTAAAAGGGACTGCCTCTGACATGAACTGATTGGTCTGCTCTTTGATCACCTCACCTGGATGTGGGGAGGAGCCTTACCAGGCCACAGAGGAAGACAATGCAGCCACTCTTGATGAGAGCTGATAAACTAGGATCAGAAAGAAGGAGAGGAAGACCTCCCCTATCAGTAAACTTGGGGAAGGGCATGCATGGAGAAGGGGGAGGGAAGGTAAGATTGGGAGGTGGGAGGGAGGAGCTTATGGGTGGATACAAAGTGAATAAAATGTAACTAATAAAAAATAAAAAACAAAGATTTAAAAAAAAAGACCTAAAATCTGGGCAGCACAGAATGGGGTAGGTGTGGCTAATGTTCCTAGGCTTTGGGCACAGGAGAAACAGAAGAAACAGGCAGACAGGAAGAGAGGAGGATGGAGGACCCCACAATGGGTTAGCATGTAGAAGAAACAATGTGGGCCAGGAGGAAGGACACCAAGAATGGCATGTATGGCAAAAACACCAAATACATGCAAGTATTTATAAGATGATGGATGGAAGGTAGCCCAGATAAGGATGGTTAAGGCGCATGGCATTGGATGGGGGCTGAGAGGCGGAGGTTGTTGAGACAGCATAGGTAAAATATCTGCCCAGCCCAAAGTAAATAAGGCAATTATAAACTCTAAAAGGTGTCTGCTTCTTATTATTTGTGATAGTGGGTTAAATAATACTGCCACAATAATTATAGGGCTATTAATAAATAATACTATATAGAACAACACCCACGTTTTTATTTACAGCAGCAAATGTGTTCCAGCTCACCCACATTGAACACCTCTCACAACCAGAGACACACATGTCCTTCTGTACTTTGTGTTTCTCATGCCTGTGAAGAAACTTTGTGGCCTGATATTAGACTTTTGTGTCACCACTACCAAGTTCATAGAAAAAGCAACCCCCAGTTCCTAGCATTTAGCAGGTACTGCACTGGTTCAGTTTGTGTACTTGGATTTCTATCCAAAATGGTGCCTCCTCCGAAGGACCCTGACTCATACTCGACTCTTACTGGTAATAGTAACAATTTTGTGTTTTATGATGACTCAACAAGGTATCATAGAGCCTTGCATTAATAGTGCTGCCTCTGTTTTGAGAACACATTCATAATGCATTCCTCCTACTACAGAGTGGGAAGCTTTGAAGTGCTTCTTATATAACTAAAGGGATTATGCAAGTTTATTGTTAAATAGATTACTTTAAAAAACTTTTAAAATGGATTAATATCAAATTTTCTGCGAATACCTAAATATTGTGCTTTGACAAATTACAGTGTACCTCATATTTAGTACACAGTGTATCTAAAATTCTATATTCATTCTTCTCAGACCTTTTTGATTATTACTTTTATACAGAACTTTAGTTTTTGTGAATTAACCTTCAGTCTAAAATTCTACTGACTAGTAAAGCTCAGACAGTTCTTGTTGCAATAAAAGATACTTGGTTTCATCAAAGAAAGTTAGTATGTACACATGAATACATGTTGAATATATATATATATGTGTGAAAATATATACATCTATATATGGAAATACATTCAGGTAATTATTCTCTTCCCTCTAGAAAATAATTTTATCTTTTAAGCATATGTTTTCATTTGACCTGGAAAGGCATCACCTTCTAGTAGAAACTCTGTCAGTATGGCTACAGCTTCTGCTTTAATAGAAGGCCATTTAAATGCAGTCCTTATGTGAATGACTTTAAGGCCATCCACTTAGCATGCCATGGAAAGAGAACACTGTAGGGAGGGATCTGGAAAGAACTGAAGAGGAAATGGGAATTCATAGGAATTCATAGGATCAAAACACATTATAAACGTGTATAAATTTCTCAAAGAATAGAAGAAAAGGTTAGTTGTAGGAATTTCACTTATGACACTTGTAACCATAGCAGATTTTGTGTTTGTAATGTATTTTCCTCTTATTTATAATTATGTAATTATTTCCTGCCCTTTTCTCTTCAAATCCTCATTCTTTTTTTGAAGTTCATGGCCTCTTTTTCATTGTTATTGTATTCATATATATGTATATATATATACATATGTATTCATAAATATAACCTTCTCAGTCTGTATAAGGTTACTTATATGATTCTTTTTAAGGTTTCCATTTTGTTTTGGATAACCAGTTTATGTGCTCTTTCACTGGAGACTATTTGTATAATGTAATATATAAACAATATATGTATATGTTTATATATGTAAATTGATGTGTGTTTATAGATATGTCTCTATATATGAATATATACAAATACTTATATTTTTTCTCTACCATAAATTTTATCTTTACTTGTTTTAGAAAGAAAACAAGTACTTTATTTTGGAACATATGATAGAATGAACTGGCTTTAGTCTATAGTCAGTTACCTGTTCTTATTAGGCATGCATATCACACTAAAGGTCCCTGACATTCATCAATATATCTGCACTAAGAAACGGCTACCTTGAGCAACTATTTAAAATTCCTTTGCCTGAGATCATCTCTGGAGAGATGCAATATAATTAAAATTAGTACAATTTCATACCTATTTATTTCCAATAAATAGGAAATGGTTTTGGAAATGTCTTGTGGCTTTATGTGATCAGGGAGTACAGCACAACCTTTCTCCATGGTCCTGGAGAACATGTCCCTCACTTTCTTCACGGAACAATTTTGTGTCCTGCCACATTTCCACAAGGAACAGAGATCCCTGACTTTAAGAAAGATTTAGGTTCTTTCTTCACTTCAAGTAGGTGGCTTTATGGTATATAATACTTGGGAATCTGCAAAGACCTTACATATATTTACCACTTATTAGTTGATGGTATCTTATACCAGTTTTATCTCTTAACTATCACAAACAAGTGCGGTGACAAATATGGGTATGTGACATTCTATAATAGCCTGAAATGGGTTAAGATGCCTGCTTATTCCTCCTTTTTTGTAAACTTCTAGGCAAAGATGCTTTCCCAATGCAAAAAAAAATACCACCAAGTTATGTGACTTTGTGCTCATAAAAGCCTTAGAAATAAAAGTTAAAACTCAAGCATTTATAGGCAGTGATGGTGCACGCCTTTAATCCTAGTACTCAGTAGGCAGAGGCAGGTGGATCTCTGTGAGTTTGAGGTCAGCCTGGTATACAGAGCAAGTTCCAGAACAGCCAAGGCTACACAAAGAAACCCTGCCTCAAGCAAGCAAGCAAACAAACAAACAAACAAACAGAAAACAGCAGAAAGCTCAAGCTTTTGATGGATACATATCACTGACTGAAAAATTAATGAGAAAACAGCAAACACTGGTGAACAGCAAACACATAGGGATTTGTAAGGTTAAGGACCAGAATGATCCTTGAGTATCCAGGAACTGCAAATGGTTGAGGGCTTTTGATGAGAAGAAGCTAAGGAAGTAGCTTAGATCCATGCTGGGGTTTGGGATGGACTGTGATGGAGAGTCCTTATTAGTTCTTTCTGTAGCTCTTTACAGCTGGACCTGACAATGCAAAATATCCAGGAGTGTTTTATGGAAGGGAGTGACCATAACTGCACTGGCTGACACTTGGAATATCTTGAAGTGTTGGAAGACTGGAGAGGATCAAGAAAGGTTAAAAATCTAGAAGTCTAGCAGGGGCTTCTAGAATCCAGTATGGAAGTACCTGCATAAAGAAAGACTTCATGTGAGAGAAAATTTTAAGTCAACCTCATTTCTTCACAAAGCATCAGTAGTTCCTCCCTTTATGTCAATCTTATTCTGGAACAATACAGCACACTCTCCTTTCCTATGTTATCCTACTTTGTTCCATTTGCTTCTTATAAAAATCCTGGCTGTGAGAGAGACATAGAATAGCTCTTATTATCGCCCTTGAATCCAAGGGACGAGTTTACAGTGTCTTCATCTGTTGGATGAAAGCATACCAGGCTTTTTGTTTGTCAGATGGCCTTATAGCCTAAGGTTTTACATTTTGTCTATAATCAGAAGATGAACTGTGCCATATTCTACTTTCTGTGTACTTTTAAACATCTCAACAGTTAGTGTGGGAAAGATAGGCCAGTGCTTAACAGCACTTAATGCATAGTCATGAGGATCTGAGTTTTGATCCAGACAGTCACATAACAAGCTGGATATGGCTTCATGCTGTAACTGTGCTGCTGTTGAGGTCTATCTTCTAAGAGATCTTGCCTCAAGATGTAATCCTGAGAATGATATCATAGGTCAGGTCTGCTGGCCTCCATGGGCACACAGACACCCCCCCACCCCGCACACACACACACTGTCCATGTCCTTGCCTCTAAATTTTTTAGAGACACATGACTGAATTTTTTTTTTTTTTGCTATCTCAGCTTCTACTTTCAATAGCAAACTCTTAGAGAGATACAGTGCAATCAGAAGAACAGGAATTGCACATCCAAAACAATTTTTCATTTTTAATCTTGGTTTGAGTTTGTTAATACTGCACTAGGGGTGAGTTACTAGGTGCAAACTGTGTTTCATTTTCCTTTTGGCTGAATAGACAGTTTCTCAAGATCCAACTTGAATCAGTGATTACAGAACTCCCAGTATATATTAATTCAAAAGTAGTACAAGCCTGCAAAGGGAAAACTAATGTTGCCCTGGGTAGCTCTGTCTGTGAGCAACAATCACAGGCTTGTGAAAGGAGGATTGAAACTGAGCTGCCAGGGACACTTGTTCAGAATTCTAATTGTCTTCCCTAAAACATCAGCTTAAATGCATTTGGACAAGTTAAATGCTTCTCCATTTTTTTTTCCTTTAGGAAGTTCATTTCTGTTTGGCAGTTATCATAGAGCAATCCACACTGAATTATGGTGCTGCTCACTCAGCCAATTGTTGGTGTGTGTAATGGAGCACCTGTTAGTCAAGAAATCCCTGGGATACAAAACTGTTCAGCCAAGCAGACTTCTTCAGACAGACGGAGGGCCTTCAGAACATTCCTGCTGAATTATGCAAGATTTTCTGGTTTACGGTCATTAAAGGCAGTGATAAAGCAGCTGTCGCCGAGAAGGATGTTGTCAAATATCAATGCAAAGACTAGAAATCGCTACCCAGATACCATTCATCTCATTACTGTGAGTCTTTTTTGCTAGTATTTTTCTTATAAATCCTCCTTTTGATAAGATTATAATTTGCCTGACTAAATATTTGCTCCGGGCATCACCTTGATGTAGAAGTATAAAACGAGCAAAATGTGCAATCCATGTCTATGCACTGTAGATTTTAAATTGAGTTTCCCAAGGAAAAAAAAGGCTTTAAAGTGATGCTGCAGAGTAGTTTTTTTTTTTTCATTTGCAAACACAGTTAAGTTGGTGCTTTTAAACTACTCTGTTCATTTCTAGTGTGTTTGCCAAAGCAAACTGGTTTGAACTGGGTGAAATGGAGGAGGGGAAAATGAAATATTGCAAAGATGAATATCCTCTGTAATTTGCTAATGTCGCTGGTCTGGGATTCTAAAGATTATTTGTGTTTGATCTGTGAATGTTGGAGAAAGGAAATGTTTCAAGAGAGTCACATTGCCCAGCTGTGAAGCATGCAAGGCACTGTGGGACATGCTGGGGACAGGATGGTGAGCTCAGTAAATAACAACTTAGGTTGACAGTGATGAAGCAAATATTTGGATGTCTCTGAGGTGCTAATCACACACAGAGGTAAATGTTTATTGAGACAATAAAAATAGAATCCCATCCAAGGAACAAGGTTTTGTATCATAAGAAGTAACGATCTGAAGATTGTATGCTATTTCTGTATCAAGAGGCCAAGCTCTGTCTCTAACAAAAGGCCAGGCGATGGGTTTGGATTCTTTTGTTAAGATAACTGCAGTTTCTGTCCCTGTGTTTTATTAAAGACATTAAGGAAATTCGCTGTATAGTGAGATCATGAAAAATATACCCCACAGAATAAGGTAGGGATCAGTAAGCTCAAACAACAGGAAGAGTTAGCGATTACATAATTTCTAATCTCATCCCATGTAAATTTGGGAAGATGTATTAAACAATTGATCATTTTTATTTAAGAACACATAAAAGTAGAGGGGTGACCACTAGGAAAGAATAAGAGGTTCATAAGGAATGAAAGGGGGTTGGGTGCTGTGGCCCATGCCTGTAATCCCAGCACTCAAGGAGGCAGAGGCAGTTGGTACTCTGTGAGTCTGAAGACAGCCTGGTCTACAAAGTGAGGCCAGGACAGCCAAGGCTACACACAAAGAAATCCTGTCTTGAAAACAAACGAACAAACTGACCAAACAAAAAAAAACAGAGGAATGAAAGGGGAATGAGAGAGAATAATTGGAGGTGGATAAAATCAAAATACATTAGATACACATAGGAAATTGTCAATGAGTTGAGTTCAATTTCAAGGAAGGGATACATCTAAAATAGAACTCCTGTATCCAAGACTCAGTGGTGATTGAAGAAGAGGTAGCCAAAAGGATGCAAAGGTTTAAGATTTTGTCTCCCATGAATGTTAGAAGTTACACCTATAAAGTCTCACCCAAATAATTGCCTAAACATGAGCTGAACAAGGATGACACTAATAGTCATGCCAAAACAGACAGGAGAAAGACCATAAGGCCTCAAATCTAGATAAAGAACTGAAAGCAACTAAGGGATGGTGAAAGTGGGAGGAACGGTCCTCCCTAAGGAAGATCACACCAAGTGGTTATCTAATATGAAATGATCCTCCTTGAATATATCCACACAAGAAATATTACACACTGAGCAAGTGATCAGGTTGTATTTATATATTTAGCAAAAAGAACACATACACACACAAAGACACATACATGACACTAATTAATGATAAATAGGGCCATAGACTTGAAAAAGAGCTAAGATAATCCTATGGGAGGATTTCAAGGGAAGAAAGGGAAGAAGAAATTGTGTAATTATAATCTTAAAAAATTAAAAATGACAATGTAAGAGCAGGAAAATAGAAGGTATTCAAGTAGGAATAGGGAGATATGACGTGCTGTATGCCCATCTGATATTGTCAATTACTAAAAAAAATAGTTTGAAATATATTGAATATAATTAATGTAACCAGTATAAAAGATATTATACTCATCTGGAGGTATCTCCATCCCTGACCTCAAGCTGTACTACAGAGTAATAAAACTGCATGGTATTGGCATAGAAACAGAATAGTGGATCAATGGAACCAAATAGAAGACCCAGAAATAAACCCACACACCTATGGAAACTTGATTTTTTACAAAGAAGCCAAAACCATTCAGTGGAAAAAAGACAGCATCTTCAACAAATGGTGCTGGTCCAACTGGATATCAATATGAAAAAAATGAAAAGAGATCCATATTTATCATCCTGCACAAAACTAAAGTTCAAGTGGATCAAAGACCTCAACATAAAACCAGACACACTAAACCTGTTAGAAGAAAAAGTGGGGAGGAGCCTAGAACTCATTGGCACAGGAGACTACTTCCTGAACAGAACACCAACAACACAGGCTCTAAGATCAACAATAAATAAATGGGACCTCATGAAACTGTAAAGCAAAAGACACTGTCATCAAAACAAAACGACAGCCCACAGACTGGGAAAGGATATTTACCAATCTTACATCTGACAGAGGGCTAATTTCCAGTATATAGAAAGAACTCAAAAAGTTAAAAAGCAACAAATCAAGTAATCCAAGTTAAAAATGGGGTATGGAGCTAAAAAGAGAACTCTCTGTAGAAAACACTTAAAGAAATGCTCAATGCATTAGATGCAAATCAAAATGACCCTGAGATTTCACCTTACACCCACCAGAATGGCTAAGATCAAAAAATCAAGTGACAACACATGCAGGAGAGATTGTGGAGAAAGAGGAACCCTTCTTCATTGCTGGTGGGAATGCAAACCTGTACAATCACTCTGGAAATCAATTTGGCACTTTCTTAGACAATTAGGAATGGTGATTTCTCAAGACCCAGCTATACCACTCTTAGGCACATATCCAAAGATGCTCAAGTACACAACAAGGACAGTTGCTCAACCATGTTTGTAGCAGCTTTATCCATAATAGACAGAACCTGGAAACAACCCAGATGTCCCTCAGTTGAGGAATGGGTACAGAAATTGTGGTACTTTTACACAATGGAATACTACTTAGCAATTAAAAATGAGGAAATCATGAAATTTGCAGGCAAATTGTGGGACCTGGAAACTATCATCCTGAGTGAGGTATCCCAAAAGCAGAAAGAAACACTTGGTATATACTCACTTATATAGACCTATAGGATAGGATGGACATGCTGAAATCTATACACCTAGGGAAGATAAGCAAAAAGGAGGACCCAAGGTGGGATGATCAATGCTTGCTTAGATGGACAAACGGGATGGACATAGAATGTAGGAGAAAACAAGCAACAGGATGGGAGCCTATCACAGACGACCTCGGAAAGATTCCAACTAGCAATGTATCAAAGCAGATATTAAGACTCACAACCAAGCCTTCAGCAGAGTGCAGGGAACCTAATGAAAAAAAAGGGGAGTTAGTAAGACTTGGAGAAGACATGAGCTCCACAACGACCAAATAGATCAGGGCACAGGGGTCTTTTATGAGACTGTTTCTCCAACTGAGGACCATGTATGGATATAACCTAGAACCCCTGCTCAGATGTGGCCCATGGTAGCTTAGTATCCAACTGGGTACCCTAGTAAGGGGAACAGGGACTATTTCTGTCATGAACTCAATGGCTGGCTCTTCGACCCTCCCCCCACCCACCTCTGAGTGAGGAGCAGCCTATCTAGATCCCAGAGGAGGATATTGCAGCCAGTCCTGAAGAGACATAATAAGCTAGGGTCATATGGAAGGGGAGGAGGTCCTTCCCTATCAGTGGACTAGGAGGGGTGCAGGGAGAAGATGAGGGATGGATGGGGAGAGCAGGAGGGAATGAGGGAGGGGGATACGGCTGGGATACAAAGTACATAACCTGTGATTAATATAAAAATAAATAAATACTTAAAAAGATATTATACTATTTATATACTGTTGTCCTTGTAAAAAATTGTTTTCAGTTTTGGCAACTATTATAACAAAATATTTCTCTTACAAAGTATTGAGCGTGAGAGATAATTGAAGCTGATTTTGGTAGAATTCACCTATAATCTTCATACTAGGGAGGTTGAGGCAGGAGGATTATGAGTTACAAACCAGTCTGTGCTACATAGCAAGACTTAGTGTCAGCAGAAAGAAACAGAAGAATTGAATTCATCCAAAGTTGTGTTGTACTTTGCTAGTAAAATTATTTTAAAGTATCAATGAATAATACACATTTAAAACATTGTTAACAAAAGAGAGCCTTGAGGTAAAATACATTTTTTGCTTGAAATTTTATGGCATTTGTGAAGAAGGAATTGTAATGATGAAGCAATCACTGCATGACATTTGTATGAACATTCCATTTCTCAAATGATCTAGTCCTGTATCTCCCAAGAAAAGGCAGGAATGTGCAACAATATCTGTAACACAGGATGGCGGCATGTCTGGGTACACTTTATATGCATTTCTTTCCATGACGGTAATTTGTGTCCTAATGTGCTCTCTTCTACTTTTATTCCATATTGTACCTTATATAGCTAGATACTTGGTCAACCTGCATGTAAGGGCTAGATGACTAAATAGGCAAAAGGCAAAAACCAACAACAACAACAACAACAAAAACAGGAGCAGCAGCGTGTGCATGCACAGCCTGGTGCCTCTACCCATAGGCATCCTGGGAAATATGAGAGGGAAGGAAGCATTGAAAAGGGGAGTTGTCACCCTCAATGTCTGACAAACATTGTTGAAGTGTTCATGCCTGGTGGTTGTTAAAATTTTAAATCCTTAGTTTGTTTTCTCTTATTTATAAATATAAATAGTTGGAAAATGGGATTATGTTGCAAACACATGGGAAGCCTGTTTAATGGCAAATCTCATCTGATTTAAATTTAGCCTCTTTAGGCTTCTTGATACCTTCTTTCTCATATCTATTTTCATACTGGTTTCAGTAAAAATAATGTGTTTAATGTTTAGGGACTAATCTAGTTATTCATGTACATGCTATTTAATATACTGCATACCTTATTCTATTTCTAAAACTTGTCCAATTTGTATTAGTGAATATCATAATGCCAAGAGTTTCAGATGAGGTATTATAGACATGTGGAAGGTCATATAAGTATCAAGATATTAAATAGACTTGCAGAGTCATTTAAAAGAGTCAATTAGATCAAAAAATCCCCAGTTACCATAGGAGGGTTTGAGATCTATTCTTTGTGAATTTAAAATGATATTTCCCTTCCTTCAAATAATTATGTGACAACAAAATGAAAGAAGTCAACAAATCAATGATTATGTATTTTCTATTTCTCAGCATTGCTCTAATGAAAGTCTCTCCAAATCCTTTGTTTGAATCCTGTTTGTACTATTTATATATTTTACTGATGGAGTAAAACTTCCAGGGCCATTAAGTGCTGAGCTGGGGGAGCCCTGAAAAAATGTATAAAAAGCAGATGATGTACTGAGTGAACATGTATTGTTCAACATAGGCATGATCAAGAACTAAACTCCTGAGGAACATGGGCAATGGCAAAGGCTTCCCCATAAGGATTAGGCTCAGAATTGGCAAATCCTCCCTCTAGTCTATGTGTAAACTTTGAAAACATATATAGCAAATGCAGCTTCCTCCTATGGGGGATTGTAAACTGTAAGACCTTCTAGACAATATAGCTAACCCATCCTTCCAGTGTTTTACATAAAAAAGAACCTTTAAGTTTCAGGTTGTTGCTTAGTTTGTGTTGCCCCAAAAGAGTGAACACAGCTCAGCTGACCCAGCTTGTCTGTACATGTGTTCATTCTTTCTTCCTATCCTCATTGTCTCAGTCAGGTTTCCAGGACCAAGTCACACAGGAAACAGCAATATTAAGTCATCTGTCCAAAGCCATGAAGTTTGCTAGTGGCAGAGTTGGAATTCAGAAGATGAAAACTCGCCCCTCCTTTTTTTCATACCAGGAGCCATGACCAATATACAGAACTCTTAATATGTCTAGGATGTTACACATAAAACAAGATAATATAAAAACTCCTTGGAAAAACATCCGTGGAAAAGATGAGACCTAGGACAATAAATATAAAGACAATAAAGATGAGAAATAGGCATAAATTCTTATTGTAAACACCAGGCTGGAAAGATCTCAACTGAATCCCTAAAAAAGAAAAGCTTAGTAGCTAAAGCCCAGAGAAAGTTATATGGATTATAAACACATAACTCCAAAAACCTTCAAGTTATCTATTTTGCATAATTGGTTTATTCTTTATCATGGACATGAATTAGTTATTTTCCTTCCCAAATCATATATTAAAAGTTTCAATAAAATATTTCACTGACATATTCTGGCATACAATAAACATGCCACCTGTGTCTATATAACTAAAATAAGATATTCATGGGAGAGAGCGTCGCAGTTTGAATTCTCTGGAAACAAATGCTAGGGTGGCACCGTTAATGCTCGACTAAGGGGTGGAATACCACGTGGCAGAAGTCAAGGACAAAGGAGGTGAGGCGTGGAAAGAGAAGGAGTCCTGGGAAGATGTAGCTGATTGTGGCATCTTAAACTTTTCTCTCCAAGAAGCACCCTTCTGAGGAAATGAAGTATGTACTTCCCATTTCTACTTGGCCAGGTTTTTACCTCACTGGGTATCCATCAAATGCACACAATTTCAGGTTGAGCTCATTGATTCTGAATCAAATGGACACATACAAATTTATTTTATAAAGTCCAGATAAATATTGCAGACTGTGTTTTTATTAGACACTTTATATTCTTTTATTTATTTCTTATTTTGTTTTTTCTCAAATAAGTATAGTTTTAGTTTAACCAAGCTATCAATTTAAGCCATAGAATTGGTACTTGTTTTTTTTTCCTTTTTTTTCTTTACAGCTTATTATATATCTCAATTGAAGCCCCCTCCCTCCTCCCAGCCCCAAACTCCAGCCCACTTCATCCCTCCCCCCTTCCCTTTGTCCACTGAAAGGGGGAGTTCTCTTCCACTGCCCTCTGCCCATAGCTTATCAATTCTCATCAAGTCTGCTTGGGTCCTCTTCCTCTGTGGCCTGGCAAGACCACATCACCAGGGACAAGTGACCAAAGAGCAGGCAATATTATCTGGACTTTTAGTACCGGTAATATCCACTCGTAAGTGGTGTATTTCATGAGTAGCATTCTTTTCTGGGTTACCTCACTCAGGATGATCTTTTCTGATTCCATGCATTTGCCTGCAAATTTCATGATTTCCTTGTTTTTAATAGCTGAGTAGTATTCCATTGTGTAAATGTGTCACAATTTCTTGATCCATTCTTTGGCTTAGACATCTAAGGTATTTGTAATAGCCAGAATCTGGAATGACAATTACAAATAAAGCTGCTATGAACATATTGAGCAAATGTCCTTATGGAATCCTGGGATACATTTTGGGTATATGCCCAGAAATGGTATAGCTGGATCTTGAGGAAGAGCTTTTCCCAATTTTCTGGAAAGTGCCAGATTGATTACCAAAATGTTTATACAAGTTTGCACTCCCACCAGCAATGGAGGAGGGTTCTCCTTTCTCCACAACCTCTCCAGCATATGTTGTCACTTGAATTTTTGATCATAGCCATTCTGATGGGTATAAGATAGAATCTCAGAGTCATTTTGATTTTCATTTCCCTGATGACTAAAGATGTTGACCATTTCTTTAAGTATTTCTCCGCCATTTGATATTCCTCTGTTGAGAATTCTCTTCTTAGCTCTGTACCCCATTTTAATTGGATTATTTGGTTTGTTGGTATCTAATTTCTTGAGTTCTTTATATATTTCTGATATTATCCCTTTATTGGATGTAGTGTTGGTGTAGATCTTTTCTGGTCGGTAGGCTGTCATTTTGTTCTGTTGACAGCATGCTTTGCTTTCCGAAACTTTTCAGATTCATGAGGCCTCATTTGTTAATTTTTTATCTTAGAGCCTGAGCTGCTATTGTACTACTGTTCAGGAACTTGTCTCTTGTGAGTTCGAGGCTCTTTCCCAATTTTTCTTCCAACAGATTTAGTGTGTCTGGTTTTATGTTGAGATCTACCATCCACTTGGACTTTGATTTTGTGCAGGGTGATAGATATGAGTCTATTTACATTTTTCTACCTGTGGACATCCAGTTAGACCAGCACCATATGATGAAGACGCTATCTTTTCTCCATTATATAGTTTTGGTATCTTTGTCAAAAATCAGGTGTCTGTGGGTTTATGAGGTTATTTCTGGGTCTTCGATTTGATTCCATTGATCCACCAGCCTGTTCCTATGACTGCACCATGCCATTTGGACTACTGTTGAACAAGTACAGCTTGAGATCAGGATGGTGATAGCTCCAGAAAAGCTTTTATTGTAGAGGATTGTTTTAGCTACTCTGGTTCTTTTGTTTTTTCATATTAACCTAAGAAATTTTCTTCAGGTCTATAAAGAATCCTGTTGGTATCTTGATGGGAATTACATTTAATCTGCAGGATTGCCAGTTTTACTATGTTAATCCTACCGAGCCATGAACATGGGGTATCTTTCCATTTTCTGATATCTTCTTCAATTTCTTTCCTCAGAGACTTGAAGTTTTTTCTCATACAAGTCTTTCACTTGCTTGGTTAGAGTTACACCAAGATACTTTATGTTTTTTTTGTGGCTATTGTGAAGAGTGTTGTTTCCCTATTAAGGGACTTACAGAGGCTCACATGGACTTACAGAGAATAAAAAGGCAAGCATTGGGCCTGCGAAGGTCTGCTCCATGTCCTCTGCGTACATGCAGTAACCATTAGCTTAGTGGTTTTGTGGGACTCCAGACTGTGGGAACATGTGTGTCTTTGATTTTTTTAATTTTTTAATTTTTATTTTCTATTAATTAATTAATTAATTATTAATTTTGCCTGCTCTTGGGACTCTTTTCCTCCAGTGCGGTTGCCTTCTCCAAACATGGTGTGAAGGCTTTTTGCCTTGTCTTACTGTATTTTGTTGTGTTGTTTGGTTGTTATCTCTTGGAGGCTTTTTTTCTTTTCTGAAAAGAGAGGGAGGATCCAGGAAAGAAAGGAGATAAGGGAGATGGGAGGAGTGGAGGGAGAGGAAACTGTGCTTGGGGTGTACGCATGAGAAAAGAATCTGTTTTCAATTAAAATAAATATCAAGAAATAGAATCACATCATTTTCTCTCCCGCTTATCCCTCCAGCCCCTCAGCTACCTTCCTAATGTCCTTTCCATGCTCCCTCAATTGACAGCCTGTTTTTCTTTGATTATATGTGTTATGTATATGTGTGTATATAAACTCAAACATACAAAAATGCCTCTTGCTGAGTCTGTAGTTTGTTTCAAGACTGAGAGCACTGCATCTTACAACCAATAAAGAGACTCATCCCTCCGTATGGTTAATTCCTCCTCTTTGAGCAGTCAATAGCTGCTTATAGCTCTTTGACTAGAGGTGGCACACTATGAAAATCTTTTGCATTAACATGTCACTGACACTGTTATCACTCTTATTTGTGTAGCTAATTTTAGGTCAGACTGTTTCACAGCTTGCTTCCTGGTATTCTGGTTCTTACAGTCTTTCCAACCTCTATTTCATGATGCTCTCTGAGCCAAAGATTCAGAAGCTCTGATATAGATATATCCATTTGACCTAGTTTTTTAAAGAATCTGTTGGTCTCTGCATTGTGTCCAGTTGATTGTGTCCAATAATTTCTATTTGCTATACATATAAGCTTATTTGATAAGGGGTGTTAGCTACACTTATCTGTGAGTGTAGGGATAAAATCATAAAATAACTGACAGTAAATGTTGGCAAGGTTGTGAAGAAAAAAAAATCATGGTTGCTAAAAATACAAAGTGCTCTATCCAATCTGAAAATCAATATGAAAAATCCTCAAACAACAACAAAAACAAAATCTACTATATGTCCTAGCTATAACACTTCTTGACATATCATATGCCCAAAGGATTCAACATTGTACTCCATAGATACTTGGCTAGCAGTGTTCATAGGTGCCCTTTTTACAATAGCCAGTAAATGAAAGAAACCTGAATGCCCTGTGACAAATGGAAGGATAATAGAAATGTTGTATATATTCACAACACAATACTATTCATCTGAAAAGGAAAGATAAATCATGAAACTTGAAGGCAAGTGGATGGACCTATAAAAGGTTAGACTTAGTGAGGTCACCCAGGCCCAGGAAGTCACATGATATATGTTCTGTTTCATCTACAATTCCTAGCTCCCAATCCTAAGATGTGAATATACCAACATAGAGTAACCACAGAAACCAGAGAAATATAAAGGGACCACAGGCTAGGATGGAGTGGGATACAGGTGATACAAAATAAAAACTGCAGCTTTGAAGAATGGAGAAAGAGATCAATACAGAAGAGAAAGAGGGAGAAATAACATCAAGGTTGTCTAATAAAGCCTCAACAAGTCATGTAGTTTTACAAGTACCTAAAATTATACACAATACATATGTTTTCGTGTGTGTACATATATATGCATGTGTGTGTGATGTGTGTTCGTGTATGTAAGTTTAAAAATGAAATGAAGCCACTTGGGCTGACAATGCTCCTTACAAGATACATAGACTGACAAAACTCCAGGCTCAAACTCGAGAAACTTTCTATTGAAGGGTAATCTAAATGACTCCAGAAACATTATAGATTACCAATGTAGCCCTTGGTTGCCTCCCAGGAGTTAATGGTAAGCTCCTCTTGCTAAAATCAAGGCACATTTAGTACACAGGACTTGGACGACTCGGGCTGGATCTAGCCTGAAAGTCTCTTTTTTTTGTGGTCCAGATTCCATGGTTCCAGAAAACACTGTGAAGCTGCCAAGGGAGAGGAACATTTAAATTGTTCTACCAAGATGGAACACCCATGAACCAAGACAATTATGGCGGGGTATGCATGGATGTGTAATAGTGGTACACACGTATTAGTGGCAACCAACAGCTGTCTAAATGAATTTAAGGCCCATTCAAGAGGATGGAAGTCACGTCTGGTCCTAGAAACTTAGATTTCTGGTGCTTTGATCACAGATTTAGAAATGAATTTACTACTGCCACTTTGCTGCCTAGCACAATTACTGCTTTCTAAATAGTTTTAATTCTGTAATTGCATTTTTGCAATTTTGTTCAATTTTCTTAACATTAAACAATGATTGTAACAAAAAACAGAATATTTCACTCAAAATTATTAATAAATAATGTTCTCTGTGGTTTAGTACCTTGGCATAACAAATGCTATCTTCCATCTGGTATTATATATTTCTTCCTGGCCTTGATATTTCTTTATGATGATTGGCTATTTGTTAACCCACCAAGGGTACTGGAATTAAAGATGAGGGTCCCTTGAATACCAGAAAACAAATCTTTAAAATATGTGTTTTTTTTTCCATTAGTAGAAATCAAGAAGTATAATGAGCTCACAATTGTCAGTTTATTGGATTGGACATCCTAAATTGCTCAGCTTATTACTGAAGTTTTGGTACATACTCCCTGTTTGCCTAAGTGGAATGGACAGAAGTTCTTATAGGCAACTGGATTATATTTGAAGAACCCCAGGTGAAATGCTTGCTTCTGGAAAGAACTAATTAAATTTAGTGTCATTGAAGTGATAAGACCAAGAATTATACCATGATCTAACAAATGTGTGTTGGGAATTGTATTAGAAAATCTTTATCTGTGTGATTACTTTTCTTTAACAACTATAGCACATGCATAGCAATACACTGGCCATTGATCTGAAGTAGAATTGCTATCATTGTTGATAAAACCCTAGGATTTGATATGAAGTTGAAGTGGGTTTGGATCCCAGTTTTCGAACATAATATCTCCTTATCTTAAATAGGCATATTAATTTCCCTTAACCTCTTACTGGGTTTAATTTTATCCTTGACTTGTAGTTTAAAATTGCAGTGATGACTTGGCAATATGTTTGAAACTCCTATTTATTCAAAATTTCTATTGTTTGAGAATGTCACACCTGATTACATGTTTTCATAGAGTCTGCTCCTGCTCCTTTATTATCCTATCCCCAACTTTTATCTCTCATCTTGATTTTTTTTTAAAATCAAACGAGTCCACTTGGTGCCGCCTGTATGATCACAGAATGTTCTACGGGAACATTCATTGCCTCTCAGGTGATGTATCCCTGAAGGAATTTGGCTCTTCCCCCTCCAGCAGTCATTGACAATAGCCCTTTGGGTGGGACTGAGCCTTCACGTGCCCCCCAAACACTATCTTTGGGTGTTGGTTGGCTTGATCTTATATACATCTTGTTTTTGAAGTTTCAACTATTATGACTTCATGTGTAAAATATTGATGTTAGGTCTGTCTGAAAAATACTGTTTTGTTGCAGACATCCACTGCATCTGGCTCTTCTATTTTTCTGCCTCCCCCCTCTTAATGATCCCTGAGCCTTGGGTATAGTTCATGTGATATAGCCATCACATTTAGTTTTTAAAGACATTCACAGTCTTTAATTCTCTATGCCTTGTTTTACATTCCCCAACAAATGTTTGTTAACATGGTTATAAGAACTAAATTTACTTAAATAACTTTAGTAACAGATCCCTCATTTCAAGCATTTTGCAATTTTCAGATATTCAATTCAACCCTCCTTTTGTAAAAAAAATTAATTAAGCTAAATATTATTGTGTAATAAGAAAGCCTTGAAAGGTGTTATTTAATGTATTTAGTTGCCCATGTTAACTAGGACTTCGTTAAGCACCAAGGAAAACATTTCTGCTGAGACAATAGTCGCTATGATAAAGCAATTTAGACCAAATTCAGTTTACTGCAAGACATATTTCAAAGAAAGCCATTCATACAAGGAGTCAAGAAGCCCAAAACTTCTTTAACTAATCATTCCACCATGTGATAATGTTTTTTTTCCCTTCTTCTTCAGGAGTTCCCCACACACAAGAGTTACATGATTCTCATCAATTGTGGACTTTCTTAATTGTCTCCTTGTGCTGTGAAAAGGAAAGCTTACTTGATGAGGGGTGAGAGCTACATCCATCTATGAACAGGGGTATAGATAGTTACAATGCATTTGGGAGTTACATTGGTTTAGGGAAGTAGAAGTGACAGGTTCTCCTTTAGATTCCATAACCTCCCCAGTCACATGTAAGTTGACTATGTCTATACCACTAGACATGACATCCCTCCTATTGAACATGCCTTAAATCCAAGTAGACAATTAAATGACTGTCAACTATCCCAAGATACTCTAGTGCCCATCCGCATTTGATACATTTACAATACGATCCTACATCTAAGGCTCAGAAAACATCAGAGAGGAGGGAATGAAAATTTTGTAAGAGGTAGAGGCCAGGATGTTTGCTGCCAGATTGTGTTGACATTCCAACATGGATGGGAGAATTGCACCGGGCTCCACAATTAGATGAAAAGTTATAAGCAACTGATAGCTCTCCTAGAAAGAATTAGTCACTTCCAGGAATAATCCCCATGAAAGGAAGTATGTGTGGTCTTTGTGTCTAGAGCCTTCTATAAATATTCAAGCCAGTTAATCCAGTCTTGCTTCTACTTCATGTACTCTTGCCTGACAAGACCCTCGCTGATACTTGCTCACCTTTCCCCTGCTCTCTGTACCTGCTGTAGCCTCCTATGCTTCTCTGTGTATCCCCTCGTGGTATGAACTTCTTTCTTCTTATCTGTAAGTATAATAAATGATCTGTGACTAATGTTGGCCTTACCATGCCTAACTAATGATAAACTTCTTGTTAAAAATTGACAAACCTCTTATGTTCAGGTTGGAGTTTTAGTCCCTACTGTACTACTAGAATGATGGTAAATATTCTATTTATATCTGTGCAACCATTCATCTTGAATGAATAGGTGAATAGATAAAATATGATAAATTGATACCAATTTAGGAATATATTTAATACATTGCTGACATATACTTCATTTTTATTATTAGGACAATATACCTAAGATAAATTATTTGACTGTAAATCTTTTACATTTTGTTCTCAATTATGTACTTACAATATTTTATTTGACTTTTTTTAAGTCCTTGTTTCTTAGTTGGTAACTTATTTTCCTTTTTATAGTTTGATTGCTTTGTTGTTTGACAAAACATTTGGTTGAGAGTAAAATGTATTTCATGATGATATATAATTCCAAGTACTACTTGCTATGATCACACCTAAATATAATTAAATAGAGCTTCAACTGTCTTGTGATCTGACACAGTTGTGGGTGATTTACATGTAAGATTATTCTAGGAGATGACAGAGGCAAGGACAGTCTATTTTGGATGTTTGAGCTGGCAACACTCACTTCTCTGCTGGTCACACCTGCCATATGTTGGCTCCTCTTTTTTCCAACTGTTTTCCTCCCTAAGAGTGACTTCAAGGCAGGAGACATCACTTCCCACTTCTGGATCTGAGAAGTGTTAATATTTGCATACCAAGTAATTTGGTTTTTTACGAATGATCTCAATGTGTGTTTTGATCCCACAGCCTTTTCTTGGGGTAGTTGAAATATTCATCAGTAAAGCCACTTTCTCCCAGTGCCAAAAAACAAAGCTCTTTTTGCTTTCAAATCTATCATTGAGGTCTTCATCTCCTAAGAAACATTGGCATTGTTGAAGAGGAAGATTGTGTCCTTTCAGAAGATGAAATAAGACTTTCAAGGTTATATTGTAGGCAAAGCTGTGAATTCTGTAGCATGTACTAGCATTATAAATCTATATATGATGGGCCATATTCAGAATGGAGCAAGGCAGACAGAAATTAAAACAGAGGTATATGAGAGTAGCTTTTGTCACTGATCATGCTTTTGAATTTAACTTTGTCAAAGTTTGAATTTCCCCCAAGCTAGAAATGAGTACTTCAGATGTAGACTAAGATATTTCATAGGTTCCTTAAAATAGTTTTCTTTGATCTTTTTCAGTATAACTCTTACTTTCCCACTCTGACATTTTATTATTTCTTCTGCTTGCTACAAATGAATAAGTATAAAACAAATTCCTTAAAGTCTTACAGTTCTTGTAAATAATAAGGAAACCATTGAAAACAAAATAGCTTGAAAACCATGTATTTTCACTTATAATGTTAAAATTATGAACACTAATATCAATAGCCACCAAACTGATTGAATATTTTGAGCCTTCCTAACAAAGGAGTGTTTCAAGGGAATTGCATATTTAATGCTGCTCCTCTTTGTCTCAGAACCATACCTTTAGGTGAAATATGTCTATCATCTTAGATAACAATGAGTAACAATACATAGTGGGATTAATTATCTTGGAATTTAACAAAAATGCCTATGAGAGTCCAGGTTTGAGTTGACATGTCTCAGCTTCCAAATAATTTATCATCTGAAAGGAAAGACAGACAAGAAAAGAAGTCCAAATTAGGGGGAAGTTTCTTTAGAAGCAAAGAAAGCCCTAGGAGATGTCAATGCAATATGTTCTGAATGCAGTGACTCTAACCTTATTCTCGAGCTGTATAAAGGAATCTGGTTAGAACATTTATTTGTCTCTTACCAAGATATTTTTTCATAGTAGTAGAAAAAGGAGAGTAATTAAATTTAAAAGATGAAATGTAAACTATATAGGAGAAACTTGAATATATCAAATTTAACAGGTATGTGGTCAGTCCTTTGCCTAAGGTGATTTCATGGTTTTGGACTGTTCTGCCATCTCCTTTTATTAGATTCTTCTCCAAGAGATCTACATTATCTATACTTTGCTTTTCTGGATGAATAGTATATTTCAGTCCTTGAAAAGACAATTAACTCTGCTAATTAAACATGTTCTTTTTTGTTGTTGTTGTTTTACAGTTTTTGTTTCTTTGTTTGTTTTGTTTGACACAGGGCTTCTCTGTGTAGCCTTGGCTGTCCTGGACTCACTTTGGAGATTAAGATGGCCTTGAACTCAGAGCAATCCTCCTGCCTCTGCCTCCCTGAGTCCTGGGATCTTGTGCCACCATGCCCAACAAATAAACGTTTTCTAGACTTTCTTAAAACATAGCTGGCCATGTGACATAAGTTCTAGCCAATGAGATCTCAAGAGTAGCAGTTTGCACTGGTTCCTTCCTATTTGATATTGGCTGGATTATACATTAAATAGCTGGTTAGAATCCTTGAAAATAATCTAGATAATATAAATCACATAAGCAGAAATATCTAAGAAGCTGAGACTATTTCAATATGAAATTTTCGTTAGTTCATGTACTAAATATTTGTGATATTCTGGAGGCTTTAGGAGAGGCTTAGCTAGCGGAACCGAGTCACCATCTTTTCCTTCACCTTTTTGGTTATGCAATTTGGTATGGTTCTTTCTACTTGTATCAGTAGTACTTTGAAAGCTGAGTCAAGAGGATCTCAAAGATTTCCAACCCAGCCCAGGATATAGGGTAAGGTCCTGTCCTGAGAAATTTAAAAGGGCTTTAAAATGCATGGTTTTTACAAACAAGATGTGAGAGTAGCTATCTTGCCCACTGTGGGACCAGATGATTTGCTCAGTTGTCTCTCTTCCTCTGTTTACTCACTTGCAAAGGATGAGTAGGCGAGAACTATGCAAAGCACAGAGACTAACACCTGAAACACCTGCTCATCACCTAATCTATGTTGGCTCATCATAAATATTCAGTAAATCAAAGCAATTACTATTGAGTAACTGTAGTAATATAACACTAGAAAGAAAAATAACAATTTTGTGGACATAAATAACATATTAGTACAGTTAATATCTTCTAGGATCAATATCATAATAAAAAAATTGTTAAACAAAGGAAAAAAGAATGTAGACATTTTTTCTTTGTTTTTATTTCTCTCTCTCTCTCATTTTTTTTCATTTTTCTTTCCCCCACAGACACATGCTCATATTGCTTTATAGAAGGGTTTAGGAGAAATTTTGTTAAAACACTTTGAAGAGGTAGGATATACAGATATGAACAAACATTTATAAATTAGGAGACAAGAAATCCTAAACATTTAAATTGAGCTCTGTTTGTAGAAATTCTGATATTTAGAAATAGGTATAGGGGAAAGGAAGGCATTCTTAATTTCAGTATTATAAATTAGTATTAATTAATGTTAGCACAATGATTTCAGTATTTTAAGATTCTCTCTGAATCTGACCCCTCTTTTCTGAAATGGCATGATTTGTGAGCACTGTCTTGCCTCTGTAGTCTATGGCCACAGCATCTGGAGGTCATCTGGGTTTGTTATGGATACCAAGTTCCTACCTGGCTAAAAACTGTACAGTTATATAGTGCCTTGTCTATCACACTTAGAAGCTTAGGCGTCAATACTACTTATGGAAAAAAAAATCATCAAATGTATGTCATTGTCCTTTCTAGGAAGGTCACCCATAATTTATATTAAACAAGGGGAAACTTTCTCTGAAAACAGCACATTGACCTACTTTTAGTAAATTTACCTGTTTGGGTACATTATGTGAAGTTATGTCTCAGTATGTTCAAATTGTTAATTCTGTACCAGCAGATTGCTATGCCCCATCACCAGACTCATATTTTGGAAATATTTTTTCCTACCTCGCCTGCTTAAGGCGATCTAGAATACTATACTCTAGGCTGGGCAGAAGGAGAAGGCTGATCTTCCAGGCAGAGAGAGGGGTGATGGGAGAAGGTCAGATGCAGAAGATTCACCAACGGTCAGAGAGGTAGCTGAACATGAACAGGGGCAGAGCACTAAGGAACTAGCCACATGGTGGATCACAGGCTAGAATAGTTGGGGTAAGTTAAACGAGCTGGCTGAGAGTCTGGCCAGCCAAAACGCCTAAGCTTTAAACTTAATAAACGTTTCCTGTGGCCAGGCCAGTGGCACATGCCTGAAATCCCAGCACAGGGGGAGGCAGATGCAGGTGGATCTTTGTGAGGTTGGGGTTAACAAAGCAAGTCCAGGACAGCCAAGGCTACGCAGACAAACCCTGTATCAAAAAACCAAACTGAGCCAAACCAAACCAACCCAAGAAACCAAACCGAACCAAGTCTCCCATCATTTTTTAATCGCTAGCAGGTCTTAGACGTCCTGCTATAACTTACCTAACAACATGATGAGTTTGTCAGGCAGATGTATGTTTGCCTGTTGACACACCCTTAATATTTTCTCAATGATCTACATAGCAGAAGGGATTTTAATAAAGATTTTTCCCAGGCAGAATCATTGGCATTACAACTAGAAAAATACTGTTTTTCTAGAACTGCTGTTTAAAAGTTAATTTATTTTTGAGTCTCTTGTGTAACAGTAAACTTTGCTTTGAAGATGGAGGAATTATTGTTTTATTCCTTATGGCAATACCCCAAGCCCTAAAAATGTTATACAGTTGTGTTTTATTTTTTATTTTTTTTAAATCATGGAATGGACAACAAAAACAAGTGCAAAAAGTAAAAAAAAAATTGTTCTATTCAAGAGACTTGGCTCTAAAAGTATGAATATTAGAAGAAGAAAACATTTACTTTGATCTAGATTTTCCTTGTCCCTAATGGGTAACCATTGCCTCAAAAGAAAAAAAAAACACAAAAAACATGAAGTCCGAAGGTAAAACTCTTGTATTAAGTCTCAGATCAAGTTGGGAATCTCTGTATTTGTTTCTATCTACTGCAGAAGAAAGTTTCTCTGATCATGGCTAAGTAAGGCACTAATTTTGGAGTATAGCAAAATGTCATTAGTACTCATTTTATTGGTATTTTCTGTTACAAAACAGTGGTGACTTGCTTTCCCCTACTTCATGGCGTGTCTAGTCTCCACTTCTTGGCCATACAAGCAGTTCCTGGCATGAGTTCTGTCCAATCAGAAAGTGGTTGATCACTCCCACAACTTCTGTGCAGCAGCATACCTTGCAGACAGATCACCTTTGTAGATCAGTGTGTTTGTAACTGGTTTGGTGTTCATTTTCTCTGCTGGTAACTTGCAGAGTTCCTTCTAGTACCATTAACACTAAGTGAAGGCCATAAGTAGACAGCAGCTTGATTTCTCCATGTTCTGTGAGTTATGTAGATGTCTTCAGCAGCAGGGTCTTATCATCTATCTGTGGAGAGCTATTAATAACTTTGGGTATAGCATGGTTGTTTGGGGAGTTCCGTGGGACTCCTTTCACAAACAACTTAAAGAGAGGTAATCCGGAATTCCTGGCACTGGAGGGTTCATGTGGTGGTAAAGGACATCTCAACAGGGCTTTGTTTCCCCGTTGTTTGATGATTCCATTTAGGTTTCTTTCATATGTGTAGAAACCCTCTATTGTAGTAGGTTTCTATGAACCCGCTCATAGCTCTTAGCTTTAGCTTTCTCTCTCCGTATTCAATTCCCCCAATTCTTTCCCTTCCTTTTCCCCTCCCTGTTGATCCTCCAGTTCCAGTCCTCACTCTCTCCATCCCCATAACCGTAGCTATTCTATTTCTTCTTAGCATGATCTTTCTTTCCCCACTAGTCCTTCGTTCTATACCGACTCTTTGGTTAGATAGATTGTGACTTGCTAATCAGGTATAACAGGCAACATCCTAGTCAAATTGTAGAGCGAGAGACCTTGGAACACTCAATCTTAAATTGGATGGCCCCATCAAATACCTCCCCTTAGTGTTCAAGGAACTATGTGAAGAGGAGGCAAAAAGATTATAAGAGGCAGCAGAGATGGAAGAAACTGAGGAAACAAAGTCTTCTAATACACAACAGGACTGATGCACATATGAGCTCACAGAGACTGTGACTGCATGCACAATACTTTTACAAGTCTGAGCCAGATGGAGCCCGAGCACTGAGAGGGGAAGCAGACACAAGCCCCCCTTCATAACCTACACTCTGTGTTCAATTGTTCACGGCTTGCGAAGGAAAAATTAGTTTCCTCCAATGGAGTCCTCCTGAGTATACAAACCACACTTAAGGACAGATCCCATGCTTAGCAATAGACGGCCAACACAAAGCAAACTCAGTTGTATTTTTGGAGATTTGTTTTTTATGATTTCATAATGCTTTGTGTGAGTTTTCTGCAAAAACCCTAAAGGTTTTTATTATATATTTATATATAATATATATTATAATTTGTAATTTTGTGTCTATATGGGCTTACTACGTATGTGAATTTGTGTTTCTGTCTCTGTACGTATTTCTTTTATTTGGCTCTTTTTTTCTGTTCATTTTTTTGTTTTCTCTTATTCAAGATTGTTTGCTTTTATTTATTATTATTATCTATAAATGACTGCTTTCTGATAAGAGAGACAGCAAAAAAAATGTGGACTTGAGTAGGTAGAAAAGTGGGGAGGATCTGGGAGGAGTTGGGGGCAAGGAAACCATAACCCGAATATATTATCTGAAAAAAATTTTTATTAGGAAAGTCTCAAATCCAACTCAATGGTATTTCATATGAAATGTAAACTTTGTCCAGTGTATTTGACAAAATGGGCATGTGAGGGAGATGAATTCTTTCTTTGCTTTGGAATTATGCTTCTATAATAGCAGCTACTGGCTAAACTCTTCTACTTCCAATGTAAGTATTTTTCTTTGCCATATATTGGCTTAGGCAGAAATAAATGCCATATCAAGAATGCATTTCTAGATCCCCACAATTCTATTGTACATTTTGCAAAGACCTTTCCAAGTCATAAATAACAAATACTAGCAAATAAACACACCAATGATGTCTATGAATTTGCTATATTTACAAAGCTACAAACCACTGCGCAAGATCTTTCTAACACTGGAGATACAACACAGTTAAAATTCTCAGAATGTGAAGAGATTAGGGGCTCCAACTTTCTCAGGGCAGTTGCCATCATATGCAGTATTATAAAAGTTTTGATAAACAATGTTGACTCCATTACATGTGACCACAGTTTACTATTATTTTTCTTTTAAACTCCTGCTACCGAGTTTTGCTGTATGACTGACAGGTGTTAGAGTCTTCACTCATACTGTACCGCTGCCTCTAAGGGAACTGAATGAATGAGTTAGGCTTAAAAGGGAAAGAAGTCAGCTCAGAATCATTCCACCATGTCTCTGTGGTTCCAAAGTTTGATGGGAAAAGAAGATATTTAATAGCAGCTGCTATTAAATGTTCCACAGACAGAAAAAAAAAATCTAATGAGCCTATCTATCAACAGCTAGAAAGCACATGAATACCTCTAGAAAGCATATTGGAACAGAGACTGAAGAGAGTTAAGGCTATGAGAGTGAAGGGCTGTGCAGAGCATGGACTGCAGGAGACATGCAGGACCCTGTCACTGAAAGCTCCTGAGAAGTATTAGCTCTTGCTGTGGATGTGCTTCAGCAGTAAGAGTTGAGGATGCTGAAACTCTAGGCTCGGAGTTGTAATACTTGCTGTCGGGTCTTAAGGAACACCAGAGTTGCATTACTTAAAATAAGGGCTATGACACTGTGAGTCCAGAGATGCTGTTACCAAGAGGGTCACAGTCTGCCTATTTGTAGTTCTCATCCACACGGAGCAAGCAACACTTAGCCAATGATAACAAATTGCAAATTTCCTAAATTTTCCATGATTTCAACCTGCTTCATGAACAAAAGTAGTTGCAGAATATTCTGAAGGTCACTGTTATTTACCTCCACGACCAAGTGTAATGTCCTTATTCATTGGTCTCACTTCTAAACTAAATTTATGTGTTAAACCTGGTAAAGAAATATCACCAAGATTTATGCCAAATCCCTGCTGAGATTCTCAACAGGGGAAGAGTAGTAGGAAGAATAATAATATCATTAGCAATGTGCTACTTATATAGCAACAATACCCAAATCACTATTAATTCAGGATAATTTTAGTTGAACCATCGTGATAGAATATAATAGGAATTCTGTATTAGCAGGTAACCTGGATTGGAAAATGGTCACTAAGTTACTTAGTGACATTAGCCTTTATAACTTCAGAATAGAAATAACACCCCATCCTTACCGTATGGAAGCTCTGTTTCTACCTGCAAGCATACAGACATGATTTAAGAGCATTTTTATATAGATTCCTTTTGAATACACAAATAATTTGAACACTCAAAAATGTACGAGTGAGCTTGAAATCATATGGTAAACCGACAAAACACAATTCGAAAGGTGGTTGTGTGCACGCATGCACATATATGTATAAGTGTGTGTGTTGTATACATGTGTGTGGGAAGGTGAGTGCATCTGAGAACATGCTTGCTGAGGGCAGAGGAGAATGTTGTGTGTCCTCCTCTGTCATTCTTCATCTTAATCCTTTAGATTGCATTTCTTGCTGAACCTGCAGCTTTTGGCTGGGCTGACTGGCTGGTGAGTCCTTGGGATTTAAGCTGCCTCCATCCCTTTAGACTAAGGTTACAGAGGCACAGGATCATACCAGGCTGTTACATATATGCTGTGGATCTGAAGACGGCTTGAGCAGCAATAGCTATTAGTCACTGGTCCATTTCAGCCAAGGAAGCTGCATTTTAATTGCATACATTGTTTCATGTGTAAGTGGCAGGATAAAAGTTTCAGTGCAAGTTGGATCTAGTCAACAACAACAGCAAAAATTCAGGGGACTTAAGCTGTATGTAGACTTGTATTGTGGCAAGTCATGGAGGCTGAGTGGAGAGTAAAGATGTCTTGTTAATGAGGTTGAGTGTAGAAGGAGGCTGTTATGGTAATAAAGTTGGGTGTACAATGGAGTTGCCATGGAAATGGGGTTGCTGCTCAGAATAGCATTTTCTGTCTTTTGTCATTCCCAAAGAAATTTTTGGTGAATCACGTGACTGGTGGACAAATGTTTTTTTTTTCTTTTCAGTAAATTAAAAAGCCGATATCTATGCTTTAAACATAAAAGAAATGACATTTGTTTAGTATATCTCTTTTTATAATATATTTCAAGTTTGTCAACAATGGTGACTGCTTAGGACATGAGAAAAAAAATTGTGTTCAAGTGACTTGAGGAAAAAGTTCAGATTCTCTTGAGTTTAGAATTGGTTAAATATTTACCCTTATCACTCCACAACAGTCCTTTCTACTCCACTTTTTGTTGTTGTTAAAAAGAATGCTGCCTAGATTCACAGCCAAACTTTGGGCAGAGTTCAAAGAGGCTTATGGAAGAACAGGGGAGGTGGGGTGGTGAAAGGAAGGACCTAGAGGAAACAGAGCTCCACCAGGAGACCAACAAACCAAAGTATCTGGGCCCAGGGGTCCTGCAGAGACTGATGCACCAAGCAAGGACCATGCACAGAGAGGACCTAGACCCCCTGCTCATATGCACCCATGGGCAGCTCAGTCTCTATGTGGGTCCCCCAGTAAGGGAAGAAGAGACAGTGTCTGACATGAACTCAGTTGCCTACACTTTGATCACCTTTGCCTGGTGAGGTGGCCTAATTAGACCACAGAGAAAGAGGATCCAGGCAGTCCTGATGAGACCTGATAAGCTAGGGTCAGATGGCAGGGGAGGAGGACTCTCCCTTTCTGTGGACTAGGGAAAGGGCATGGGAAAAGGTTGGAGGAGGGTGAGAACAGAAGGGGATGGGGGATGGGGTTACAATCAAGAGATAAAATTAATAAATTGTAAATAAATAAATAAATAAATAAATATAAAAAGGATGCTAAAACATAAAAATTTAAAATACTTTAATAACATAATTGTGATAAATACTTACCTTTTCTTCTCTTTCCTCTCTTTTGTCCCGCTTGTTCCTGATTCTCTCCTTGTCCTGACTCCTTGTCTCAGATCCTTTTTTCTAATGTTCTCCCATCCCTTTTCCTGTCCTTCTTTTACTTACTCCTAGTTGGTACTGTTTCACTGGAGAACGCTGACCAGAAGGCATGCAATTACAGGAGGTCTTCTGCATAAGGAATGCAGAGACTTGCTCTTTTTCTTGTGGCAGATTTTGTCTATGAACAGCAAATTTCAGTGTATTGGTCTGTAGGGAACAAGGTAATGGCATTATTTCCTGGGTTCTGAGTCTCTAGATTATGGGAGCCTGTCTACCAAGCAACCTGAAATTATTGGGACACTCTGGTTTATAATTCACTTACTCACAATGGCTGTAGAGTGACACATCTCAAGATTGTGTAGAAGATATACATTACTGGAATATGGCACTCAGAAGAATTAAGAATTTCATCAAGTTTTATAGCAGTGATGGTGAAATAGGATATGAATCAATTTTTTTATTATCTGTTTTTTTAAATTTTATTTATTTTTATATTAATCACAGCTTATGTACTTTGTATCCCAGCCTTAGCCCCCTCCCTCATGCCCTTCAAATCCTCCCATCCCTCCCTCATCTCCTCCCTGCCCACCTCCAAGTCCACTGATAGGGGAGGACCTCCTCCCCTTCCATCTGACCCTAGCTTATCATGTCTCTTCAGGGCTGGCTGCAATGTCCTCTTCTGGGGTCTAGCAAGGCTTCTCCTACTTTGGGAGGTGGGTGGGGGAGAGTTGAAGAGCCAGCCATTGAGTTCATGACCAAAATAGTCCCTGTTTCCCTTACTAGGGTACTCAGTTGGATACTGAGCTACCATATCTGAGAAGGGGTTCTCGGTTATATCTATACAGGGTCCTTGGTTGGAGAAACAGTCTCATAAATGACCCCTGGGCCCTGATCTATTTGGTCTTTGTGGAGATCTTGTCCTCTCCAAGTCTTACTAACACCCCTTCTTTCATATGGTTCCCTGCACTCTGCCAAAGGTTTGGTTGTGAGTCTTAATATCTGCTTTGATACATTGCTAGGTAGAGTCTTTCAGAGGTCCTCTGTGGTAGGCTCCTGTCCTGTTGCTTGTTTTCTCCTACATTCAATGTCCATCTCATTTGTCTATTTATGTGAGGATTGATCATCTTACCCTGGGTCCTCTTTCTTGCTTATCTTCTTTAGGTGTATAGATTTCAGTATGTTTATCCTATCTTATAGGTTTATATGAGTGAGTCTATACCATGTGTTTCTTTCTGCTTTTGGGATACCTCATTCAGGATGATCATTTCCAGGTCCCACCATTTGCCTGCGAGTTTCATGATTTCCTCGTTTTTAATTGCTGAGTAGTATTCCATTGTGTAAAAGTACCACAATTTCTGTATCCATTCCTCAACTGAGGGACATCTGGGTTGTTTCCAAGTTCTGGCTATTACAAATAAAGCAGCCAGGAAATAGTTGAGCAAATGTCCTTGTTGTGTACTTGAGCATCTTTTGGATATATGCCTAAGAGTGGTATAGCTGGGTCTTGAGGAATCACTATTCCTAATTGTCTAAGAAAGCGCCAAATTGATTTCCAGAGTGGTTGTACAAGTTTGCATTCCCACCAGCAATGGAGGAGGGTTGCCCTTTCTCCACAGCTTCTCCAGCATGTGTTTTCACTTGAGTTTTTATCCTAGCCATTCTGGTGGGTGTAAGGTGAAATCTCAGGGTCGTTTTGATTTTCATCACCCTGATGGCTAAGGATGTTGAGCATTTCTTTAAGTGTTTTTCTACCACTCTATAACCTTCTACAGAGAGTTCTCTGTTTAGCTCTGTACCCCATTTTTGAATTGGATTACTTGATTTGTTGTTTTTTTTAACTTCTTGAGTTCTTTATATATACTGGATATTAACCCTCTGTCAGATGTAGGTGGGTGAAGATCCCTTTCCAGTCTGTAGGCTGTCGTTTTTTGTTTTTGTTTTTTTTATAACAGTGTCTTTTGCTCCACAGAAGCTTTTGATCTCCCGTCCTCATGGATTGATATGATTAACATAGTGAAAAAGGCCATTCTGCCAAAAGCAATCTACAGATTCAATGCAATTCCCCTCAAAATACCAACACAATTCTTACAGACCTTGAAAGAAAAATCCTCACCTTTATATGGAGAAACAAAAAACCCAGAATTTTCAAAACAATCCTGTACAACAACAGATCATCTGGAGGTGTCTCCATCTATGACCTCAAGCTGTACTACAGAGCAATAGTAATAAAACCTGCATGGTATTGGCATAGAAACAGAATAATGGATCAATGGAAATGAATAGAAGACTCAGAAATATACCCATACCCCTATGGAAACTTGATTTTTTACAAAGAAGCCAAAACCATTCAATAGAAAAAAAGACAGCATCTTCAACAAATGGTGCTGGATCAACTAGATGTCTTTATGCAGAAGGATGAGAATAGATCCATATTTAACACCCTGCACAAAACTAAAGTTCAAGTGGATCCAAGACTCAACATAAAACCAGACACACTAAACCGGTTAGAAGAAAAAGTGGGGAAGACACTAGAACTCATTGGCACAGGAGACTACTTCCTGAACAGAACACCAACAGCACAGGCTCTAATATTAACAATAAATAAATGGAACCTCATGAAACTGAAAAGCTTCTGTAAAGCAAAAAACACTGTCAGCAAAACAAAAAGACAGCCTACAGACTGGGAAAGGATCTTTACCAATCCTACATCTTACAGAGGGCTAATATCCTGTATATATAAAGAACTCAAGAAGTTAAAAAGCAAGAAATCAAGTAATCCAATTAAAAAATAGGGTATGGAGCTAAAAAGTGAACTCACTGTATAGGATTATAGAATGGCAGAAAAACACTTAAAGAAATGCTTAAATTACTTAGCCATCAGGGAGATGCAAATCAAAATGACCCTGAGATTTCACCTTATACCCACCAGAATGGCTAAGATCAAAAACTCAAGTGACAACACATGCTGGAGAGGTTGTGGAGAAAGGGGACTTCTCCTCCATTGCTGCTGGGAATGCAAACTTGTACAACCACTCTGGAAATCATTTTGTTGTTTTCTTAGACAATTAGGAATAGTGATTTCTCAAGACCCAGTTATATCACTCTTAGGCATATATCCAAAAGATGCTCAGGTACACAACAAGGACATTTGCTCAACTATGTTCGTGGCTGCTATTCGTAATAGACAGAACCTGGAAACAACCCAGATGTCCCTCAGTTGAGGAATGGGTACAGAAATTGTGGTACTTTTACACAATGGAATACTACTCAGCAATTAAAAATGAGGAAATCATGAAATTCGCAGGAAAATGGTGGGACCTGGAAACTATCATCCTGAGTGAGGTATCCCAAAAGCAGAAAGAAACACTTGGTATTTACTCACTTATATAGACCTATAGGATAGGATGGACATGCTGAAATCTATACACCTAGGGAAGATAAGCAAGAAGGAGGACCCAGGGTGGGATGATCTGTGCTCGCTTAGATGGACAAATGGTATGGACATTGACTGTAGGAGATAACAAGCAGCATGACAGGAGCCTACCACAGAGGACCTCTAACTAACAATGTATCAAGGCAGATATTAAGACTCATAACCAAGCCATTGCCAGAGTGCAGGGAATCATATGGAAAAAGGGGGAGTTAGTAAGATTTGGAAAGGACAAGAACTCCACAAAGACCAAATAGATTAGGGGACAGGGGTCTTCTATGAGAGTGTTTCTCCAACCAAGGACCATGTATGGATCCAAACTATAACCCCTGCTCAGATGTGGCCCATGGTAGCTCAGTATCCAACTGGGTACCCTAGTAAGGGGAACAGGGACTATTTTGGTCATGAACTCAATGGCTGGCTCTTCGACTCCCCCCTGCCACCGCCGAGGCGGGGGTGGGGGGGAGCCTAACTAGATCCCAGAAGAGGACATTGCAGCCAGCCCTGAAGAGGCATGATAAGCTAGGGTCATATGGAAGGGGAGGAGGTCCTCACTATCAGTGGACTTGGAGGGGGGCAGGGAGAAGATGAGGGAGGGATGGGGAGAGTGGGAGGGAATGAGGGAGGGGCTACAGCTGGGATATAAAGTATATAGCCTGTGATTAATATAAAAATAAATAAATTACTTTAAAAAATTCTATTACTGAAGAAAATATTGTAAAAAATGCTCAAAGTCCTTAGCTATCAGGAAGATGCAAATCAAAATGACCCTCAGATTTTACCATAATCCCATCAGAATGGCTAAGATCAGAAACTCAAGTGACAATACATGTTGGAGAGGTTGTGGAGAAAGGGGAACCCTCCTCCATTGCTGGTGGGATTGCAAACTTCATGTATGAATTTTTTCAGGTAGTAAACTTATTAAGCATTAAGGTAAATACTCATGAGAAAGGTGAAATAAAATTGACCTAAAATATTAGTTGTAATCTTGAAGAAATGTCTTACTTCTTTAAGCTAGAGAATGAGCATGATCATATAACACGATAAGAGTTATTAAAGAATCCCTCATGACATGCATATAGCAGCCCAAATATAATCAGTGCTTCATAAATAAGTATATGAATTATAATTATTCATTATATTATAAATAAAATTTATTTAATTATATCATTACATTTACATTTATAATAATGAATCAAAATATAATTTGAATGAATTATATTTTTCAAGAGTTATAAATAGAAACACATTTTTCAATGTCTACTTATTTCATGTAGTATATGTAAAATATTTTATGTATGTAGTTCTATCAAAATGGATTTGTAATTTACACTGCCCTGCAAAGGATCAAAAATGTCATCACAATATTTTTTTCTCTAAATTGAAAATAGAGCATGATTTCAGGCATGGTAGTCCATAGCTTTAATCCTAGCATGCAGAAGGCAAAGGCAGAGGCAGGTGAATCTTTGTGAGTTCAAGGCCAGCCCTGGTCTACATAGTGAGTTCCAGGACAACCAGAACTATATAGAGAGGTTTTTTTTCTCAAACAAACAACACAAAAAGAGAAAAGATTAAAAAAAGAAAAGAAAAAGAAAGGGAAAAGGAAAGGAAAGAAAATGGAATATTTTGTATCTTACTTCCTGGTAGACCTTAGTGAGCCAACTGAAACATACTGGAGCCTCATTCTTCTACCACAATTACTTTACATAGAGATGGTCATGTCCCGCAAATGAGTTTGTATGGTAGAGATTTTCTGCATGCCAATATAAGAATTAACATTCAAATGTATCCAGGCTATGATGAGGCACAGTAATGCAATGTATTTTCTCCAGAAACAGGCTAGCTTTTCTCTAAACCTGCCTCCCCAGGTAGAACTTGTTGCCAAAATATGACAGTGGCATGTATTCACCATGCAGAGCTGTGGGACTGAATGGTGCTAAGTGTAATAATATTCAATTCCTACCTTTACTTTTGGCATTAGACAAAACATCTGCTTGTTAATTTAAATTCCCACCCAGAGACTACACTGTCTACCTAATAAATATTAATTAGAGCTGGCCAGATTCAAAGCAAGAATCATCTGCATATTTGCATTTTGGGCATTTTATTCATCATCTAGAGAAGGGGTCCCTGAGTCTGTGTATTGTTCTGTCACTCATAACTACATTCAGTCATATAAGCATCTATTCATTCAAATAAATATGCAATCAATAATGATTGTCATGCATATATCCAAAGCTGCTTTCTGTGTGATACTGAATGGTGGAGATCTTCCTCAGGTAGCAATGTTCACCATGTTATGAAAATAGCAGAATTTCTGATATTCATTTACATGTATAATGAGATTCTGGATCTTTTTCCCAAGAGGAGAAGAAAACCAGATTAAGCAGCTAAGATAAAAATCAGATCTCTAAATTCTCTTTGAGTGTATTTTGCCTTCAGTTCAGGAGAAGTGCTAATATCTGTTTAATATCCAGGGAGTGACTCATAAGACAACTACAAGAAATTTTTAACTCCTCATTTATTTGATCACTCAACAAATAGCTATTAAGTGGTTTTGTGGGTACTCACTTTGCCAGGGAGTTGACATGCAGCAATACATAAAGAGACATGAGCTCATCTTTCCTACAGTGAAAACCTATGAAAGGTAAAAATTAAACTAAAAGATAAATACATAGGCATACCAATTTTTGATTAATAACAGACTCTGTATATGACAGTGCAAGGTTGTAGTAGGCATTCCAATCATCTGGTGATGTCTTAGCCATGCTGCCACTTTGTAATGATATATATTCACATGTGTTTGTGGTGATACTCGTGTAAAGGAACCTACTATGCTTCCAGCCACGTAAAATGTGACACATACAATTATGTGTGGTGCATACGAGATAATACTAAACCCACTGTTTTCCTGGCTTTTGCATTTACCTTCATATAATTTTTATTCTTATTTTGGAGTGTACTCTAGTCATACAAAATACTCTGACATATTGTGTCAACAGTAGCCTCATTCATCTCATGTTTAAGTGCTTCTTGGTCACACAATTTTTTCTTGTGCTGTATATAACCTTGGACTATGTTGCTCAGAATGGCTGCTAAGTGTACAAAAGTCCCCTATTAATGTTTCAGTAGGAGACAACACCATGTGATTGATCTGGATATGACATGGAAAATGATCAATGGTGCCAAGGGGAGAGAATCAGCAATGGCCGCTGCTCTGCTCATCAGTCAGGTGTGTGCCACTCTACCGTGACTTTGAACTTGTGATATTCTCACAGCAATGAAATTGTCTAGCATGTCTCAGAGTATATCTTCGTTGTTAAGCAACTCTTGACAATGGATGCATTTCACAAACATTTTGAAAGAAATAAAGAGGATATTTGGATAGAGTTAGCATACACCAGGTACAAAGACTTCAAAAACAAAAGCAAGTCCAGGAGTCATAGGATAAATGTAGATTGTCTGTATGTCAGTGTGCGTGTGTGTGTTTACATGCATGTATACACATAGAAGGGCCGTTAGAATATGAGTGTATATTTGAAGCTGAATGGAAAATACAGTGTGTATTAGAGTTTTTCCCCTTCAACATCTTCACATGTGACTGCTGTTTCTTGGTTCACAATAAAACAATTCCTAAGCAGTGATTTTTTTTTGCTATATATAATAATTTAAAAGCAATGAGGTCTTTCCACCTTCATGATATTGGAGCTTTGATACTCAGTGTCTTTGGTCCATCTACAGATATTTTCCTGAGGCTAATGGGGCTGAATAAATATTTCTCTGGGATGTAGCCTTGGCAGACATTTGCTTTATAATTCACCACAGAAGAATGATTCTTGGCTTTTTATCAGGAAAGAACATTGCTCCTTTTACTCCAAGGCCACTGACAATGTTCTCATAAGGTCAAAGCCACTGTAAATGGAACTCTTTCCTGAAATAACAAAGCCCAGAGATTGAGCTTGTTTATATGTTAGATGTTTCATTACTGTCTTTTACTGAAAGCTTTTCATGACTTTCTTCTTTAGTAGCCAGCATCCCACTCTCCTTAAGAGCACATTTTAGCTGGAGGTACCACTCTCTTGTTCCAATTGCTCCATGTTTATTTTCTAATCAGTAAATACCAGGACTCTCTGCAATCTTTCTCAATATTTTTTAAGACTGGATTTTGATTTATAGTTATATTCCATTGTCTGAAAATGACCATTCACTTCAGGATGTTATTCAATTTTTCTAGAACCTCATTCACCATTAAAGTAATAGCATTATGTGTTTTATTATTCATAAACAAATTTTTCCATGTTTGAATACTCATTACCTTTATTTATATCCCAATTCTCCTCTTTTAGGAAAATCTCTGGAAATTTCCAGCTACCAATCAGAGTTATCTTCATAGATGTAATTCTCAGGTTCTGAACTTCACTTGGCTGTGATAACACTGCACGTCAGCAAGCCCACCCCCTTTTAAACATTAACCCATTGTTAGAAAATCTAAGAAAAATGAGATATATTCCAAAGTTTGTCTTTCCCACAGTTACTTTGTATAAGGCAGATGCTCAATGGCATCTGTCTTTACTGTATTTGTGTAAAAAAAAATGGGCATTTTATCTTATTAGTTTGTGTGTGTGTGTGTGTGTGTGTGTGTGTGTGTGTGTGTGTAAAATTTATCATCACCTAATGTGGAGCAAAGATCATGAGGCTTCAATTTAGGCAGACCTGAACTTGCTAAGCACTCTTCTACATTAGTTCGCTTACCAAAAGAATAAGATCTCATTACATGTCTGTGAAAATATGGAGATCTAGAGAGAAATAAAACTTCTCTCTTTCCACACTCAGTGTGAAATATCTGGTGTTCCCATCTAAGATTTGAAAGTTCCATGAAGTCCACCATGATGAAAGAACAGCTAGCACTGAGCTGACTCTTTTATAATGTCCTTTGGCAGGTAAGGTTTTGTCCACAGCCCAAGGGGCCTGGGTGTTGAGTAGAGACTACTGGTCTACCTATCTTTTGGGTGGCTGTCTTTGTTCTGATCCCTCTCTTTGTGCTGCTTGCTTTGTGTCTATTTTTCAGGATTACTTTTCTAGCATTTTTCGGGATTACATTTCCAGCATTCAAAAATTCCTTTTTGAATTTAAGGTAACCAGGGTTGTCTTCTAGGTCAGCAGCTGACAATAATGATTGATACACTTGTTTAGAAAAAAATGAATATGGTAAATACTTATCCTTTTCTAAAAAACTAAAATACAACATAAATCACATCAATAGACTGTACTTTAAATGTCTTTATTTAATTTATTACTATGTTCACATTCAAAATTACTAATCTTAGAATCTCTTATTATTCTCTGAGCATCAAGATAAAATTTGGGAAGCCTAAAGATAAATCGAATATTTTGTTGTGTAATTGTATTTGTTTTAGGCAGAACTAATTACATTTGATTGGAGCCATCTTTGGGGAAAATACTAAGCTGTATTTGTCCCCAGCTTACCTTAATACACCTCCTGTAGAAAGCCCAGAGAGCATCTATCTCCTCCATGACACGATTGTGATAATGTAGGATTCCTTTCTTTCCTTTTACCATGTGGGGGCTAGGGATCAATTTTAGATTATCAGGTTTGCTTCACCCACTGAGCCATTTCACTGCCCAATTTTCTTGTTTGTACACACGCAACAACACAGATATATATGCATGTGTGTTTGTTTGAATGTGTATATATTACATGTTATTTAATTTTAACACTTAAAAATAACCACACTTTTTATGGAAACCATGAAAATAGTAGTCAACTTGTTGAATCATACAGTGGTTCTCCATAATGACACTAGTTATAAAATTGTGTCTTTTCCATCATTAAAGGTTGTCATAATTCCTTTCAGATACCTCAGGAAAGCAATGCAGACTTCCCCCTTTCCTTTATCCTCTCCATCTTAACTCATGTGGTGTTTGTTTGAAGCAACCTCACTGAGATAAAATTTATACACCATAAAATTGGCTATATTAAGTCTCCAAGTCAGTGGTTTTCAGTAAGTTTACTAGACACCATTGCCGTAAATCACATTTAGACCTCTCTGAGTACTGCCCAGTATTTACAGGTAACCTACATCTCAACCCAACACTTGGTAACTATGAAGTTCCTTTCCATCTCAATGTGCCTACCTTTTCTGGATACAGCACAAAAATACAGCTATACAAATAGTTGATATTTCATATGTGGTTTCACTCCTGACCACGTTTTTTAGGTTATTCTTTTCTATTATTACATATGTTCATTTTATGTAGATAATTATCTAATAATTGCTAGTAGATAAAAAAGCATATATACACTCCTCCATCCCTGTGTCTCATAAACTGTAAGCATTTTATGAGCATCATTTACATTGTACTGTTTCCATGACCTAAGGAGCAAGAAAGACAGTGATTTTGGTCCATGTGGCCTTTACCTGACATCATCCTCACTGTCTTCTTTCACCTCCTTTTTACTTTCTTCCCTTCCTTTTAAATCCAATCTTTATGGCCAGCTTTCCTTTATCCACAACTCTTTCAGTTATACTTTGTACACATATTTAAGGTAAAGGACAATGTGATTTACAAAGTGAAGAGAAGCTGTTTATATAAAACACAATGTTTTTGTGTGGTCTATTTACTAGAACAGGTTCCAGATATAGCTAGAGAATACCAACGGTGAAAATGCAGGATGAATGAAAACTCTCAGTCTCAAAATATTTAAGTATTTAAGAAGAAAAAAATAAGACTGTGAAATAAAGTTAAATTCTTTGGATAGTTTAAACATTTGGCTTTGAATCTTAACAATCAGCAAAAAATATTGGTGTGCGATTCCCTGGAGCCCTGAATGAATATGTCTTTTTAAGGATTTAGTTTCTCTTCTCCTGCATTTTGGTAATTACTCATGCTGCTATGAAAATCGGATAATAGCCCACAATGCATCCTGAAATGTAGAAGAATGCAAGGGAAATAAAGCAAGCAAACCCATAACATGAAGTCATGATCAATTCAGGCTCAATCAAGCTTCACAGGTAGAATCGACGATTCAAAGGTCTCTCTCCTCGAGAGATTGAGGCAAGTGATACTTTTCTTTGTGCCCTTTCACAGCTGTTTTGGTCCACACAATCATAGCATGCTGCAAGTTTGAAAGCATAGCTTCTGGAAATATGTAACAGGACATTGAAATGAGAAAAGGGAAAGAGGCAGAAAAATGTTTTATCGAAGAGAGTATTATAGAGTGTAGCTTAAAATTGGACACTTGCCTTTGATGGGTCTGCTTTTAAAATCGGAAACTAATTTTCAGTTAACCAAGTAAAAGGGAAGCGCAGAGTGACACTTGTGCTCTTCATTCTGTTGCCCTTCCGTTCTTCCTTCCTCACAAATTTCCCTGTAAAGTCATTTGAATACTTTGCAAGCAGAAAGCACATCGGGCTTAGGCATGCTGTGCTCTGAGTCACCCTTCTAAATTTAGTTATTCTTTGGCTTTGCTTTCTCCAAGACTGGAAGGAAGAAATGTGTCCATGAAAGCAGGATGAGGCTCAGAGGAAACTGTGTGTGCAGACCTAGACAGTTCTTTGAAACTGGCAACACGTAATGAGTAAGCTACATTTTAGCCTATAAAACGTGGCACATGTGAGTTCGTTACTGATATGAGCTTAATTTATATTAAATTGCCAGTGATCTGTCATTTTAAATTATCTATGAAAAATTATTCTGGTTCATGACCCAATTTGAATGAGGGACTTTAAAAAAACTATCCCATGCTAAAAAGTAATTTTTGGTTATTTTTATCCTGTTACTATAAGTACTTTTAATGCAGGAGCAATGTCCCCCCTACCTTAATTTTTTCTGTATGTGATATAATGGGTAACACAGTTGGTTGTCAAACTTTAGTTTGGACAAGTGATTGAATGAATAATTTACTCTGGCAGATTCTTTATTTCACAAACATTTTGTTTATTAATCCATAAAACTGAAATAGAATGCAGCATTTGATCCTACCTCCCAAAATGTGCCATTGTATGTGCTATTCAGCTTTCCACATTGTGAGGAAATATCAATAATGATCAGATTAGGAAGTTTTACCTCATAGATTTGGAGGTTTCAGTCCATACTTAACTGGCTTCTTTGCTTTTGGTTTATTCTAGGTCCTCACATCATAGCAGTGATCATGTGGCAGGGTCAGGGAGATAACTCAGCTTCTAAAAACACACACCCACACCCTCACAGCTTGAGCTCAATCCCTGGAATCTACATTAATGAGGGATGAGAAAATTGATGGCATAAAACTGTCCTCTGACCTCTCCACATGTGTAGTGTTGTGAATGCCTAAACACACACACATCATACTTACACAATAATGTTAACAAATATCTATAACAGTTGGCACAAAGAAGTAAAGCTAAATTTTCAACATTGTCTTTGTTGCCATACTGCGATGACCCAGCTTTCTTCAAACAGACCCTACCAACTTCCTTAAGTTTTCACTACATACTGACGGTGTCATAAGATGTGGACCAACCCTTTAGCATGTAGGTATTTAAGAGGCATTTGCAGGCAAATGGATAGAACTAGAAAAAGAAAAATCATCTGAGTGAGGTAACCCAGACCTAGAAAGACATGTACGGTATGTGCTTACAAGAGGGTATTAGCTGTAAAATACAGTATATTCTAC
>CM053765.1:17861854-17880082 GCA_028658305.1 Pachyuromys duprasi
CCTCCTCCATTGCTGGTGGGAATGCAAACTTGTACAACCACTCTGGAAATCAATTTGGCGCTTTCTTAGACAATTAGGAATAGTGATTCCTCAAGACCCAGCAATACCACTCTACGCATATGTCCAAAAGATGCTCAAGTACACAACAAGGACAGTTGCTCAACCATGTTCATAGCAGCTTTATTTGTAATAGCCAGAACCTGGAAACAACCCAGATGTCACTCAGTTGAGGAATGGATACAGAAATTGTGGTACTTTTACACAATAGAATACTACTCAGCAATTAAAAAGGAGGAAATCATGAAATTCGAAGGCAAATGGTGGGACCTGGAAGTGATCATGCTAAGTGAGGTATCCCAAAAGCAGAAAGAAACATATGGTATATACTCACTTATATAGAGCTATAGGATAGGAAGGTCATGCTGAAATCTATACACCTAGGGAAGATAAGCAAGAAGGAGGACCCAGGGTAGGTCGTTTGGATGAACAAATGGGATGGACATTGAATGGAGGATAAATCAAGCAACAGGACAGGAACATACCAAAGAGGGCCTCTGAAAGAATCAATATAGCAATGTATCAAAACAGATATTAAGACTTAAAACCAACACTTTGGCAGAGGGCGGGAAATAATAATAAAAATAGGGGAAGTTAGTAAGACTTGGGGAGAATAAGAGCTCCACAAAGACCAAACTGAGCAGGGCACAGGGATCTTTTACGAGACAGTTTCTCCAACCAAGGACCATGTATGAATACGGCCTAGAACCCCCGCTCAGATGTGACTTTTCTTCTTAACTCAATTATGTTTGTTCTTTAGAATGTTTAATTCTGTTGACCACTCTTGTCTTTGAAATGATGGGATATGTTATGTGAATGAGTCATATACATTACTTAATGAACTATTCTCTTTTGATTTATGAAAAGAGAAAACTGGGGAAACCAAACAATTGGCTGAAAGGTACAACAAACAGGTAAGATTCAAACTTGATTCTTAATTAAAGCAGAGGTTTTTGTTTGCTTTTTTGTTATTATCCATGAGTCAGCTGCGTTTGTGCATGAGTGTATATGTGTGCCTGGGAGTGTGTGTGCATGCCTGGGAGTGTATGTGTATGTGTGTGTTTATGCATGGGCCATAAGTTATCCTCAAATATCATTCCTAAGGCACAGTTCATCTGGTTTTTTGAGATGGCATCACTAATTGGAATTGCGGATTACACACTAGTCTAGTCTAGCCAGACAGTGAGGGCCTGGAATCCTGTTTCTTTCCCCCCAAACACTATGATTACAAGCACAGACCACCATCTTTGGCTTTGTGCATGACGACAGGACATCAAACTTATGTGGCAAAGACTTTACTGACTGAGCCATCTATCCAGCCCACACAATCAGCCATTTCTATAGCTTCTATTCTATACTTTAATTTCTTTACTACTTTGTGACTCTTCCAGGACTCACCATTCATTTTAATGGATACTTTGTAGATCAAAATACAGAATTACAATATATTGTAATCAGATTAATCAGATAGACTTTATATAATCCCAACTCTGAAACTCATTCACAAAGTGAGTATCTACTGTGCAGGGGTTTTGTGTTTAAAAATAATTCACATATTTGATTTTCTACATTTGTATTTGTTGCTTTTCCTTTCCTAAATGAATCTTTTCATATTTCTTCAGTAAAAGGTCCTTCCAAATCAAACACAAATTATTAATAGAACCTCTTCTTAACATTAACTGAATTCCTCATTTTTTTTTGTTTTTTTGCCATTTGTCAATTTCCTATGAGCAGTACAATCTAAGGACTCTCTATGGTAAATAGTAACATTTTTTAAATCTAAAATCTTTGTATTGATTAGCACAAGTAGCTCTGTGGGAACACGTAAGAATAAACCCATTACCCATGCTATTTAGTTATGGTGAGTTATATTGCCGCAATTCTTGTACTTAAAGATAGTTCCTATTATAGCAATTTAGTATTTTGGTTTTTAATATTTTATTTATTTATTTTATGAATGTGAGTAATTTTTCTGAATGTACACCTGCATGCTAGAAGAGGACATCAGATCTCAGCATAGATGGTTGTGAACCACCATGTGGTTGCTGAGAATTTATCTCAGGACTTCTGGAAGTGCTGCCAGTGCTCTTAACCTCTGAGCCATCTCTCCAGACCCTTTAGTATTTTCTTTTTAGTTTTTTTCACAGTTTATTCATTACACATCTCAACATCCCTCAACTCCTTCCAGTCCCAAACCTCCCTCCCTCTTCCCCTATCCCCTTTCTCTTGTCCACTGAAAGGGAGAGCATGTTGGTATTTTCTCTGTGAATTTTTGTTTCCACAACATAGGAAGAAGATTGACCAGGTCTCTTCAAGCATTTTACTCAGCATTCTAGTGGTCTCAGGTCATATTCTATGATGACAGTTAAAAGTACTAAAGGAACCAACAGACAAGTTCAGCTGAAGTACCCCTATGAATTGTCCAAGCTGGAGCAAGAGACTCTGATGACTCTGAAAAGATCTGTTCTATGTGACAGCTTTGCTTTTGACCAGTTGTGCAACCTCAAACTGTCACTTTTGGTCTCTAACTTTCTTTTCTTTTTGTTTCTTTTCTACTTTTTCCCTCTTATTGATGTTTTATTTCTCCTTTACAAGTTCCACATAATATACAAAGGGAGTTTATAACATATTGTTATCTTTGTTGGAAATGATCATATAATCATTTAAAACAAGACAAATGTATACATACATGAGACTGATGTTTCTGTAGCCTATAAACACCTCCTTGGGTTTAAAAAAGAAAAGAGCAATATACTGACAATGAATTAGGGAGACCTGGCCTGGTACCCACTCTTAAGAAATGGAGGGAACAGTCTAAGAATAGTATGCATGGTTTCATGGAGTTCTGGAGATGCTGGATGTGGGAGACACTCAGAAATATACAAGTGTTTTCTCCTGTCTTCTTTTGGGGTGACTTCTATCTTCCTGTGATGAGGATAAGGAGCTCTTTACAGAGGTGCTGGATGGGAGAGGGTCCTCTGAGCTGGTGTGGGGAGCTGCTCTTGGCTTCCCCTGGCTTGAACTCATTGCTGTCTTGAATGATAGGTCCCTGTACAGAATGCTCATATTTGGTAAAAAAAAAAAAAAACCTGCTGTTTTTCTAAGAGTTACAGTTGAATTGTCAGTATATTGCTCTTTTCCTTTCTAACTTTCTTTTCTTGCTTACGAAATATGTTGAAGAATTGTACTTACAATTTTCAGAATCATTGTAGGAATTAAGGCATTTCCATAAAGTCTTGGCCATAGTCTTTGTTAGTTAGTAGGGTAATAAATGCCTGTTTTTATATTCTTGAATATTACAGTTCAGTAAAATCTAACCAAAAATGCTTATCAACTAATACAGCATTAATTCTACCCAATGTCCTAAAAATAAAATATGAATGTGCAAAGCAACATGGGAAGAAAATACAAATAAAATGGATGGACATTGTCTTTAAGAAACATAAATCAAAAGTGCATTTGCGTTGTTCTGATGCTTTTCTTTATTTTGATAGACCCTAGAAACATTTTACATTTATTATTTTGATTTCAGCCTCTCATTAGAAAAATATTATCTTTCAATATTAATTCTTTTTCCTTCCCACTTCTTTTCCAGTTCATGTCTATTTGGCAGCATCACAAAACCCACTTCTCAGAGGTATTGTTTATTTAAATTTCATTTTATTATTGCAATCTAAATAACTTATCCCCAGCCATAAGTCTTATGCTCACTTCAGTCCCCAAGTCAGGCCTAGATGTTACAAGACAAACCTTCATTTCCAATGGTAACATATGGCAAATTTCCTGTGCTCTTCATGCTGAGCAGACCAAGTCCTAAGTTCTAGCTATTAAGAGGGGCTTTTTACCTGAAGCCAAGGCAGAGCAAGGAAAATATTTAATAATACATTTCTTATGCCTTTGAATATCAGTCTGAAAACAGAAAGAAGTTAAACACCTTGTTCAATCATTTATTAAAATGAAAGTAGCACCCTGGAGTTGCAAGAACCAGGGAAGCCATTGCCAGGTCCAATTTATTTTTAGCTGTTGTGAATTGTACATGAAAAAGTCCCCAGTGCGCAGCCCTGTCCCGCTGACATTTCCACTAGGTAATGTACCCTTTGCTCCACTCCTTTTGAAAAACTCTCCAGTTATTTTGTGAGATAAACAACAGGTGCCTCTGCTTCAGCGCATTTTTCGCTTGTGCTTAATGACCTGCTTGCTCCAACCGGATGTGGTCTGCTCCTACGGTGAAAACGAAAATGTTAGAACTGCACTTAGAAAGTGTTAGAACTGCACTTAGAAAATGTTAGCACTGCACTTAGAAACTGCTTCTATGTTATCAGTTTACCTGGTACAGAGCTAGTTCTATGCATTTGTTTTTCAAGCTTTTCCCTCTTAGATACCTGAAAGATTCTGGTGGTAGACTGTAAGCATGTCCGTGAGGGGGCTTAAGCGAACAGAGGAAATACAATTGGCATGTCAGTTGTCGTTGGATCAGCTGTTGGATTTATGATCGTGACCTTTTGGGGTTTATTTGAATTCTGGCCCAGTATAGCTACTTGAAATAAGGAAAATCATTGTTTACATTTAGAATAGAGGGATTATATAAGAGTTGTCATAGTTTTGTACATAATAACTATTCAATGATACTCACCTTCCCCATGCTACTTGCTGTTTTGGGGAGGCTAACATTCTGAAGAATGGCAATCCTTGTCTTCTCTTCCAACAGGTATTTACTTCCTGAAACTGAAAGGGAAAAAACTGGAATTTTGGAAAAAAGGTGCATGTAGCCTATGTTTAACTTTTTCATTTAGATAGAAAACAAAATAAGTAGACCATCAGACTGAAAATGCAGTGAATTTTCATAAACTAAGCTTTTCACAAGTTTATGCCTAACTCCCCCTCCCATCTGTCAGTAGACTAGACAGCTACTGGTACAGTGGAAGTCAGGACCTCTTCTAGCTACTAATCTCCCTATCTTTTCTATTGGTTGTGATGATCTCATTTCTAAATCTCTGCCTTTTGCTTGCTCGGTTTCATCTGTGTGCAACTGGAGTCCTTTAAGGAAGACACTTTACTGTTTCTGTCTGCAAGTGTGCTGTGGCTTGAAGCAATATAATAATGTTATTGATGTATACTATTTTTTGTGCCATTTACTTGAACTAATTCTGACGGACATTTAAGGTCCTATTCAATTTTAGATGGTTTATGCAATGTTACATTTGACTTCATAAACATATGTGCATATTTCATGTGAGTATATGACTAGGAATAAAATAAGGTACATATTCACTCACAGTAGATTCCTATAAACTCTTCCAAGGTCGTAATAATAACTTATTTCATTAACAATATATTAAAATTCCCTTTGCTTCATATGTTAGTTGTTTCGTTTCAATCACTCCTGAGGTATGTGGCGGCGTTTTATTGATGGTTTTAGAATTATTTGTATTTTAATTGTATGTGTGTCTGGTTGCATATATGAGAGCTGCTTGCATGCAATGCCTGTAGAGGCTGTAAGAAGGGGTAAGGTCACCTTGAGCTGGAGTTGCAAGTTGTTATGTGGCACTCGGTATGGGTGCTGGGAAACAAACCCTGGACCTCTGCAATGGCAACAATTTGCTCCTAACCACTGAGCAATCTCTCTACCCTCTTGTTGATGGTTTTAATGTGCATCAAACAATTTTTAATAAATCGACTATTTGAGTATCATGATTCTGAACTTTGTATTTAAATGTCTTACTCATGCTCTTTTTTTTAAATATAAGTCATTTTCTGTGGAATTACTATATGCCCTAGCTACAGGCTGTTTTGATTTATGTGTTATATGTGGTTAACTGATCAAAGATAAGATTATGTTATGCATTATTGGTATATTTTGATGTATATATGCCCTTAATAATCCATGTTATTGCTTTTCATGTTTGTGCTATTACTTTTGTGACCCATTAAAAATCATTACACACCTCAAGAGATGTTTTCCTCAGATATTCTATTCCAGAGTTTTTAATTTTACTTTCTTCATTTTTATCCACTTCTAAATAATTGATTTTTTTGTCTGCTGCAAAGGAGGTGTAAAATGTAAATTTTCCACGTGAAAATAAAATTAACTCTGCTAGATACCGATTTTTAAAACACAGAGTGCTACTTCACATCTGTACGGTGCTATTCTTTTTGACATGTGTTAATTGCCTGCATGTGATGGGACTATTATTTTTAAAACTTATTTTATTTTATGTGGATACCCATCTGCTTGTGTGCGTGTGCACCATATATGTACACAGTGTCTGAGGAGAGCCTGGAACTGTAGTGACAGAGGGTTGTGAGCCACCATGCAGGTGATGATAACTGAACCTGAGTCCTCACCAAGACTAGCTAAAGCACTAAGCCATTGCTCTAAATTTGGACTTATTTCTTGATGTATGTCCATTTTTGTATCAGAGCCATATTTTGTTAATGATTTAGAGCCATAAGTCTTGTTCTCCAATAGAATATGTCCAAATACATCAGTTATTCTTAAAGGTTATCTGGAGTCATTTACCAACCTTTGTGTTCACAATACAAATATGGGTAATAGTTTAAAGCACAGACTTTCCAGCATATACAAAAGCGTAGAAACAAAATACCAATCCCATGTGCATCAGTTACTCCACTTAACGCATTTATGGTCATTCTTGGAACATCTACATCAACATCTATGTTCTACCACCCAGATATTATTTACATCTAAGTTCCACATATCAAGTAATTTCATGTCTAATTACTTTTGTGTATATTTATAAAAGAAACCTGATTTCAGATGCAAGAACAAGAGTGTGTTCTACTGAGAAACCTTTTTAACTTCAAATATTTTCTTACTGTTCAAACCAATGAGTGTATATATTTCAAACATCCTATCTAACATATGTTTGAATATGAAACTAATGAGGTCAATATAATTAGTTGGAGACGATCTTGCTTATTTTTATTAGTTTTTGAGATTTTTCATATCATTTGTTTTGAGCACATTCATCACCCCCCATCTCATCCCAGATCTACCCTCCATCCAATGCTTAAAATGAACTTTCCTTCTCCCTGCAGTTATTGGTTATCAATAACTGCTTAGCGTGGGCTGGTAGCTCACCCCACCCCCACTCTTCTGCTTGGACTTTCTCTGACTTGAGCTTGCTCAGCTCTTACACATTCTATCTCAACTGCTGTGAATCTGTCCATATTTGCAGTTTTCCCTGCTGTGTTCCCGAATGTTATTTCCTTTTTTGTCATCCATCGCTTTTGGCTCTTACAACCTTTCGACCTCTTTTTTCACAAATATTCCAAAACCCTGGAAGGAAGGGATGTGATATAGATATCCTAAGTGAGGGCTGAACATCGCGCAGTCTCTCATTCTCCACACTTTGACCAATTGCTGGTGTCTTTCTTAATCACCACCTTACTTCAGATAGATGCTTCTCTAATGAGGGTTAAGAAACATCTTAATCTCTGGGTAAAATGCTAAGTCATTAGGAGTAGGTTTAATATGATGGCAGAATAATAGTTGTAGGCTCTCATCTAGGGCCTAAGACAAGTCTAGCCACAGGTTCTTGGTACCAAAGATAGTGCCAGGTATGTGCTCCATAGTCTCCTTTCTAATTGTCTGGCTCACTGGAGAACACATTACGTCTAAGGAGTGCTTGAATGTGGGGAATAAATTAAGGAAATACATTTAAACACAGATATAAAACTTCAGGGGGGAGGGGATTTTTGATACAGGGTTTCTCTGTATAGCCTTGACTGTCCTGGACTCACTTTGTAGACCAGGCTGGAGATATAAAACCTTTTAAAGCTTGTTATTATGTTAATTTAAAGCTTTGTATATGGCTATGCCATTGCTTTCACCTAACATGAAAAACACATTTGTGTAAAGAGAATCTGATCTCGTTATTTCAATTACATATAATTAACCTATAAAGGTTAAATTTCTCTTTGATTTTTGTACCTCTTCCTCAACTTTTAGTGTGATGAACAGGGAAAGCTCTGTCCTTGTTAAGTAAATTACAAAGTGGGAAATTACTACATATACCTATCTGTTTCTAGCTGCTTCTTTTGTAAGGCGAGCAAGCTAATCTTCGACATGGCCAAAGAAACATCCAAAACAGGTGGATTACAAAGATTTTTTTTACATTTCAACCTGAAATTAAAAAAGCAGTATTAGAAAGTACAAAAGAGGTGAGAATAGGTTGTAGGTCTATAAAGATGAAGCTTGAATAGTTAAACATGTGGCAGAGCTTGAAATCTCTAAGGGTTTGTTCTTGTTACTGTTTGTTTTTTGCCCCAAAATGAATATTTACTTTCTTGAAAATTCAAATATTTATCTACAAATACTGTGTAAAAAATTATCAGCATTTTAAACTAGGCTGAAAAAACTTCACTAGCTTTCAGATTTTCTACAGTTTTACTCAACTATTATCTTTCTTTCACTGTTCCACGGAGGCAATTTTACTTTAAGAAACATCACTTTATTTTTTTAAACAACATATGAACTTAATTTTTATTCTTACATACTTGAGGACTTTAACAGGGACTCATGGGCTGTGTTGGCCTTAAACTCGACATGCCACTGAAGCTGCCTGCAGCGCTTGGTTGTCCTGCCTCTTCCCACTTGGGTCGCTGTATCTAACTTATTTTTAGTTGACTTTTTATTTTCTTGCCACTTTTTGACAATGGGTCTTTATTAGTCCAAGGCAAACTTGAACCTGCAATATAATCAAAGATAGCTTTGAGATCCTGATCTGCCTGTTTTTTCTGTCATCTGTTACTGTACTTGTCTTGCATGGATTTCTATGTATTTTTTAAACACTTTAAGCAACAATTGTATCACTACACAGTTATCTACAACTTTAAGCAAGGGGAATAAACTTCTGTTTCCCTGAGAGGCACAAGAAGATGACGAAGGTGGGCAAATGACAACTCTGGACAATATTTAAGAACAGATTAGAATGACAGATTTCCATTGAAGACTAGTTGTATTTAGTAAACTTGTACTTTAAACCAGCACTATCTGTTAAAATATGGCAGAAAATTGTACTGAGATGGTATAAAGTTTTTAAATAAGTCAAAATGATCAATAAAACATTAAAATTAGCCACCTTTCAAGACATCATTTATAATCACTTAAAATAAAACTATTGTTTAATCATTTTTACACTTATTAGAAACAACAGGAGCTAATTTGAACAATTAACTATAATGCCTTTAGTTAGTGAGCATTAATTTTTAATTAGTATTAATTTGAACATAAACTCAAAATTTAAAAATATAATTCTATTATAAAACATATATTCTAAAATAAGTAGTGCTGAATAATCTGTATAAGCTAGAAATATTATCCAATTTTTCTTGGTTTTATGTGTCAATTAAAATACATTTCTAATTTTGCTTCAATTGCTGAATTCCCTTTATTCCACCTCTGTGTGACTAATTTGGTCTCAGCTTGTGTTATTGCCTTTGTGTGTGTGTGGCCAGAAAATGTCAACACTATAATTGAATCAAAAATAAGATATGGTGCATATATACGACATTTAATCACTTATTAAACAAACTAATTTACTTTCATACAAACTAAGTTATGAGAAGTAGTAAGTGATGAATATTATTAAATTTTGTGATATTTTTATTGTTTTATATTAATTACAGTTTTTCAATTTATATCGCAGCTGTAGCCCCCTCCCTCACTAACTCCCAATCCCACTCTCCTCTTATCTCCTCCCATGCCCCTCTCCAAGTCCACTGAGAAGGGAGCTCCTCCTCCCCTTCCATCTGACCCTAACCTATCAGGTCTCCTCAGGACTGGCTATATTGTCTTCCTGTGTGACCTGGTAAGTGTGCTATCCTCTTAGGAGGAGGTGATCAAAGAGTAAGCCACTGAGTTCATGCCAGGGGCAGTCCCTGTTCCCCTTACTAGGAAGCCCACTTGGATACTGAGCTGCCATGGGCTACATCTGTGCAGGGGTTCTAGATTATCTCCATGAATGGTCCTTGGTTGGGGTATCAGTCTCAGAAAAGACCCCTTTGCCCAGAATTTTTGGTTCTGTTGCTCTCCTTGTGGTGCTCCAATCCCCACCAGGCCTTTCTATTTCCTCCTTCTTTCATAAGATTCCCTGCAATCTGCCCAAACTTTTAAGAAATGGACAGAAAATTTGTGTTCTTTACTTAGTTTCACAAAACAGGTTTAAGGAGATATAATTCTATTAATACTGTATTATATATAAATCATAATTTTAGCATGCATGCCCTAATATTGGACATAAATTAAAACACACATAGTTTAAGTCAACAGTTTGGGATGTGTTAATGTGTGCACAAATCCTGAGTCCATTAACACACTCTGGCTAATCTTTACTTTCCCCGTGCTTATTTTCTATTAGGTACTTTCCAAAGCAGTAACAGTTCTCTTTCTAGACTGATTTGAAGTGTAAAAGTTAAGATCTTACCATATTGTCAATGTGAAGAAAATTTTGAAAAGTTTGTCTGTTTTCTCTTTTTGCTTTATATTTCAAAAGTCTTTCTTCATAGCCTACATCAAAAGAGAGAAGTAGAGAATGAACATATTATAATTTGACTGCTTCCAGCTATATATTGCAATTCAGGAATAAAACAAGATGGAAGAAACAGAAGGAAAGTTATAGCCGGACTGTAAAGCAGCAGTGGCCATCCACAGCTGCTTGATTTCATGCACTCACACCTTACTAGAGGTGGAGAGCTTGATGTGTGGGAACTCAACCACAGAAAAATCAAAATAAACCCGACCTTCCTCAGGCCCTTCAGAGACCCGCATCTAAAAGAAAATTATTATACCTAAAATACATTATTCCCTGCAGGCCAGTTCTGGCTTTGTTTCTTTTCTTCTCTATCAAACTCTATGCTAAGTCCTTAACCCAATTCTTGCTTCTTGTTTTTCTTTTCCAATTAAATCCTCATGTAGACATGACTAACCTAGTTCAACACATTTGTGAAATATAGGAGGTTCAGACCTGTTCAAATGTCTAGGCATCTTTCTGAGGTGAGCCCTGCATCCCAGGGCTCACGCCTTACATCTGCTCTTCCTGGGGAGCCCTCAGCTTCAGCTAGTCCGCAGACTGCACATTAATGGGGAAGGTTTTGGTGGATTTCCAACCTGGGCATTTCCAAAAGCCACTTGAGAGTTGGGGAGAATATGTTCATTTGTGGTAATAATACATATGTGATGAGACATGCTAAATTGGACCCTCCACCAGAGAAGAGCATAGCAATATTACATTTGCAAAGCTTTTCCATGTGAAACCCATTGGCATCCAAGACATTGTAAAAGATAATAAGCCTTAGGACGTGTTCACTGTTCAGTCAGAAAGGGAAGCAAACCGGACCCTGGATGTATTCTAAAACCTGGACTCTCCTGGTGTTGTGTTTTAGTTGCTGGATATGGGGATGTAGACATATCCTAAGACAGGATTTGGCGAGACTTCTTGAATAATGACAATCATACCCAAAATGGGAAGGGGAGCATAGAAGCTGTTATTTACATTTTTTAATTTTAATTTAATTTTTTGTTTATTTTATTTTCCATAGTTTATTTACTGCTTAGACCTGCTCTTTGCTTTTTGAAGTATTGTAAATTTGAAGTGTTGTGACACTTCAAAAACAAGGAAAGTGTTAGCTTCTAGCCTTATGTAGAACAGGGTGCCCTGACGAACTTGTTTAGATGATATTTATAATCTAGCCAGTGAAATTCTTCATCAGTAGATATGAGTCAAGGACGAGGAACCCACATTTTACATAAATCTTTTAGATAATTTTGTTTTGGTTTATTTTGTTTGTTTGTTTTTGGAGACAGCATTACTCTATACAATCTGAACTGCCCTGAAACTCAATATGTGGACAATCAAAGTTAGCTAGAACATGCTGTCCTTGTCCACTTACGTACTGGGCTTACAGACAGATATGTGTGTCCCTGCACTATACTCGATGAGATTATTTAGATTTGTACTGTCTGTGACCAGAATACTCAAGAGTCCTGAGGGGCTGCTCCTTTGGAATAGCTTAATTATAGTTAGGTATCTCATGTCTTCAGTCAATTTAGTTTAGTGTTCAGTAACTGTAAAATAATGGAAATCAATTGAAAAGAAATAATTTCACTCAGCTTTCTTCATTCAACTCTGCCATAAATCATGTAGAATTAGAATAGATTTTTCAATGCATGTAAGGTAACTAAATAGACCTTTCCATTTTTGCTTTTTATTTTCTTCCCTGACATGCAATGGTTTAATCAAGTGTTATTTTCTCAGTATGGTGCAAAAAGGCTGCTGGCAATCTTAATACTAGAAACAGTTTATGGTTTATGAGCACTGATTTTAATCTCACAAATGTTTTTGTTTGTTTGTTTCTTTCTGTTTTTAGTTTGAACCTGAGTACCTTTGGTCTTTTGATGAATCACTACTTTTTCTGGACAGTGTGTTGGTGGGTGTCTACAACCCCTTTAACATTCTAGGATAACATTATAATCTTTCATAAGACATTTAGGAATTGATTGAATGTGCTTCGATTTCTCCAGAAAACTTTATATACATACCTTTTTTTCTGAACTGGAACCTGTAATTTGCATATTAGCAAATACTACAGGTGGATCTTATGTATGCAGAGAGATGTTTAGAGATTCTTAACTTGGCCCTCTGGCATTTTCCTTTTAGACCTCCTATCCTTTTCTCTGTTTGCTCTTGAAATCCTTGTGGATATAGCTTGCCAAATGCATTGGTACATTTTATTGGTGAAAAAAATATGTTTATGATGTTCTCTAAAGAACAAAAAGCCAGATTTTCTTCAAAATGAAGGCTACTGTAATGGGAAGATATTAGGAGTCAGTTATGGGGAGAGATGTCTAAGGTGCATCTTAGGTAGTCTGTTTCTGCTCTAAGAGACCTAACAATGATGGATATAGATCAAGGCAATCTGATAGAAATGATAGGGAATGAGAACTAACTGAGATCACATATGGAGGGTAGGAACTCTAGCTAAACTGAATTAGTGAGATTGTACATACCACTGGACAATGTGGACATGAAGACTGAAGCCCAGAAATCCAGACTTCATTGCTAAGAGTTCAGGACATGTTGAACAGACAAAGTACTTTCACCATTACTGTCTTCTACCGTCTTCCTCACTGAACATCCTCCTTTAACAATTTGTGTACTGTAAGTTGAGACAGGAGGTTGATTTTATTTTCTTTACTTCTTTATACAAACCCAAAAAACATAAAATAGACATATAATGGGGTCTCAGGAATGAAGAAAACAAATCCTCATTTCTTCTCAGATTTTTTTTGTCATCTATTTTTCATTCTTGTTCTCTTCTAAGACTCCCAGCTTAAGTTTGACACTAGAAATGAGTTGTTCATTGTTCTCAGAGGCAAATGCCTAGTTCTTCTGTTCATCTTTTTTTGCCTTGATTTTTCAAACTGGGTCCTTACCCAACTTATCCTGTCGCTACAGCCTCTTCCATTTAATTAATTATGCTAAATCTTACAAAAGATAGTCTGTGTTCCAGTTCATTCCCCAATCTTGCAAATATTAAATAGTTTAAATGTTTTAATCTGAAACCAGCTGAAATAGTATCCTGAATCTTAGTTATATGATACCAATATTGTATTTTTTACCTTTTTCAAAATTATTTATATTGACCTTATAATTTTCCTGAATCTCTCATATCCTGTTTTGCCTGGGCATATTCTAAAAAGAAATCAGTGGTTTTGTGATTAAAGTTGAAATGCTTTCCGACCTCTCTAGAATAGTCTAAATATATTCATTTTATCTCTCAGCAAGATTTAAAATTTTTCTTTTTTAAATTTTATTTCTTATTTATTACAGTTTATACACGTTGTATCCCAGTGGTAGCCCCAACCCTCATCTCCTCCCAATTCCACCCTCCCTCTTCTCCCCCTATGCCCCTCCCCTAGTGCACTGATAGGGAGGTCCTCCTCCCCTACTATCTGTCCCAAGTCTATAAGGTCTCATCAGGACTGGCTACATTGTCTTCCTCTGTGGCCTGGTAAGGCCACACTCCCCAGTGGGGAGGTGATCAAAGAGCCTGCAACTGAGATCATTCAGAGACAGTCTCTGCTCTCCTTACTAGGGAACATACTTGGAGACTGAACTGCCAGTGGGCTACATCTGAGCAGGGAGTCTAGGTCCTCACCATGCATGGTCCTTGCTTGGAGCATCAGTCTCTGCAGGGCCCCCTGGGCCTAAATTTTTGGCTCAATTGCTCTCCTTGTGCAGCTCCTGTCCCCTCCAAGTCTTTCCATCTTTTAAGTACTCAGGTTTTTCTCCAGCTCTCTGTAATTTGCTGACTTATATTCATGTTGTTTTCCTTTCCTGCCTATGCTTCCCACTTGTATTGCCTGAAAACTGTATTTGTAGTCCAGAACAAAGAGACACACTTTTTCTGTCTCTGGCAGAAAGTCAGGCAGCTTTCAACAGGCTTAGAATTAATGACTTCTGGGCATGACTGGGAGACAGCAATAGACTCAGTAGCAAATGACTGTCATAAATTGTTAAAATTAAGTAATAACTCCACACATTGTTCTGAAGCTTGTGATTATAACAATAAAATCCTAACTCACGAAAAACCTACAAAGGATTGGTACAACAGTTCTTTCTTGAAGAAGAGGATTTCCTTGCAGGTCTATGGATAAACCTAACCACCCAGACAATTACTAATAAGCATCTTTCCAGCATTCAGTAAAGTTAATTTAAAAAAAATTTAAATAAATAATAAAATCTATTGTACTCTAGTCCCTGAAAAGCAAGCAAAGTCTGAGAATGAGTACCTCACAGCTACTCTAAGCAAATGAACAAAATGATAAGCCTTGCTGAGATTATAAAGAAAATGTGGGCTTTTCACAATGTAGTTTTCTCTCCTAACTAAAAATGAAGCACCTGAATAATTTTTTACATGATCAGATATGTTTTGAAGCTTTATTCATTTTTTTTTCTTCTGGAGAAAAGGAGTCGGGGTGGTGGGTGAAAGGTAGAAAGTCAATCACCTTTCTGTTAACACGAGGGCTATTTTTAATCGTATGGTTTAGGTTTCCTTTCATTACTTCTTATCTAAAACTTGCCTAACTCTTCTCTTAAAGGGCAGCATATGAAATCTTGGAACTATTTTAATTCCCAGGCTGCATTGCCTTTTTACTTTAATTTTGAGGAATGGAGAGATCTCAGCTAGGAAATACCGGGAGACTTTTGGAAGCTCTCTCAAGCAGAACAGTGTTTAATATAGTACCCTTTTTTACACACTGGATATGCTGTCATGGCATAAAAAAATATTGCCCCTGAGAGGACATCTGAGCCAACTGTTCACCCACACAAAATTCTAGGCGGGCAACAGCAATTCCTGATGTGTGGAACTGAAAACCTCCTTCTTCACTGTAAAGGGCGGGTTTTGAATATTTAGTCCTAAATCCACAGAAAAAGTACAGGACAAAGAATATTTAAGAAGAGAGGCATACAGCACCTCCTGGGCCTATACTATCGGCTTCCACCATCATCAGACTCTGCATCCATCAAATATTTCTCCTTGTCTCTTTGTGATTACCTCTTATCTCTTTGCTTTCACCATCCCTGGTAAGGCCAGTAACTCTGCTCCTCTTATATATTTTCTGCATCTGTCCCACAGAAGCCCAGCTTTGAACATGGCCTTTCTGTTCAGGGAAGCTTGACTTAGCTTTCAGGCATTTTCAGTGTGATTCCAAACCCCTTGGTTTCCCTACAAAGAAATCCTCTCTTCCTTGCTCTCATATCCTCTGTTCTTCAAGATGACCAATACTTCATATAACTAGAAAAACACTGGTATGGACTGTCTGTACATTGAGCCCTTTATTGCATTGTTCATTATGTTTATTCACTCCAAAACAATCCCAGTTCGGAAACTAGATTTTATGGTTGTTCTGTATCATTCACATGTAATGCTGCTTTCTCTACCAACTGTTTTATGGAGAAAATCTCTCATTTAAACATCCATTGGACCCTTCTCTATCTATCTATCTATCTATCTATCTATCTATCTATCTATCTATCTATCTATCTATCTATCTATCATCTATCTATCTTGTGTGTGTACCTGTGTGTATACATGTTCCTATGTGTGTGTGTACATGTTCCTGCATGTGAGTGTGAAAACTTTATATCAAAGATGATGTGTGAAAGTCAAAGGACAAGCCCAGTACCACTGTTCCCCTTCCACTTTTGTAGACAAAGAGTCTTTTGTTCGCAGCTACACATACAAAGTTGGCCCTGGAGTGTCTGGGAGTCTTCTAATTCCACATGTCCTTTTGCCCTAGGGAGACTGGGATAGCAGATACCTACAACCACTGCACCTAGCTTAGTGTGGGTTCAGGGCACCTGAACTCAGGTATTTTACACTACTGCAATAAGCACTTTAGTTAAGGAGCCATCTTCCCAGCCATCATTTTTGTTTTTTATCATATTCTTTTATTCTTTTACTTTTTGTCTTTTACACAGTAAAACAAAAATCACTACAGCAACTATGAATTGAGTGTTTCTTTACGCAATTCATGTGATTAAGTCTTCACAATTAAGATGACCTATTTAGGTAAGGCACTGTGAATGGCATTACTAAGGTTAAATGAGGACATTATGAGGTTAAGGTCCTGATCTGACAGCAACGGCATTTTCATGAGAGGTATACTAAAATCCACTCTCTCTGCTATGTAAATGTGCCATGAATAAGGCAACTATTTGGAAAGCAGGAAGGGAGACCCTGACCATGTTGAAAACTCAGTGTGTCGTCTCGGGAAACATGAGAAAATAAATATCCCTGGTTAAAACCAATCAGTCTACAGAATTTTTTGTAGAAGCCTCAACTAGTTAAGGATTTAAAAGTATGTATTTGTATACACCTAAAATATCAAACTGCCAGTGACTGGCTCTTGTGATCACCTCCTCCTGATTTGGAAGCAGCCCGACCAGGCCACAGAGGAAGACAATGCAGCCAGTCCTGATGAGACCTGATAGGTTAGGGTCAGAGGGAAGGGGGGGAGGACCTCCCCTATCAGTGGAATTGGGGAGGGCATGGGAGGAGATGTGGGATGGAGGATGAGATTGGGAGGGGACAAAAGATGGGGCTACAGTTGGGATACAAAGTAAATAAACTCTAACTGATAAAATAAATAAATAATATCAAACTATCAAACTAATTTAGTATTGTGTGCCTACTAAGCATATTCACTCAGGTGCATTTGCACACATTGATCCACAGAAATTTGTTAGCTTTGAGGAACACTGTTACTTGTTTTTTTAAATTTATTTATTTTTATATCAATCACAGGTTAGGTTTTTTGCATCCCATGCGTAGCCCCCACCCTCATTCCCTCCCAACCTCCCCATCCCTCCCTCATCTCCTCCCCGCCCTCTCCAAGTCCACCAACTGGGGAGGACCTCCTCCCCTTCCATCCAACCCCAACTCATCTTGTCTCCTCAGGGCTGACTGCAATGTCCTCCCCTGGGATCTAGCCAGGCTGTTACTCTCTGGCATGTATGGGGGAGGGTCAAAGAGTCAGCCATCAAGTTCAAGACTGAAACACTCCCTGTTTCCCTTACTAGGGGTCTTCAGTTCGACACTGACTATCATGGGCCACATCTGAGCGGGGGTTCTAGGCCATAACCATATATGGTCCTTGGTTGGAGAAACTGTCTCATATAAGACCCCTGTGCCCTGATCAGTTTGGTCTTTGTGGAGCTCTTGTTCTCCCCAAGTCTTACTAACTTCCCCTATTTTTATTATTACTTCCCGCCCTCTGTCAAGGGCTTGATTGTGAGTCTTAATATCTGCTTTGATACCTTGCTATACTGATTCTTTCAGAGGCCCTCTTTGGTATGCTCCTGTCCTGTTGCTTGTTTACTCCTCCATTCAATGTCCATCCTATTTGTTCCTCTAAACGAGCATTGATCATACCAACCTGGGTCCTCCTTCTTGTATATCTTCCCTAGGTGTGTATATTTCAGCATGACCTTCCTATCCTATAGGTCTATATAAGTGAGTATATACCATATGTTTCTTTCTGCTTTTGGGATACCTCACTTTGGATGATCGTTTCCAGGTCCCACCATTTGCTTGTGAATTTCATAATTTCCTCCTTTTTATTTTATTTTATTTTATTTTTCA
>CM053765.1:17880582-17918652 GCA_028658305.1 Pachyuromys duprasi
ATCTGTTTCCTATAGTTTCTTTGTTGTAGTTGTTTCCATTGGACTGAAGTTTTCCTTCTAGTACCTTCTGTAGGGCTAGGTTGCTGTATAGATATTGCTTAAATTTTGTTTTGTCATGGAAAATTTTGTTTTCTCCATCTATGTTGATTGAAAGCTTTGCTGGGTATAGTAGTCCTGGTTGGCATCTGTGTTCTCTTAAAGACTGCATGACTTCTGCCCAGGCCCTTCTGGCTTTCATAGTTTCTGATGAGAAGGCTGGTGTGAGTCTGATTGGTCTACCTTCATATGTTACTTGACCCTTTTCCCTTGCTGCGTATAATATTTTTTCTTGTTTTGTAGGTTTAGTTTTTTGACTGTGATGTGATGAGAGGTATTTCTTTTCTGGTCTAGTCTATTTGGTGTTCTGTAGGCTTCTTTTATGTTTATGGACATTTCTTTTTTTAAGTTGGGAAAATTTTCTTCTATGATTTTCTTAAAAATATTTTCCAGTCCTTGAAGCCTGGAGTCTTCTTTTTCATCTATTCCAATTATTCTTAGGTTTTGTCTTTTGATGGCATCCTTGATTTCTTGTATGTTTTGTGCTTGGGACTTTTTCAATTTTCTTTTTTCCTTGAGTGAGGAATCCATTTCAGCCAACGTATCCTCAGCTCCTGATATTCTCTCTTCCATCTCTTGTATTCTATTGGTGATGTTTACCTTTGTGGTTCCTGATCTTTTCTCTAAGTTTTCCAGTTCCAGGTTCTTCTTCCTTTGTGTCTTCTTTATAGTTTCTAATTTCGTTTACATGCTTTGTACCTTTTCCTTCAATTGATTGACTGTATCTCCTATATTGGTTGTTTCCTCTTTGTTTATCTTTGATTGTTCCTCTATGTGAGCAGTTAAATTCTTCGCCATTTCTTTGAGAGCCTTGTTCATTTCCTGTTTTTGTCTCTCTTTTTGTTCTTCCAATATCTGCATAATCATAGCTTTAGTATAATTTTTCTCTGTCTCCTCTGAATTAAAATCTCCATTGCTTTTGGGTGTTTCTGGTGGGGCCATGGTGTCCTGATTTTTGTTGGGTGAGTTCTTTTGCCGATTTCTGGGCATTTGTTTATATATAATCAGGGAGCTGTTTGTGCTTTAAGGCTGAACTTCAGTCTGGAACTGTCAATCTCTTGTGTCAGGAGCATTCTTCAAAAAGATCAGGGAATTCCAGTGGTTTGTTAGTGTGTGTTGTTGTCTCAGTTGAACTCTGTGTGCCCGGCTTCGTGCTCTGTGCTAGAAGCTTTGAGCACTGCAAGCTGGTCACCCTTCTGGTCTGGAGGTTTTGCTCCTCATTCTGTGCTAGAGGCTGAGTGTCCTGGTTTGAGATGTCACCTGGGGACTCTGCGCTCCGTCCTGGGCTTGCTGCTAAGGGCTCTCCCCTGTACTGGAGGCTTGGCGCCCCCTTCTGGGCCAGGGACTGTGCACCATGGTCTGAGATGATATTTGGGGCACACATAGTGGGTCTGGATTGGTTGCAGGAGTTCCAAGCAGTGTGCATCCGCAGTATGCAGGCCTGTCTGAAATGGTGCCCAAGGCCTTCTCAGTCTGGCCTGTGGACACACACAAGGACTGAGGTGGTTGCTAGGGGACCCGAGCAGTGTGTGGGAACACTGTTAATTGTTTATGACACACTGGAACCTGATAAAAGTCAATTTAACAAAATGCTCCCTTTACCAGTAAAACCCCTAATGTATATTTTTATGTAAGAACTACAAGAGATAGAATAACTAACATTTGAACATATTACATAGGTATATGTAAGTGTATGTATACACTATGTGTGTATGCATACACACATATAACATTTAATAGTCAGAATCATATGTTCAAAAAAGGCATCCATTCTTTTCTCCTAATAATTAGTTTTGTTTGTTCTCTTAAAGCTGTGAGGTTGGGATTGGGACATTCCTAAACACAAGCCTCCCTACCTTTTTCATTAAGTGTGTGCTTGGGGCAGTTTTATTTCATGGCAACTTAGCCTGTGAGGTTCAAGCTGGGATACAGAAATTTAAGTCTTCCTGAAATTGTTTATAATCAACCCTGCCTGTTTAAACTATTTTTGACAGTTTATCTGATTTTGCTTCCCTCTCTCACTACCAAAGTCTAGACAAGTTGCCTTAGACACCAACAAACACTGTATTATGGCTTTCAGATGTTAACAGCTTGTCAAAGGTAAAGGTGAGACAGAGTCTTAAGAATACCCGTACGTCTCCAAACAACCAAACATTTAATTTCTGGACATTACATCAAATACTGTCTTTATGCTATTATTTCCCTGGTGAGTGTTCTTGCTGTATCTGTTTTTCACCACAAGATCTAAGATACTAAATGCTGGGATTGTATTTGCTTGTGTTTACACCTCAACTAACCTTGTAGTACAATGTACTAACAGTCTTATTAATACAAAGTAACAAATATTGGTCTTGCAATATTTAATGGAGACTATCTGTCAGTAAGTAATTCATAATAGATTGACATGATGGGCATTTGCTGTTGAAACTGCAGACTGCATTCATTAAATATTGTTTAATTATTTGGAAGACATCCAATTGAAAACATACAGTTCCTGGGACATTGTTTTTTAACATACATTCTCCCATGCCAGAAACATATAATTTTCTTTTCTTTACAATATGTGATTTTCCCCCTAGAACTTCATAGATATTAGTGAAGATTGTACTGAAATGAAGTGCCTTTAAAAGTCTTTGCAATCACTGGATTTTTTTTAATTGATGAAGACAGAAATGGTAGTTTTAGTAGCATACGAATATCACCTTGCACAGATGTATCCTATGGCAGCTTAGTTTCCAAGTAGTTTCCCCAGTAAGAGGAGCAGGGACTGTCTCTGACATGAACTCTGTTTCTAGCTCCGTAATCACCTCCTTCTGGGGGAGCCACTTTGCCAGGCCACAGAGGAAGACAATGCAGCCAGTCATGATAAAACCTGATAGGCTAGGGTAAGATGGAAGGGAAGGAGAACCTCGCCTATCAGTGGACTTGCCGAGGGTCATGGAAGTTGATGAGGGAGGGGGGTACAGCAGGGATACAAAGTGAATAAACTCTAATTTATAAAAATAAATAAATAAAATTTAAAAAATAAAATGAGTATAATTTTAATAAAAATAAAAAAGTTGTTTTCTTAATGAATAAGAATATCATGGTTTTGGTTAGAATGACATTAAATTCTAATACATTATGTTTACCTCCAAAGTAATTATCTTGCTATTACAGTTGTATTGTTGAAAAAGAAACTACTTTATTTTAAGCATGATGTGTTAATTTTAATAAGATTTCATAATTTTCCATGAATTCTTAAAATAATCTAAACAATAGTGTCTCTTTATGCTCTTAGTGAAGTAGTAAAAAAAAAAAAAAAAAACCTTTAGGAGACTAGATCACCAGAACACCAATAATGTAGGGAAAGAAAACTGTGATATTTAGTGTTGATTATCAAACCGACAGACTCTGGAATGAACTAGAAGCAAAGCTACATGAGCAGCTATGAGGGATTGCACTGGTTATGTTAATTCAGGTTGGCAGACCAGCCTTAAGAGTGTCAAACAGGTTGCTGTTGGCAAACAAAGCATCAGTAATTTTACCAAGCTGTGACCCCTATGAACTATGAGGCCAACATGCCAGGCAAAATGTCCCATTTGTGTAAGAGTGGCACTGCTACTATTAAGCTAACCAACCACACTATGAAACTGAGGGCTATTCCACAGGACCGACTTTCGTGGCTGATACTGTAACTCTGGTCAAAACCTACGGAAAGAGTAGTTACGCACCCTAAGGGCAGAGCCAATCTTGCTTTTCCGCTAAATTGACATAGCATCCAAATGAATTCTGAATATTTATATTTATATTCATAGATAAATGCTACTCTCAGCCTTAATCAGAGAAGCCGCTCATTTCAGCAAAAAGTAGTAAATGCACAGACACATGGCTGTACAAGGCTCTGTTAGTAACTGAGAGATTGATACTCTCCTAAATAAGACATTTATACCATGCCCACTAATGCTCAGGAAACATTGTAGAAGAGGCAATGGAAAGAATGTATGGGCTATGTGACAGGGAAAAGGACTGAAAATTGTTAGCTCTTGAGCAAGATATAGCCATTGCAATCTGTCTGATATCAGTCTACACTAGGCCTGCACAAAAATGTTTCTGGTCAGCAGTCTGGAATGGATGGAGAAGAGTTCAAGGTGAAGGGGGTCATTACAGTCAACTGTATAGCTACCTGTGCGCCTCACCAGGCCTTAATATAGAGTTTAACTGAATGACCACATAGATGTCACTGGGCTGAATAGGATATACACAGAAAATAGCAGTTAAAATAGAGGCCATGAATTTGAAAGGCAGTAGGGAAGGGAATATGGGAGTATTTGGAAGGAGAAAAGGGGAAGAGGAAATATTATAATTATAATTGCAAACAAAGAAGCAAACAAACAAATAGGTCACAAAATAAACTCAAAAGTCATGAGTCTGGAAAAAGGCTTATAGGGAGGAGGACTGTTCACTGAGAAGGGAGATAAAATGAGGGTGGGAGTAGAGAATAATTATGTTTTTATACATATATGAAATAGTCAAAGAACAAACTTAACAAAAAAAGTAAAAATTAATCGAGACACAGATTTCTCTCATTGCAGTGTTAGAATAGTTTTCTTGGCCTAAATATTTTTCTGTTGTATGTTTTCTTCTTTTCCTTCATAATAATATTTCACAACTGTTAATATTAATTACTATATCTGTTCTTTCTTTATTCACAGAATAGTATATAGATGGGGTTATACACTGTATCATTTATCTTTCTATTGCTGTGATAAAATGCTATGACCAAGGAACCTTGGAAAAGGGTTTAATTTGGCTTATAGTTGTAAAGAGTTAGAGTCCATGATGGTCAATCTAAGGCAGAAAGAGCTGAGAATTCACATCTTAAACAGAGAAAGCTATGTCAATATGGTGAGGGTCTTTTGAAACCTGAAAATCTGCCCTTAGTGACACACATCCTATAAGGTCATACATTCTCTCTCTCCCTCTCCCTCTCTTTACCTTTGGAAGTAGACAGGCTCTTTATTATTTTCTTCCTTCCTTCTTTTTTAATGTTTTTATTTTTCTTTATTATTATTATGTATTATAATTTAATTCACTTTGTATCCTGGTTGTAGCCCCCTTCCTCATCTCTTCCTAGTCCCACCCACCCTCTCCCTACCCTGATATCCTTCTTCTAGTCCGCTGATAAAGGAGGTCCTCCTACCCTACTATATGACACTTGTCTGTCAAGTCTCATCAGGACTGTCTGGATCTTCTTTCTCTGTGTGCTAGTTAAGCCACCTCACCAGGGGCAGGTGATCAAAGAGCCATCCACTGAGTCCCTGTCAGAGACAGATCCTGCTCCCTTTACTAGGGAGCCCACTTGGAGACTGAGCTGCCCATAGACTACATCTGAGCAGGGGGTCTAGGCCGTCTCCATGCATAGTACTTGGTTGATTCGTCTCTCTGATTTTCATGGGAGAAGCATACATTTTGAGGAGTTCAGTGAGTGACACATCCTGGTACCTTTTGCCAATGATGTTTTTACTAATCCCAGGTTTTCCTTTAGGAATCCACTAGATCTTTCTCTTTACATAAGCGAATAAAATATGTACAATTCCAGGTAGAAAGTTAGAAATTATTTATGATAATATTATCCTTGTCCCAAAGCTATGGAAGGAAGCAGAGACCACCTCTAAGGAAAAAAGTGCTAGCCTTACATTCATGAAATACAAATGACAGCAACTAGAAAGTCCACATAAGATCTATGTGGGCTGCCTGCGGTGAGTTCCAACTGAGACTGACAACAGATGCAAGCCTCAGCAAAGAAAGGTTGTGTTCTGATCCCAAAGATCTTTTACTTTGAAGTGAGCATCTCTCCTCTAAATCCATCTCTGACTATTTGCACGTTTCTGAAAATTGTTCAAATTAGTTAGTGCCTTTGAACTTCAGGCTTAATACTTGTAAAACAAAAATCTCTTAATATTATTACCAACAGCAAAGTAAATACATTTATAAATTCCAACAACCATGTCTGTGACATACTGGAAGTCAGTTGATTTGTCTATTACATTCTGTATAGACATTTACATACTGTCCAGTTAGGCATTCATTTGCATCTCCTCATGAATCTATTTTATACCTGTTTGATATTAGCAGTATATGGAATACTTCTGTAATTATTAAAACCATGCATACATATTCAAGCCTTATAAATTTCACAGGGTTCTGGAGTAAGGATAAGAAATAAAATACAGTTCATCTATAATAAATAGATTTCTCCTCATCTAAACTGTTCTAAAGGATTTCTCAGCAATCCTTGCATTTCCTTCTTGGAAAATCAAACAATGTGGGCAGTTTCTCCTCCATCATTTCTTATAGGATAGGTATTAAGTTTGAGGCCAAGAGGGATACATACTGCTTGTTGCTCAGGTCTGCATCAGACCATGACTTGCTTTAGGAAAATGCCTGCATAAATGCTTATTTTGTTATTTCATCTGTACATATACAGGCTTTATCCTATCCACTTGTGAATACCATGCCATTATACTAGAAAAATGATACCATATCTCATTTCACATAAAGTATTTTATCTTTACAAGAGTATAATGATATTTGTAATTTTAACAGAAAGCTAACATTAATTTAATACTCTCTTATTTTGGCATAATTTGTAAATTTTAAAAGTAATTATTACCCACATATTGGGGTTGCTAGCTTAAGCAAACTAAAAACAAAAAATGCCCAGGTAAATCTGAATTTCAAAGTAGTATTGAAATACTTTCATAAATATCTCTCAAATATTGATTAATGCTTATAAATAACAATTACTCATTATTAACCCATAATTAAAATTTACCTAAATAGCCTTTATTTTACACTGTGAGTCTTTCCTCACTGCACTGTTTAGAAATCTGAAGCACACACAAAATGCATCTATAAATACGTATTTTTAAATTAGAATTATTTTAGGTCTGCTAATGTAGTAGTCTATTCTGTGCTGCTCTGAAGAAATATATGAAGTAAATACAATATATTCTTTCTTTGTAAAAATAAAATCCATACTTAATTCTGAGTTTTGCAGTCTTAGGGTGCAACATCAGTGTTCTGAAAATATCCCCTAACTGCCTCATAACATGCACAGGAGAAAGGCAAGCAGTTATCCATACAAGCATCAAGAACATTGGATGGGTTCATTTTATAATGGTATAAGTCCCTCTTGCTCAATAGCAAGATGCAGGGGGTGGGGTGGTGCAGAAACAGAATAATTCAAGTGTGGTTTCTGGTCTCACCCAGGATACACACTGGCAAAGAAACCTTGCTTTAAACAAGGTGGAAAGTGAGGAATGAAACCCGAAACTGTTCCTTGACCTCTACAAACAAGCCACTAATACATTTACTACCTCCTTTGGAGGACACACTAGAGCCATATCAGAACCATACCAACTGTCTCATCAGCTTATGAGACCTTAGCAATTTTTTCTAATACTTATGATCTTCATTTTGCCTTCAATAAAAGTTACTAACCTCAATTTGTATTTCCTAGGTGTCACATGTTCTATACCATTTTCCAAACTATAAGCACAATATGAACATGCGACACTGCTCTGCCCATTCTAATTCTGTCACCCACTGAAAGTATTTGTTTGTCAGACTGCTTTTAAGCCACTCAGTTTCCTAATTTACCTTGTCATTATGGCAACTTTTGTGAAGCAGGACCTAACTGTGCTTTATATGAAACTTTATTTGCAATGAGTGATGACTAGGTTCACATTTTTTATGTTTTATTTTCACATGCATGTATGTATATGTGCAAGTAAGCGTGTACATGTGAGTGTAGTTTTGTGTGCTTGTATGTACAAAGAACAGGAGAAGGGATCAGATTTCTTTTAGCGGTGGTTACCTGAGTTTGTAGGAAGTGAGCTTGATATGTGAGTGCTGGGTGCTGAGCTTGGTTTCTTATGATTGTGAGTGCTCTTAACCTCTGAGTCTACTCAGAAAGCCATGGAGAACCTTGTATTCATATTGTTCTCAGAGATAATGATTTGAACACAAGTTTCTGGCCTTTTCTAAAAGTTACTTTTAAATATGTGATCCAGAATATAATGCTCACATAACTTTGAACTTGGCATAGTCTATGTAAGATAAGAGAATTCTCATGGGTCTAAATCATAAACATTTTGGAATTATAGATAGATGCAACAAACATTTAATTAATCTCTGCATGAAAATATTTTAACAAGTTTTATGATATATTTCAAAGGTTATTTCCTGTAGATATATTATTAACAACCTGAGTATACATAATAATTTTTATAGTAATAGTTTATTACTATGCCAATAAACAATGTGTGTTTATAGCGTGCCTGCCACTGTGATAAATAATCTCCATGTACCCTACCAGTAAAAGCTCATAGTAACCCTCATGAGTTGATTGCTTAGATTCCATTTCCTATATGAGAAAATGTGAGTCTCAGCCAAAATCATATAGCTGGTAAGTTGGAGAAAATTCATACCAAACTAGAAACCTTACTTGCACTATAGAATTGTATTTCTACATTCAAGGTCCCCATGTGTGTGGGGTGATGGGTATGCTGGCCATAGGACTCTCTCATCCACCTTAGGCAGTGATTAAGGCAGGATTCTCAACCTTCCTAACACTGTGACCATTTAATACAGATGCCCAAAATAGAATCATTTTCATTGCTACTTCATAATTTTAATTTTGCTACTGTTAGGAATTGCAATGTAGATATCTGATTTATGAGGGTCTTAGATGACCCCTGTGTGAAAGGGTTATTTGATCCCCTCCCCCCAAATGCTTTAAAGGCTGTTGGTATGGTAGGAACAGTCTACTGTCTATCACTCTTCTCTCTAGATTGGAGATTACATCTTACAACACAGTTTGTCTTTGGAGTCACTTTCTTCAGGGTTGACCCTCATATGAGCCCATCAAAATTAGACTAAAGTGCACCTGAAAGTAGCACCATAAATAAAGAAGAAAGATCACTCTAGACACTGTTTAAATTTTTCTGATATTTCTCCTTACCATTCCATCATACCCAGGGAAAACCTCTGACTTCCTATTAGCCTTTCCCAGTGACTGGCTCAGCACCCACATTACAACCTCTGAGTTAAACTGCTTTCTCACTCAGTAATTCATTTCTATGATTAGCTTAAAAACATCAGCATTTACCCATTTATCACTGATGTTTAGCAGGCTGGGAAACTGCACGCAAAGGAATTAAATATTGTATCAAGGCAGCACAGGAGGTTGTGTGGTTTGCTACTAGTCTGATCTGTGCAAGTTTCTGTGAGGAGGTAGACATTCATATGTGTATTAACATAACAAGTACTTGTCCTAGGCTAAGAATCACATCTTTTCATAGACAGGGAGAAATTCAATGTTGGCTGTCATGATACCCCCTCATAATCCCAGGACTGATGAGGTAGGGCCAGGAGGCCCAAGAATTCAAGGCTAGCTGAGGATAGAGAGTAAGTGTAATGCTAGCCTGTACTTCATGAGACCTTGTTACAAACAAACAAACAAAATGGGGTTCAGGTTTCCTTTGGTTGCAGGTGGAATATTCATAAATAGAGCCACAGCAGTTGTTCTTACCCTTACCAGTGCAGCGGGCTTTAACACAGTTCCTCATGGTATGGTGACCCTCAGCCATTAAATTATTTCCATTGCTACACCATAAATGTAATTGTTCTACTGTTATGAGTTGCAATGTAAACATCTGATATGCAACCTCTGTTGAAGGATCATTCAGCCCCCATAGGGATCATGACCCACAGAGGGGGAACCACTGTTATAGAGTGGTTAGAAAGACTTCATACAATCATTATAGACAATCAAATAAGTATTACACTGAGGCAGGAAAATAATAAATATAATGGATTTTTGACAGATGGTAGTGCATAGTTTTAAGTCCAGAAAGTTCTGACAGGTATCTTAAAGTTTAAACTTTTTGTAAGATGTTGAGTCCAAACAAATTATAAATTGTGATTTCTTAGAATTTTCTTTAAAATAAAGCTTTTTTTCTATAGTGTTAATATTGTAGAAAATGCATATGATAATCTTTTGCTGGGGCATCTCAGAATAGCTTACAAATGCTAGTGGATAAATTATAATGTTAGGAATGATAGTGCTTTCCTTGAAAGCTGCCCACTCACTTTGGACATATGTTTTTAAGATGAGCATCAAAGAACTGACTGTAAATAAGAAGCTCTACGAAACCCATATTTAGAAGATATTAAACCCATAGAATGTTCACATCCTCTCTTCTCTCAGCATTCATTGAAACCTGCTGAAATAATGAGGATTGTGTTTGATGTACATCCATTTTGAAGCACAGCCAGTGGAAATTAACATTTAAATTCAGTGAATGCTTATATAAAGCAATCAGACATATGCCCAATGCTGTTTGCATTATTTAGTAAAATTCTAATTATTTAGATACCGTGCATAAAGCAGACAATTTGTATTTAAAATTTGAAGCTTAAGTCCTTGACTATATAATTGTACATGATTTTCCCCCAGGGCTATAAAGAGAATCTTTAATCTATGATAATTACATTTGAACAGGAATTAAAAACACTTGTAATTTAAATAAAATCAATAAAAAGAGCTGTCAAATATCTACTTGAGCTCATTTGATGAAAATCTTCTAAAGTCCTGCTCAACATTTCTTCCTTCACTTTATAATATAAGTAGAACATTTCTGTCACTTCAACAAGAGGCCATGAGCATATTTACAGTTCCTCTAGCACTATGAACCCATTCCTCTGCCCAACCCTTGATAAGGCCAATTATATTTTCTAGTTCTCTTACTTTGTCTTTAGTGGATTGTTGAGTCTGTACATAATTATAAATGAAGTCATACACTGTGGGAACTTTTGTAAATGGACTCTCTTACTTCACTTGTGTGCCGGTCCTTCACTTGTATTAATGAACAATATTTAAGAGTAAATTTAAAATATTATTTTATTTTTCAGAGTATAAATTTATGAGAACTAAATTTATAAGCTTCTAATGACAAGAAATGACAAAATGGAAATGTCAAAACATTGTCAAAAGCATTCGTGCTGTTTTACATTCTCCCCATTGGCACATAAGGGATTTGATTTCTCTGTACCATCCAGAACACTTGTCATTATCTGCTTTTACTTTAAAAGTCATTATGCCAGAATAGGCTAGATTTGCAACTCTTTATGAATAATGACGTACTTTGTGTGAGAGAGAATTTTAATGTGTATGCTTGTTTAGTGAGTTTCCAGGAAGCAGATCAATACATTTGAAAATAGTAGTTATCTATGGGTGAGTTTCCAGGGAGCATTAATGCAATCCTTACCTGTCTAGTCACTTCTGGGCTGCAATTCATGATTTTGATATGTTATTGTTGTCTTTATTAGTACCACAAAAGTGAAGAGATAAGAAGGAAAATACGTTGGATTGTTACAGAGCTCATTGATTTTCTTGAAATTCAAATATTTTTTGTTAAATAAATGCTTATTAGTTTGTGATAGACCTGTGGTCATATTTCAGTGTTTTAAAATATTGTTACTGCTTTTAAGACCTTTAAACAGATACTGTGGTTATCCTCTTTCCTATATGTAGAATACAAAATTTAAGTCTCATTTTATAGCCCTGGCCAGGATAAAACTTACTATTATAGCCCAGGAAATCATGGCAGACCTCTGGTCTCAGGTTTATCAAAGCTGGGATTGGAGATAGAAGCCATTAAGCCAATTGAAGGATCATTATTTTACCATGCAATGCTCTTTGTTGATCTGCAAATAATGGTTGTGTGGGAGAGATCTTTACGTTTCTAGATTATCTTCTTTAGGATATGACTGCACACTTCTGGTTTAAAAATGAATTCTGAATCTTTTTTTTCTGCAGGCCTCTATTTAGATGTGGTGTTCCCCTTTTAACTAATATGGATTTTAGAAGACATTTTATACTGAAATTTTGTACTAATTTTTATACTCACAGAATTGTCTGGAATTCAAATATATGTCTTTTTCTGTACAACTTAATGTAGAAAGAAGCTGTACCTTATAAAGCATAGATACAATTACAAGGATTCAGAGACATAAATCTAAACATAGAATGCTGTGTTAGCCAAATGAGGTCGAAGGCCTCATAGTCTACTCCTGTATGCTTTAAGGCATGTTTGCATTCAATCTGCCAAACCTTGACAGGGTGAAAAATTACTTTATCTTATTCCATGTTGGAAATTGCTGTCTACACACATGATACCACAAAGTGTAATTAATGATGTGATTCTGGAGAGGAGTACATAGAGTATTGGTTTTTGTTTTGTTTGAATTGATAGCTTTTGTTTTACTTGGGTTGGCTTTAGTTTTTCCCTTCTTCCAGATAGCCCTTTATTACCTTTTCTTACTTTCTATGCGGGAAGGTCAATGGCATCCATCCATCCATCCATCCATCCATCCATCCATCCATCCATCCATCCACTCATTCATTCATTCATTCATTCGTTCATTCATTCATTCATTCATCAGCATTTCTGTGAAGGAACCCATTGCCCATTCATTTCTATTACCTGCTTTTTCATGATCTTGCTTTGATGAAATTATGTTTGCATTTTAAGTCAATGAGCATCTTTTCAGCACATTTTCCTTTGTGCTAAATTTATTTAAACTACTTTTTGGTGCTTTAATCATATAATTCCCTTTCCATTATAGAATTTGGGCACAGCCCTCCCAAAAGAGGTATAAGACATTCTTTCAAGCTTCTTTATTCCCTAATTAATGTTTTTTTTCATTGTTTGAAAAATAAAAATTATCTACCTATGTGGATTTGAACATACTTAGAGATAATGACATAAACATGTGCCTGTATCTCGTGTGTGTATTATATTATCAATTGTTTAACCACAACACAAAAAGAAATCATTAATTTAGGAAACTCATTTTCATTAATTGATTCATTCTCTCAGACTCGTAAGCTAATTTCATACACAGTCATTTGTTGGTCTCCTTTACAGAATTCCGAATAGTATCCTGGAAAATCACAGTAATCTACTTTACTTCTATGCTAGCATTATTTTGCTGATTTAAGACACTCATTATTCAGTGTGAAGTTCTGATATTATTGCAAATAGCATTTCCAAAGCAGGGTTTCTTTATCAACAGTGGGTAAATCCTGAATATTTATGGCTTTTTTATTTTGAACAATTAAATTTTTTTCCATTCAAGAAAAAAATATTTTCCTAGTAGGAACAAAATACAAGTAAAATGAAGAAAAAATATAGTGACAGAGGAAATAAGATTGTAGATAGATGATTATACTCCCACCCAGGCAAAGATGTTTATTGCAATGGGGCACAGGATTAAGTTATAGCTTTAATTATGGGAACCTAGAAAAAAGTGAAATATAGTGTATCACCTAGCTCAAGTTACCATAATTAAGATAGAAAAAGCTGAATGTGAAAGGAGCATTTCATCTGTCTCAGAATGCTCCCAGGCATTTTGCTATTAATTCAATATGTAGGGTAGAGGCTCATAGAGTTGATGGTATTTTCATGCGTGCATGCGTGCGTGTGTGTGTGTGTGTGTGTGTGTGAAAACTGATTCTGATTCTTTGAGAAAAGATGACAAAGAAAACTGAAATTAACTGCTTTATCCAATAGCCAGACACTTGGCATTCTAGCTTGGTACACAGGATGTGTTTTTTGGCTCCTCTTAGGTATCGGTTTTCTTTCTTCATGTTCTTGAGATGGCTTCTAGGAGTTTCTTGGTCAAAATCCAGCAGCAAAATGTTTTAAGCACTCTGTATGGGTTTCATTAAACTTCATCAGCACCTAGACAAGTCATTCCTCCAGTCACTGAAGTCAGGAGGGAAAGGCCATGTATTCCAGGTTAAAACCTGACTCCACTACACACACACAGAGGATGTGGAAGAGGAAAGAATACGCGAAAGAAATGGGGGCCTTAAGCCAGGCATGGTGGTGCACGCTGTAAATCCCAGCACTCAGGGAGAAAGAGGCAGTTGGATCTCTATGAGTTTGGGGCCAATTTGGTCTACAAAGTGAGTCCAGTAAAGCCAAGGCTACACAGAGAAATCCTGTCCTGAAAAAAATAATAAAGAAACAAATAAATGGGAGATTTCAGGATAAGACTCAACTATTTCTGCTCCTCCCTCATTAAATATTTGGAGAAGCTTTCTATACGTACAGATATTTTGAGGTGCTGTACTAATACTAGTTTGTTTTGTTGTTTTTCTTAATGTTTTATTTCATCATCACTAGCAACTTTCTGCTTGCAAAGTTTGGATTTTTACTTCTTGCCTTGATATCCAATAAAGTGTTTCTTAGTGCATTTTCTTTATGCACAGAGGCTATGCACATAAAACAGACAGGTCTCAAGCTCTGAAGTGTGGCATTGGGATTGCAGCTGCTCTGAGATGGTAGAAACCATGCGTGGTATGTCCTCTTGGTTTGCTCCATCAGAAGTGATTTGGTTTTGGGGACCTTGACCTAGTAGGCCATGGTTACACTGGATGAAGATGGAGACATGGGTACATCCATCATTGTGCTATGTATTCTTTTTGTATGCAGAAATATTTCTTAGACTAAAATCATTTTGATAACAAAAATATAGCATGAATAATACATTAAATGTTTTATTTATTTATTACAGTTTACTCACTTTGTATCCCAGCTGTAGCTTCCTCCTTCTTCTCCCAATTCCTCCCTCCCTCCTTCTTCTTCTCCTATAGCACTCCCCCAAGATGTACTCCATGGCAGCTCAGTGTCCAAGAGGGTTCCTTAGTAATGGGAACAGGGACTGTCTCTGACATGAACTCAGTTGCTAGCTTCTTGATCACCTCTCACTGAGGGAGAAGCAGCCATGCCAGGCCGCAGAGGAAGAAAATGCAGCCAGTCCAGATGAGACAGCACTAGTTTTTGTTCTTGGTTTTCAAGTGAAGTGATCTGTGCTTTGTTGTCACAGGTTTTGAAATGAAAGTGATGCTTGCTGTTCTTTGTCTGGTGGGAGTCCAGACAGAGAGACCCTGGGATTTGGATTCCCATTTGTCTCAGGAAGGGCTATAGCACTTTAGAGTGGGTCCCTTCTCTAGGCCTGGGGATGGAAAGAGTTTTCCATGGAATATTACAGTTAGTTATCTCTTTTAGAATGAGATTGTTGCTATCAGAAGCAACGGAAATTCAGTCAACCCAGAAGCTTGTTATGATACCTCAGGGTTATAGCCCTTTGGCTAAACTGCTGTGTTAATGGCATGGATGAGGGTAAAAGCCCATGCCTGGTTGGCTTGCAGGTGAGGCACAAGCCCAGCTGGATGAAAGTTAATTATGGTCAGTTACAGAAGACTATAAATGGTGGAAGCTCATGGTGTTAGCAACACGTGGCTAATTGACCTGCAGTCAAGCCTTGGCCAGTCCAGAAGTCCTCTCTCCCCCAGGTGGCTGTGGTAGAAAGGTGATGGTATCATGCAGCACACAAGCATACATGCACACCCAGTATGTTTATTTCATGTGAAATCAGGAACTTAGAAACCTTGGGCAGTGGGAGGGGTTTCAAGGATGAAGTGTTTATTTAACTGGGGCTAGAAATGCTAGAGATAGTTAATTTACATCTCTTGGTTCAGTACCTCATTTATGTGTACTAGCACGGTGTCCTATCATAAGAAGAAAAACATAACATTTAATTATCCAGTGGGGAGTAGGGGAGAGAACTAAGGCAAGACACCAAGGCATCTCAACAGCATAGGTGGTTATCTCCAGGAATCCCCAAGTGCTTGCTCATCAAGTTTTCTTATCAGGATAGGATCAGGCCTGTGATCGTTCTCTAGGGCTGTGTGATGCTCCTCACAAGATCTGGCATTACCAGATCAGGTGGAAAGAGCACCAAACTGAGCGAACGGAGTCCATAGACCAAGCCCAGTTGGCTATCCAGATGCACCAGACTTTGACCTTTTAACAGCAGAATCCGACAATGTTGACCTTAGGCTAGAGCAACAAGGCACAGATTTGAGGAAGTAAAGGCTGAGGCACAAAGAAGCCAAAGATGCCATGAGGTCACAAACACTGGGAAATTCTTATAAAAGAGTTTCTGCTTGGCGTGGAACAGTCTGTATCTCGAAGGACAGGGTTTCCCCTCATATGTGAAATGTGAATTTTAAAGATTTTTAAAATTAATTTTAATAATGTGTGTGTTTTCTTGAACGAGGGGCTCACTGAGACTGGAAGAACTTTTTAGACAGGCCAGTGCTGGACATAAAGATGGATGTGAGCCTCAGGACATGGCTGGGTGCTAGCAACACATCTTGTATCTTCTGAAAGAGCTATATGTCCTCTAAACCACTGAGATATCTCTTCAGATTCCTGGAATGTGAATTTTATGTTTGTTCATAGCAAAATCAAAGACAGCATCAGAGTATTTTAATCTATAAAAAATATTATTAATATTTTCTGAGATAAGTGAACTTAAATTCTTGATCCTTCTGTTTCTACACCATAAGTATGGGGATTACAGATAAGCATCATCATGCCTGCCTTAGAAAAACATTTTTTTCAAATAAGCAAAAACAGCTTAAGAGTCTGAATACATATGACTTTACTTTTCTTCAACTGACACTAGAAAAAATTAAATCTGCATAAAACAGCAAGAAGTTATGAATTATATTCACCAACATTTGAATCTTGCTCTGGAACAATAGCTGTACAATTAAAATGGGTTTAATCAAATTTAATCTCCATCAGAAAAAAATTACTTACCAAGGTAGTACAAAAATCATTATTAAAAGCTGGTTCAGTCAATAGAATGGAGGAATATCAAGAGCTCTGACCTCAATATATATGTAAATGTGTGAGCTAAGTTCTTAAATGTAACCATCAGTCCTGATAAATTCAAGGGTATTTCTAAAAAGTATGTAAATACACTGTTTAAAATGATATTCTGAGGTTCTTTACAATTACACAATACCAAGCGTTCTTATTTTCCTATATGGCATTTCCCCTCCCCCACAGGAAATTCTTTTCTCTTCCTATTGCCAAAAGTCCCCTCCCCCACTTTTAAAAATAATAAAACAATTGTTAGTTTTTGATGTTCTGAAGAGCACAAATAAAGGTCAGTTCTTTAGGCTACTGATATTTTCACCTTATACTCCAGGCAAACAGAATTCAGAGCCTGCATTTGAACTTTAAACATCACAGCCATGCAGTTAAGTGACTCTAAAATTAGAAGGAAGCAGAGTAAACAATCTGCAATACATCATGCCTATCTCATACTTAATAAATGAATCATTCCATTCTTAATACTTTTGGTGGCTGATAATTTTTTTATGTGTCCATAAAAAATCAATAAATGATTTGTGATACCTTTAATGGATGGTAAACTAATAAAAGTATTTTCATTTATTGGACACATGAGGTTCTGGCACAAATTACTCTCCTAAAACATGTTTATTAAATGAATTATTTTCAGGGTCACCTTGAATGTAGAACAATTGTTCATTTGTTATATTCCTGGCTATAAACAAATAAGGTATGAAACAGAGGTAAAAATGCTTAGTGTCTTAACTGGTAAAAGTCCCTGTGATGCTGAAGCAGGTACAAATTACATCACCTGAGAAGTGAGAATCTTTACTCCGTTGAGGAGACAATGAAAATAAAGAAAGCACCTATTCAGTGTACATCTCCAAGTTTTCGTTCTTTTGGGTGAGGCTGTGTACTGTACCAATACCCTTAGAGTAAACTCACTGTCCCTGCCAACCAGTAACTACAGCTCCTTAATTAATGGCAGGGGCTGTGTGTGTGTATGTGTGTGTGTGTGTGTGTGTGTGTGTGTGTGTGTGTGTGCTTGCGTGCGTGCGTGCATGCGTGTGCGTGTGTGTAAAGATGCCCACAGTAGTCAGAGGCACTCGAACCCCCTGGAGCTAGTTACAGGTACTAGTTATAGGAGGCATCTCATATAAATGCTGGGAATTGAACTAGATCCTCTGCAAGAGCAGTATCCACTCTTCGCCACTGAGCCACCTCCCCAGCTCCTTAGTCCATTTTCCTGTTGCATTACCTTTGCTGATTCCTCACTTGCAGATCTCACTTGGAGTAAAATGTCAACTGTTGCTTTCAGCTGAATCACCTCAAGCCCTGTTAGTAGAAAAGGCTGAGACAGCCGAATCCAAGGCTCATTTCTTCAAGGCATTTGGATGAAATCACAGTTAAGGCTTTTCTATTTCTAAAGCTTTTTAATTCTGTGATGTGCCAAATAGAAAGTAATCTTCAGATTGATAGTGTTACAACTGGAAAATTCAATTAAGATTGTGTGTATGGGTCTCCAAGATGACTCAGTGGGTGTGATGGTTTGAATAAGAACGGTCCCCTTTATTCCCTTTGAGGTTAGATCTGTGTTTTTGTGTCACTATATTATATAAATAAATATTAGCTTTACCATATACACACACATACATGCATGTACACACACACATTCAAGAACAATTCTTTAGAGGTTTATTATTAATGTTGGGTTGTTATATATAGTTTGCTCTTTTTTATTGATGGGTAGTATTCCATAGGATAAATGTATTTGTTTAGTCATTTTTGAGTTATTTCCATTTTTACCAATTACAAATAAAAACACTATTTAAAATCAGAAAAATAAGAACTGTCCCTGTAAGCTCAGCTATTTGAATACTTGGTCTCCAGAAAGTAGCACTATTTAAGCATGATTAGAACTTGTGACTTGGTTGGAATAGGTTTGGCTATTTTGGTGAAAGTGCATCACTGGTGGTGGGCTTGGTGGCGTCAAAAATTCATGCCGGCCCCTGTCCCCACCCCCATTTGTATGAACTTGGAGCTCTGTACTGCTTCTCTTTCACCATGTCTTGTCTATATACTGCCATGCTCCCTGCCGTGATGACATTGGACTAATAAATCTCGAAAACTGTAAGCAAGTCTCTAACTAAATGTCTTTCTTTTCTTTTCTGTCTTCTTCTTCTTCTTTTAAAATAAGAGTTACCTTGGTCATGGTGTCTCTTTACCGCAACAGAATAGTGACTAAAACAGTGTGTAAAGGTGCTTGCCATTAAACCTTAATATCTGAATTTGATCCTGGGCCTCACATGTCAGATGTAGGGAAAAGACTCTTACAAGTTTTCCTGTGACCTTCACGTATATCCATGGCTTGCTTACATACTCTACACACCCAGTAAACAAATATATAAAACATTAAAAACCAAAGACTTTTGATGAAGGTGAGAGCTATATTTATCTGTGCATATTAAGGATGCCCATTTCAAGATGAAGTGAGAAAATCACAACTATTCATAATTCGAGATGCATAATGGATCATGGGGAGCCCAGCCAAAACAGATGCATCTATAACACAACTCCTACAATTGATGCTCAGAAAATATCACACCAAGAGGGACAGAAAGATTGTAAGAGAAGACTAGAAGTTGTCTGTGGGATTGTGCGTTTTAGCAATGACCAGGAAGCTACAGGATAATACCTCAACAATATGGCTTCCTAAAAAGGAAAACTAAACAATGATAATATAAATAGAAATGCTAATGCACAGAGACAAATCTCTTGGGATCCTACCCCTAGAAAAAGAATGGCAGGCAACTAATGAATTTTTGGAAAGAAAAATTAGCCTCTCTCAGGGATGATTCCCCAAGTTAGTTATCTAGCAATATGTAGTCAGCTCTGAATCAGACACATAGAAATGATACACATTAGATGAACTCAGCAGGTTGTATGTTCAGGTTTATCCAAATTTATATATGTGACAACAACAATGAAAAAGATTCCATCAATTTGAGAGGGAGTGGGGAACATGGGAAAGATCAGACTGGGGACACACAGCAGGGATGATAGGGAGTTGACATGGGAGAGTTATTATTTTATCCTTTCCATTATTTTCTTTGATTTTATTTAGGTATTTCCTTGAAGAAATATGGCCTACTCATAATGTTTACAAGGGCTGTAACTCACATACATTTCAGTTTATATGATCACTGCTATTTGAATTATTCCTCATATGAATTTCAGTGTTTTAATATTTCAAATGTTGTTTTAAAATAAATAAATAAATGCAATTATTTATTTAGCTCTCATTTTGTTTATAAGATTTTACACCATTGGTCCAGAGTTATACACTCAAGATGAACAGTTAAATCCAATAAGAGAAAAAATTGTCCACAGACCTATTTTCACTGTTTAAAAATAATTTCTCTCATACTTGTTCTAATCTCCAACTAAAAAGGCACAGAAAATGCCACATCATATATTATCTCTAATAAAAATCTTATTCTTAAGATGCAAGCATCAAAATAGGTTTTAAATAAGGACACTAGAACTATGTGGTGGATAAATATAATCAATGGTGTAAAAAAAGTAACGAACCAGACCACTCTCTGGGAAGAAAGAACGGTTTATTGGGAATCACACTGCCACTGACAAGGCTATCTTGGAGGTGGAGGAGGGTGGTGGGGAGGCAAAGAGAGTAACAAAATGGTGGAAAAGCATGCAGGTAAGTATCTGAGCTAATTACAGGCTTTCTGTAAATGCACATTCCTCACCCCTACTCAGCTGACCACTAAGTGTGGTTCATGGTAGGATACACACTTTAGGCTTGTTTGATTACATTCTTTCTGTTTACCTGAGCAAAGTCCTTCTGTTTGGGACAATGTCACCAGCACAGCCATGGGAGTAGGTGGGCTTTGAATCTAAAAATAATTACAATTTTAATTTTTCAGGAAAAGTAGAAGCAAAAACAAACAAACAGACTAAACTTCAATGAGACATAGGTAATTTCAGGAAAATAACATCTTTCACTAAATTGTCTAAAATTAATGAAAACAGCTTCTTGTTTTTTTCTAGACATGACTTAAAAAGTTATGTCAGAAAATATAGTCAAGACAGTCATATTTTATGATAAAAGAAGCTAAAATGGAATGATGTTTGAGTCACTAAATCTTAGATAACATGTTTATGGAAGTTTAAGGATTAAAACATCACAAGATGGTTCAAATGCAGCACTTTTTACAGAAGTCCTTATTTCTAATTCTTTTCATGAACTTTTTTCTATTTTTCTTGAAGCTGAATCATAATTATCAGGAGAGAATATGCTTAAATGTTGGTTCTTACTCAAAACCAATGTAGAACAATCCTAAATAGGGTATTAAAAACATATTTGACTCCTCTAAAAAGAAGCTACAGTGTTTCAAATAACCTACTAACTCAAATCAAGAATGTAACTCTCTAGACCTTAACATTTTCAGTTACTGTTCAAACAATAGTGTGTGTGAATTATGGGCTACTGAAATCCTTGCAGTGGAGTAAAGTTTCTTTTCAAACAATAATATATCCTACTGACGGGTTCCCTTTTGGTCCCTTGACTTCTGGGAGTATGGTTTTCCAGAAAGATGACACTCATGAATATGCACATCTTTATTGACATCAGGGTGGTTTGCTTACTTTATTGCATAAACAGACAATCATATGTTGTGCACTGTTTTTAATCTCAACAGTACTTCATATGCCAGTTGATTCTTCTGCAATAAGGTCATTCTAAGCTGGGAGAAACTTAGTTGGTATTTTTCCATTCACCTCAGGGTGGCAGCAATTTAAACTTGGAAGTGGGTTTTACTTCCTAATGCTCCAGACCACTGGGTACAGCTATGTGATCCAATAATGTGGTGGTTTTCACTCTGCACTGTTCAACTTCAGTCTTATGAAAGGTCTCTGGGTGATAGCCATCTGCCAAAGCTGTGACAGAATGGCACTGTTCTGGAACTCTGAGCAGAGGTGTCAGCCAGCGGAAAATGGCACATTTAGCTACTCTTTGAGCCAAGTACTGAAATCATATTTTAGGTCCTAAAGGGACTGCCATTTTGTTATTACATCCCATCAAATATTCTCTTCCCTTTTCAAATAATATCAATATAGTTCAGAAACAAACTGGAAATTGTCTCTCATTTTAATATATATACATATGTATATACATATAAATTTTAATATATACATATATATTAAAATGAGACATATGTATATACGCATGTATAAATACATATACATATAACACACAGAAGATATTGGTGTAAAGGCATGAGGAGACTTTTAAATTGTAATCTTTTTTCCTCTTCATCCTATATTTCAGCTCATAGATCATCATTTTCATATTTCAGGAATATGAAAGTTTCTTCAAGCCTAGGGATGGATAAATGGTTAAAGTTGTTGCTCCCCACAAGTAAAAGGAGTAAGAGTTAAGATCCTCAGTACTCAGGTGTATACTGGATGGATGTGGTGGCCTTACAGAAGTGGACACCAGAGTCCCCAGAGCAAGCTGTCTAGTCAGAATAGTCTGATCTCTTAAGTGTTGCAACTGGCTGATAAATCTTGCCTCAATTAAAAAGATCAAAGAGTGAACAAGTCGGATCCCAGATATATACTTCATTCTTCTACACGCATACCTGTTCACATATGTACACATACACAGGTACACACACATGCATGTATGTAAACATATCTCACTAGTGCATACACATACACAAGAGAGGCAGAGAGGCAGAGAAAGAGAGAGAGGAGCACTAAATTCCCTAGTTCTTTCTATGTTACTCAAGCACTGACTGGCAAGGAAGTAATCTTGATGCTGAAATATTGTATCTGAAGCTGGTTCTGTTAGCATATCTGGAGACTTCATAAATACTACAGTCTCAACTGTAGTGACAAGCTACTGAGTAATCAGTGTAATGGAGGAGCAAGCGGGACTGTGTGTCAGGCTAGAAGGGCTGCAAGCAAGGCAAGGCTTCATTAGCAGAATGGCTAATGCTTCTTAAAGATCAAAGACTCATGCTGAGCATAAGTGAGAAAATGAAATCAGCAACTTTCATTTAGTTGAATTTTTACATTCCTCTTTGGCAACATCAGTTCAGCACCACAGAAGTTTCGCATTAGACTGTTAACTATGGTGACCTTTATCTTGAATATTAAGAACCCAAGGGAGGAGCAGCCTTGCTAGACCACAGAAGAGGACATTGCAGCCAGCCCTGAAGATACCTGATAAGCTAGGGTCAGATGGAAGGGGAGGAGGTCCTCCCCTATCAGTGGACTTGGAAAGGGGCAGGAAGGAGATGAGGGAGGGATGGGGGGATTGGGAGGGAATGAGGGAGGGGGCTACAGCTGAGATACAAAGTACATAACCTGTGATTAATATAAAAATAAAATATTTTTTTAAAAGAACCTTAATAGAAACCTGGATTCTAATTTCTGGGTGCCTATCCCTTGTGACAATCTCTTTCTCTCTCTCCCCTCTTTTTTTCTCTCTCTGTCTCCCCTCTTTCCTTTAACATACGATTAATTTTCCCCATCATTTAAAAAATCGCTCTTGAGTTTCAAAATTTTTATTTACGTCACTTATTGTGGTTTTCTGAATAAAATTTATGTTCAAAACTTTTTAAGTCATTAAAAGCAAAAACAATTGACTAGAGATATCAATGTCAATTCAGCATAGTGAACTACCCATTTAGATTCATTTTTCAGCATTTGTATTTAAAGAAACCATATGAAAATAGAAGTGTAAGTAACAAAAGACTACAACGCATTTGAGATGCTACTTGGAGGTTCACAAATGGATCATCGAGGAAAGGAAAAATAATCTTTAGGATTCTTTGTTCAGAGAATAATTCTTCCTCAAAATTTCGGAGTGTTGTTTTCTCGTTAGCAGTGAAAAAGCATTTAATTACACAAAGCTCAGCTTTTATTTAGGCATCTACATTTTGCGCAGCCATTCCTCATTTTGAAGTGCTATCTTCCTCACAAAATCATTTAAAATGTAAAGTTACTTTGAAAAATTCATGAGTTTAGGGACACTGTGGTGTAAAAGTGTTCTGCCCTATTCTCGAGACCCCCAAAAGAGTGCCAGGAGTCTACTCCGTTACAAAATACGTGAGGATCTTTTTACTACAAGCTAGAGCTTGGGCTCACAGCCTTCCCTGTGCAGCAGTTGAGAGTAGAGCCCCATACTCAGGGTAGATGGGTGATGTGAAGATCCCAGTCCCTTCCAGCATGGCCAAGGCAGGGGAATTCCAGCCTGGCAAGTGTCTGTTAGTTGAAACACGAAAGCAGATGTTGCATTTTGAACTGATTGGCTGTACGAAGGTCCCCAAAACATTCAGTGTCTGCCTTCCCTTGTTTGGCTGTCCTAGGGGAAAGGGGCAATCTGGGCTGGTTTCCTAGCAACTGTATCTCTAGTGGGCAGGAAAAGAATACAGTAAGGCTGGTTCCTCCCTGAAAGTGGCTGGGCATGTCTCCACCTGTCTGGCCTTTGTTCAGGCCTGTGCTTTAAATTTTAATTCAACAACCCCCAAAACTAATTTTTTATTTTTTGGTCTCTCAAAAGCTGGAGTCTATCACTCCAATTCTTTCTGCATAAAACCAAGTCAGATATGCAAGATCTTTATGTTGATAAACAACTTTTGAAAATGTCTACTATCTCTTGACTTGGCTAGTCTTAACCCTTTCATTTTGGTAATGATTTTATGCTAATACATTTTTTTAGATACAGACCATCCCAATATGAATAAGAACAAACCTTTCATTCAGCTAAAAGTGACATAAAAAGTACCTTTATTATATGTATTTTTGGATTGGGGGATGTCTGGGACAGCATTTTTCACTCTTATGGGTTACAGTCATGAAATAATTTACCTTTCCTTTTTGTTAGTTTAAAATAGAAGTCCAGTTGACAAGCACCGGTAGAGTGCTTGTCTAATATGAACCTGAATAAAAGCTGGGCATGGTCGTATACAGCTACAATCCCAGGACCATGGATATGAAAACACGGATAAGAAAAACCTCAAGGTTATTCTTGACTTCATGGAAAGTTCTAGTCCACATTGGGAAACATAAGACTCTTCCAAAACCAAATGAATTTGACTAAATAAGACAACAAGAAACCTGTTTTATTCTAATAAGAACTTGTCAGGAATACCAAGCAATCATTTTTAATCACAACAAACATTATCGGAAATAAGCAGCATACTGATGATCCTAAAAGTGGTCTTATAAAATACATTTCTTTCATTTCTCCAATATCTAAATCCATAACTGTTTGAAGTGTTTTGAAGAAAAAGTTCAATAGTTAGATCAAATAATACATTCTCTTTTTCTGACCATCTCTCTATATGGGAAAACAAAAAGAGTTTGCCAAGTGTTAGCCATTCACTGTTATATTCTATATGGGATTATAATTTAACATATTGCTTTGATGTACATGCCAACCTTATCAAAAGGACTGGAAGTGAGCACATGGTACATATCTGCAAGGCATGGAGGGAAGTTTATGCATTTTTAGATTTCAAAGTAGAAACAATGCTTTAATCTATTTGCTCTAGCATATTTCATGATGATTTTATTCATTGAGTCCTTTGGTGGTAGAATAGTTGCTGAAAAATGTAGGTCTCTATCTACCCATGTTGAGCCAAGATGGAGGCCTTGTGAAGAAATGAGAGCCAATACACAGCCCAAATAACAGCACATACATGTCTCTCTGTCAGAAGAGCTGAGCAAAGGACAGTACTCTGCTTACCTGAATGATATGAGGGACCCAGCCTATACTCAGCAGTGGCATGATAACTCTTCAAAACATAGGGTTTGATTGAGGGAAGATTTGATTCTTCATTGGAATGGCCAATGGAGTATCCCCCAATGGGACTATGTCTCTGCTCTTTGTGTCTACTACATCTTCTCTTTAGAGTTGTGAGTAGACAAAATCAATAAGCATAGCAGCTTGTACTGGAAAACCAAACCCTCAGGAGGCAGAAACAGGAGGGTCATGAGCTCAAGCCTAGGCTAGGCTTCATAGTGCATTCAAGTTCAATATGGCCCATATAGTGAGAGTTGTCTCAAACCAAGTAAACCAAGCCAAAATCCCACAGATGCTATAACATAAACAGGCATCCCTATCCTGAAGCTGTTAAAATGAAGAAATGATCAAATACTTACATAATTAAAGCACAAGCTATGGAGAAATATCAGACAATGTACTATATACTGAAAGAATTCCTTACTAGGATGCAGAGGGAAGATTATTGAATGAGCTAATTTTTATAAATTATCCTAAGACATGTTTCTGTAGAAACTAAGGGAAGAACATGAATAAAAAGAAGGTATTTCTGAAAAAAAAAAACCCAAAAAACAACAAAAAAAAGAATTTAGATTAGAAGGTAAAAAGGAACAGAAGATCATCAGTATCAATAAAAACACCAAACTGCAACTTTAGGAAAATATTTTTTTTTATTGGAACACAGCTACATGCTCTCTTATCTATACATTGTCTGTAACTGCTTTTGAAAAACTAAGCCCTACAACGGTCCAGCCTGAAATACCCTAACTGCTGGGTATTTTTTCACACACAATTTGCCAAACTTTAACTATCAATACATTATGAAGATAGCATGTAATTCACCTGGAAATCTCATGTGTACTTAATAATGGCTCTGTGTCTAATATTTTAAGCAGTGGAAAAGCACAGAAAATCAGGTGAATGGTTAGAAATAAGCCTTACTACTAAAAATGAAGCCATAGTATGCTATAAAAGAAATTACTATACTACATATGTCTGCATGCACTGAGACATGAATATTCCCATCCCCATGTCAGAGATGCTGCTTCAGATGTCCGATCATTCTCTGTTGCTTGTTCTTGGAATCATGGCTTCTAGAAATATTGAATGAAGTTTCTAGTGATGGGATGACTGGTCTTAAAAGTACTGTTCAAGTAAACAAAAAGGCTATTAGGTACTGGACATGCTTATCACCAACATTTAAGACTGAGAACAAAAGCTCAAACAAATGGTTCATGTCTCATACACTTTCATTTTCCTTTTACTCAGATTCCATGCCTAGCACCTCTTGAGTAACAAGATGAAGAAGAGCGTGTTCTGTATTCACTGCTTCTACAGCAAATCAAGCAGCAGAGTCTGCCTTTGTGAAGGCAACTGGGAGAAACAGAATACCAGCCATTAGGGGCAAAGTTGCTTAGAAGGGAATGAGAAACTTCAAATGGGAAAATTTCCTTAGGTTGTTTTTTTTTCAATTTTCCATACAAAGCATAGATAGATAGGTAGGTAGATAGATAGATAGATAGGCAGACAGACAGACAGACAGACAGACAGACAGACAGACAGACAGACAGACAGACAGATAGATAGATAGATAACACAGATATAAATGTAGATGATGCAGTTGTAGATATAGATATAGATATAGGTATAGATAGACAGGCATATATATATTGATGTTAACATAGATATAGAAAGATATTGTAGTAAATATAAAAAATTGTTAGACTATATATTGTTTATTATTATTTGCCTGAAGATTATCATGGCAGTATTTTAAAACATTTTTTCTTTTTTATTAATTCATTTATTTTTTATTAATTATAGTTTATTCACCTTGTATCCCAGCTATAGCCTCCTCCCTTACCCTCTCCCAATCCCACCCTTTTTCCCTAATCTCCTCCCATGCCCCTCCCCAAGTCCACTGATAGGAGAGGGCCTCCTCCCCTTCCCTCTGATCCTAGCCTATCAGATCTCATCAGGACTGGCTCTGTTGTCTTCCTCTTTGGCCTGGTAAGGCTGTTCCTCCCTCAGGGGGAGGTGATCAAAGAGCCAGCCATTGAGTTCATATCAGAGACAGACCCTGTTCCCCTTACTAGGAAATCCACTTGGACACTGAGCTGCCATGGGATACATCTATGCAGGGGTTTTAGGTTATCTCTATGCATGGTCCTTGGCTGGAGTATCAGTCTCAGAAAAGACCCCTGTGCAAAGATGTTTTCACTCTGTTGCTCTTCTTGTAGAGCTCTTGTCCCCTCCAGGTCTTTCTGTCTCCCACTTCTTTCATAAGATTCCCTGCACTCTGCCCAAAGTTTGGCTATGAGTCTCAGCATCTGCTTTGATAACAGCAGATGCTTCTTTCAGAAGCCCTCTGTGGTAGGCTCCTGTCCTGTCCCCTGTTTTCTCCCTCTTCTGATGTCTATTCCATTTGTCTTTCTGCATTAGGATTGTTCATCTTACCCAGGATCCTCTGCTTAGCTTCTTTAGACATACAGATTTTAGCATGTTTATCCTATATTATATGTTTAATATCCACTTATACCTGAATATATACCATGTGTGTCTTTCAGCTTCTGGGACACCTCACTCAGGATTTTTTCTAGTTCCCACCATTTGCCTGAAATTTTCATGATTTTCTTCTTTTTAATTGCTGAGTAGTATTCCATCCTGTAAATGCACCACAATTTCTATATCCATTCCTCAGTTGAGGGACATCTGGGTTGTTTCCAGATTCTGGCTATTATGAATAAAGCTGCTATGAACATGGTTGAACAATTGGCCTTGTATACATGAGCATCTTTTGGATATATGCCTAGGAATGGTATAGCTGGGTCTTGAGGTAACACTATTCCTAATTGTCTGAATCACAGCAGTATTATTTAACCTACTATCACAAATAATGAGACACAGACACCTGTTAGATTTACAATTGCCTTATTTACTTTGGACTAGGCAGATATTTCACTTACACTGTCTCAATATCCTCACCATTCATCTCCCAGCCACCATCCAATGCCATCCACCTTAGTCCTCATAATCCCATGGTACTTGCTTACATTCTTCATCTGGGCCTTTCCACACCATTATTGGAGTTCTTCCTCTGCCCCCGTGGTGTTTTCTCCAAACTGACCCTTTATGGCATCCTCCTTCCTCCTCTCTTCTCATCCATCTGTGTCCCATGAACCCATGGGACCCATGTGTCTCTTGAACTCAAAAGCTTGGGAACCTTAGCCATGTCTACCACATTCTGCCTTGCCCAGGTATAGGCTGTTTAATCAATCAATCAGGTATGTCTTCAGCAGATTTACAAAATAAGAATAGGTGTAACCAGATCTTGAGGGCCAGTAACATGCATCAGACCAACCTCCAACAGACAGATATAAATATAAGACAAAGATAGAAAGATAGTGAGAGAGAGAGAATCTTCAGGAAAAACTTCAAGAAAAGCCCCATATAATGTCAACCCTATGACTGGGACTGGAGTGGGGGGCAGTGAGAAAAGGACAGAGTTTGAAGTGCCTTTGAAAAAATGCTGTCATAAAACAGGTAGTGCATGGAAGATAGTTGAGAATTGGAAATTTACGGGTAGGCATGAGAACCACAGCTTAGAATGTTTCTCTGTGTACAAGAAGCGAGGGATGTGACGTCACCTGGAAGCCAAATGAAAAAGTCAGAAAAATTCATGGAAAAATCAAGAGTTCCTTTGGGACTTTTCTCAGTGAGAAATAAAACCCGAAAGACTGATTAAATGTGGAAGAAAGCTTGATTCAGTAAGGTGCAAGGTAGTGTGAACACAACATTCCCCTCCATGTTCTTCTCTTCCTTCTCTAATTTACTGGAATTGATCTGAGCCTTTGCTCTTTTAAGCAGCTACACTGCAAGTCAGCTACTTAATAGTTTTGATATTTAGAAATGAAAAAATTAACATTTTAATTTGAATTTCCATGTTTTTAAAAACCATATTCAACCCAGAAGTTGGTACTCAAGAATCCCCTCAGTTTTGAACTAGCAGGGGTGATGCAGACTAAAGAGGCCTTCCTCTAATTTAGATTAGACTCCTCTTTGAAGGAGGGTAACACCAACTCACCTACAAAAACTTCCACCCAAAATTTACCCTGCCTAGAAGATGTGCAGGGATAAAGATACAGCAGAGATTAGGGGAATGTCCAACCAATGTCTGGCCCAACCTGAGACCCACCCCATGAAAGAGACACAAGCCCTGACACTATTAACAATCCTCTGCTATGGTTGCAGACAGGAGACTAGCATAGCTGTCCTCTAAGAGGCTCCACCCACAGGGGACTAAAACAGATGCTGAAACTCACAGGCAAACATTAGGCAAAAATCAGGGAGGCTTGTTGAAGAATGGGGGAAGAATAGAAAGACCCAAGGGTCTTTGTTGGTCACATAAAGACCAACAAAGCCAACAAACCTGGGCCTGGGGTGGAGGAGGCTAATGGAGACAGATGGACCAACCAAAGACCATACATGGACTTGACCTAGGCTTTTTACACAAATGTAGACAATGAGCAGCATGACCAACATGTGGGTTCCCTAGAAAGGAGAAAGGGAGCTGCCTCTGACATGGACGTTGTAGCCTGCTTTTCAGTTACTTTCCCCTGGTGGGACTGTGGTCAGGCCACAGAGGAAGAAGATAAGGCCCAATGCAACTTGACATGGAGAGGCGTCCGTTATTTGAAGAGTAGGGGAGGGAAGATGGGGGAAGAGGGAGAGAGAATGGGCATGGGAGGAGAGGAGGGAGTGCCTATGATAGGGATGTAAATTAAATTAACTAATTAATTAATTAATTAAAAATTGAATCTTACTGAAGGTTCTTAGCAATATTTACCAAGAGGTAAAAGGACTAGGTCAAAAGGTAATAAGAAGTTTTCTGGTCCTGACAAAATAACTGACAGAAGAGTTATTTATTTTGATTCACTATCTCAAGAGTTTCATCCCCAGGTCAATGGCTCTGCTGATCCAGGACCCATAGTAAGACAGACTACCATGGAAGAGGAAATGTGTGAAGGACTAGGCTGTTCAGCTTAAAATATTAGGGGAAGGGGGAGAAGGGAGAGGAGAAAAACAAGCGAAAAGAAGAGGACAATGAAAAATATTTCCTGGACAAAGGGCATGGCAGCTCAGTATCCAAGTGGGTTCCATAGTAAGGGAAACAGGGACTGTCTCTGACATGAACTCAGTGGCTGGTTCTTTGACCTCCCCACTCCCCATGGGAGAAACAACCTAGGTAGGCCACAGAGGAGGACATTGCAACCTGTCCTGGTGAGACCTGACAAGTTAGGGTCAGATGAAAGGGGAGGAGGACTTAGATCAGGGAAGGGAGGAGATGAGAGAGGGAGGGTGGAGTTGGAAGGGAATGAGGGAGGGGACTATAGCTGGGATACAAAAGAAATAAAGTGTAATTAATATAAAAATTAAATTAAATTAAAAAATATTCCAGAACATCTACAAAATGACATCACCAACTAGATACCAAATGTTCAGTTCTTTAGCCTTCTTAAAACTACATGTCTAAACCATAAAAAAGAATAACTGTACATGATTTACTACATATTTTTATTCTTTTCCATGAGGTTGTATCCCTAGCATCAATCTCTGCTGTATCCATAAAACTTCATCAATATGGCATTTTATTAAAATTTCAGGCCACTGACAATCAGAAACAGGAAATGGTCTTTTAGTATAGCTTTAATTCACACTGTTCTCTTCTTTTGAGCAAAACTGAGACCTCTTCCTACATTTGTGAATGGTGTTTTTTTTTTCTGCATTCTGTTCCTATATCTAGCTTAGTTATGTATATATTGTCTTCATGCCTTGGAACTATTTCATACCTAATCCAGGAGGCTTAATGCATGCTAACCATAGTCATACATACATGCTCCCATTCCAAGTGAGAGACACTTTATCTATTTTACCTCTTTGCTATTATTCTTATCCCCTCCTTTCTCTCTGCTCAATCTACTGGTCCCTCATAGGGAATGGTTCCTCCCTTACAGCACAGGTCAATTAAAATTATACGGAACTATTAACACTGAGCTCTGCCTTTGAAGAGCTGTACACAAGTACAACCAATATTTCCCAGCCTTTGGATTTGTTTATACCTTCTATATTGTTATAGAGTTATGATGAGCATTTATTACCTTTTGAATTTAAGATACACAAAAGAGGAAGGAAAATAAAATCACTCCTCTTTTGGAGCCTTCCCTTTTACCTGACCAGAAATTTAAATAAGTCATACTCTGAATCCTTAATGCTACATATTCATGTGTATTAGAAATCTCAGGCTATGTGCAATATAATAAGATACTACAAACTGGATGGTTTAAGCATCTCACAGTACTGGAGTAGAAAATTACAAGAGCCTTGTGGCAGTATGGTTGCTTTCACGTAGGGCTTCTCCTCCTGGCTTACAGATAATAGTGAATAGATAATAATAGATACTAGATAATAATAAATAATAGATACAAAATCTTCTTTCTATTATGTGCACTGTTTTCCCCTTTATGTATTTAAAACACATTGATGTACATTAAGACATACAAACTTTACAAAACTCAGTTCATAGCACCAACTATCAGCCATAGCCACCCACATATCTAACCACCTATTTATCCATCCTTCTAATTATGTGTGTGTATGTAATGCTTTAGTTAAATATATAGAACTGTTTACAATTAGTCTTTGTTTAATTTTCTATTCTCCGTTTCATAGCAGGTATTATATCTTCATCACGTTTAACCACAAGGGTCCAGTGCATAATAGATGCTCCAACAATTATTTTCTATATAATGAGCCAGATGTTGGTCTTTGGGTATGTTGCTGTGTAAATATTTTGTGTATTTCTTCAATTTCTCCTTGAAGATTCAAACAAAAGCAAACTCCTTTATCTTCACTGATACAAATCCTCACAGTTTTTTTTTTCTGACATAACCAAGCAAGGCAAACATGAAAAGTAAAGAGATTAGTTTAATGTAGAAAGCAATATTAAGTATTCATATAAAATTTTAAGAGGGTATGAATATATGAATTTCATTAAGAATTCCCTATCGGTTAGTTTGCAATTTTAAATAGTTTTGAAAATTCTCTAACTGTATTACCATATTATAGTTTATAAAATAATCACTTTTATTGCTTTCATCGTGCTGTTTATATACTGATAGAGAAATGCATTGGCAGTTGAAGTGTTTATAATTTATGAGCAATTTCAATGTCCTTACCTAGGCTTTTTGAGTTTGCTTTAGAGAGGAGGGAGGCTCACCATAAGCAAAACAGTACACTCTGTTCCACCAGTAGGTAATGGGAAGTTGATTTCTGACATTCTCACATTCGCCAGTGGGTAGAAGGTGGGCAAGCGTATATCAAACATGATGTTGCCATTTGGATCTCCCACATGTAGGACATCTGTCCTGGAATTAGAATGATATCTACTCAGACTCCTGATGGCAGAACCATCTGTAAAACCGTAGAAACAGACAGGAGAGTAAGAATTTGAGCAGGATTCTTGGGACACTCCTCAATATCTCCACTGGAAGGATAAGAAGTTTAGATGATATGGAGTGTACTGGGATAATTTGCAAAATGTTAAATTTGTAAGACTGATGTGCAAGAGACAGGCAAGTTCAATGATTTTTCTGGGACTTTGAACAAAATTTATTAGAGAAAGTATACATATTATGGTTAGACATCTTCTCTTCCCTGATACTTAAGACAATGACTACTGAGCCTAGCTCTGATTTGTCAGTAGCTGGATCTACTGAAATGAGAATAGTATAGGGTTTGGAGTCAGTCATTCAAGGACTCATATATTGTATCTCCTGCCATCAACTGTGTGTCCACCAGTGATATAATTAGGGTTCCTGAGCTAAATAAGATTCAAACATCTATTTTTGTAATATTTGATCTATCTAATTTTATCATTTATCTGAAGAACACCACTTAATACCTTGCTAATCAATGAATTCTTCATTTTATCTATGTATCATGTTCCTGCCATCATGATGGGATGCCTTGATGATGCAACCAGATGTGCTCTCATTTTCTTTGCAAAGTTTTGAATATCTGTAAACTTATTTCTATGACATCATAATGATTGTCTAGTGTATCTCACTAAGGTTTCTTCATTTGTTTTTATGAATGCTTCTAATACCTTTTTGTATCTCTCTTACTTTCCTGTGCCCATGAACCTAATATCCAGATCAGTGCTAACTAGATAAATGTAATTACAAAGTAGAAGGGGGAGTCTTACCATTTGGGGTATATGTGAGTCTGTCTTCTTTATAGTCGTATGAGCTTATTTACCTCTTATGTTTAGCTGGGATTCCTATCACTTGAGAATGGGAATTTCACATCTTACCCTGATTGGTCAGACTTTAACAATTCTGCTTACAAGTCTATTTCTCTTATAATCTGGGCTAATATACCAATGCATCCTTTATCTTAGCTGCTCAAGAAGATGATTAGGCTTTGCAAAGCCTGTTCTTGGTTAACATCTGTTCCCAAATTGATTTTGGTTCTGCTTGACTACAAACTGTTGGCTTAGGCATTTGAATTTGGCAGTCACCACCAATCTTTCATTTTCTGACTTTCAGCTTTTCTTTAAGAGATCTGGCATATATGTGCCCCATTGTTATTATTTATTATTATTATTTTGAGGAAATTTGTCCAGTCTCTGGTTTTGCAAAGTAGCAATATAAAACTCAAGTTTCTGTCCAACCACTGGCACAGATTTGCTCTGTGAATCTTAACAGGTGACTTGATCTCTATAGGTCAGATATGATGAATAATTCTGTGCTCACAGATAGGCTTCAGTACTCAGATATTTGGTCAGCTATCGTTCTGGATGAATTTTTAACAGTGGTTTCTGGATAAAATTACCATTTAAATCAACTTTTAGCACTGCATAGTATATATACACACAAATGGACACACATCTTAGTGGTTGTTCTATAGCACCTTAAAAATGCAGTATGGTGTTTTCTTTGGTAAACTGAGAATAATGATTTTATCTAATTCCCAGATGACCATTCAGGAACCTAGTATAGCACAGAACATAGAACAAGAGTCCAAATACATCCTAATTACTCTTTGAACTCTTATCTAACATTTGTTTCATCACTTGTTGTCTTTGATCGTGACTTTTCAAATTCATGTAAACTCTTTTTTCACTTTTTATTAAATTCTTTATTAATTATACTTTATTCACCTTATATACCCCTGTAGTTCCCTCCCTCCTCCTGTCCCAATCCCTCCTTTCCTCCCTCCTCTGCACCCATGTCCCTCCCTAAGACCACATATAGGGAGGTCCTCCTTTCCTTCCCTCCAATCCCAGTCCATCAGGTCTCATCAAGAGTGGCTGCATAGTCTTCCTCTGTGGCCTGGCAAGGCTGTTCCCCCCTCAGGGGGAGGTGATCAAAAAGCAGGCCAATCAGTTAATGTCAGAGACAGTCCCTATTCTCATTACTATGAGGGGAGTGGGAAATAGCGGGATCTGGAGATGACCGGAACCCCACAAGGAGAGCAACAGAACCAAGTTGTCTAAGGACAGGGGTCTTTCCTGAGACTGATGGTCCAACCAGATACCATGGATGGAGGTAGCCTAGGACACCTACACAGGTGTGGCCCATGACAGTTCAGTGTCCAAGTGGGTTTCATGTAAACTCTTAACAGTCACTTCATCTAAGAATTTTTGCTGAGTTCAATTCAGTTAACACTGTGCCTGGGAAACCAAATACCCTTGAAGGCTTGGTTATTTCTGTCTATGATGCTATATATGAATGGACCATAAAATTCTATGGACCATAGAATGCTTTAATACAGTCTGCAAAAAAGATGTTGCAAATGTCAAAAAGATCTCACACTCAAAAGACTTTCTATCACAAATCTTATCAATATTTGTTTCTAAATAGTCAATGAGTGAATATTATCAGCTATCTATATTTCCTATACTATATTTAAAGTTACATAAATAAATAGATAGGTGTATTGGCTCGTAATGTGTTCATCAAGCATCTGTTATAAACTAGAGTAGTAGCTTCTGCTTAGGTTTTGGGGAAAGTATGTAGTTAATAGGTGGATGTGGTCCAAGTACTCCAATAAATGAGTCTAAAAAGAAATCCTTATGCTAAGAGGATATGAGAAAATGACACTGAAATCTGAAGGAAGATAGTGAGCTCTTCTGCCAGGATGAATCACTAGGAAACTCCTTGTACTAATAACTCAAACAAGTTCTCCTTTAAAAAAAAAGGCAAAATTTAAGCCAGAAGGCATAGTGAAGAAAGGCATTCTATATAACGAGGAATGGTAGGTAGCTTGCATTGAAAGTAGCTGTCCTTAGTTTTTATTACGATGAAGAGACACTATGACCAAGGCAACTCTTATAAAAGGAAGCACTTTATTAGGAGCTTGCTTACAGTTTCTGAGGGTTAGCCCTTGATCATTATTGTTGGAAGCATGGTGACATGCAGGCAGATATGATTATGGAAAAGTAGCTGAGAGTTTTGTATTCTGATCCACAGACAGCAAACACAAAAAAACAGACACTAGGCTTAGAATAGAATTTTGAAACCCCTAAGCCCAATCTCTGTGACATACCTCCTTGTACAAGGCCATACCACCTCCAATAAGCCATCCCTACTAAACCTCTCCAAGCAATTTATCAATTATGCTCTACGCATGCAAATATATGGAGTGTACTCTTATTCAAAGTAGTACACGTGTTCATAGAAAATGGAGTGACTGGGAAGGGAATGGACCACATATTAAAGGCTGTGAGCCTTGGAAGTTGAGCCTTGGGAGTAAAGAGTCATAGAAGGTATTTCATCACCTTTTATAAGTCAATGAGAAGTAGTGAAAACTTAAATAAAAATAAAATCTCACACATTTACCAAGAAACAAAAATGATAGCACAGGCGGGACTTGAGAGACATTGACAGTGATAGGGTTGAAACTAGATACGACTAGATACAAAAGAGAGTCAGGAAAGGCAAATTTAGTCCAGGATCTTAAACTATCTTTTGGCATTGAGAGAGACATTTAAGACACAAAGCACTCTCAGGGAGACAGGCTCTGCTCTTGGAGCTTTAAACATGTCAGCTCTTCCTTGGAAAATGCCCGTTTTATTATCCGGTTCTATAAAGACTGAGAATCGGAGAGAAGGAGAAGTGAAGTAAGTGAGCCAAGGCTCCCAGCCAGGGAAGGACAGAACTGTTTCAAGATTCCACTTGGCTCTGTGGATAACACAGGGTTGATGTGTGGGGAGAGTACTTCTTTTAAATACTGCTTTAAAGTGTGAAAGACTAGAAAGGGTTGGGCGGACATCCCCTCATTTTACTTTTTTGTACTTCTTCAATATATCTTTTTCAGTAGAGTGAGGTTGATTAGACTAGCATAATCAGGTTTGGAAAACAGATGCAGTTTATAAAAGCTGAAAATTAAAAAAACCACAAAAAACAAACAAACCTGCAAACGAAACCTGTGAAACTAGCACACTTTCACTATAAAATTCAGTTGGGAAAAAAAATGTCCTCATTACTGATATTTGAGGGAACAGTTTTCTTTCCTTTTTGGTTTATTTATTAACCTTAAATTTCATTATGATATTTTGTGCAATCAAGGCACTATAAATCTTATAATTTAAAAATGAATTTATTAAGAACAGATAAAACTTTTTTTTTGCTTTTTCAAAATAGCATTCATTTAGGGGTCTCTTGTAAGCTAGAGAGAGAAGTTAAAATCAGTGTGAGTAATTGTTCTGCCAAGATAAAAGTGCAGGACTGCAATTCTTTACAGCCTCACAGTAAGCCATCCCAGACAAGTAAATGACTCTGTAGTACAAAAGAGCTAAAGTACTCCTTCCAGGACACTCTATCCTTGGAATACAGAAGAGAATTTAGTATGTTTTACTAGAGTATTACAATAGGCACTTGCTTGAGTTTATCTTATTGTAAAATATCTGACAGCCTATTTTAAAATCACAAAACTAATATGTTTAGTGACAGGAAAACCTCTGCCTTTATTAAGCTGAAGGTATGTCTAGTACTGCAGTTGTCTGAAAGTTAGACCAAACCTGGTAACAGATGCACGTCATGGACCCAAGGAAAATCAAACATTAAATTTCACAAATCACAAGAAATAGAATACAATGGGAGGAATATTTACTTTGCCCTTTCATTCCCATAAGAAAAACATTATCTTTTATCATTCAGTGATAATTTTTTTTACTTTTTTATTTTTTTATTTTATTATTTTTTTAATTTATTTATTTTTATCTCAGTCACAGGTTAGGTACTTTGAATCCCAGGCGTAGCCCCCTCCCCCATTCCCTCCTACCCTCCCACACCCTCCCTCATCTCCTTCTTCCCCGCCCCCTCCAAGTCCACC
>CM053765.1:17919152-18012999 GCA_028658305.1 Pachyuromys duprasi
AGTCGTTTTGATTTGCATCTCTCTGATGGCTAAGGACGTTGAGCATTTCCTTAAGTGTTTTTCTGCCATTCTATAATCCTCTACCGTCAGTTCTCTTTTTAGTTCCATACCCCATTTTTTAATTGGATTATTTGGTTTCCTACTTTTTAACTTCTTGAGTTCTTTATATTTCTTTTAAAAGCTGCCTCTGCTTCTGTTGCCAACTGTCTCTGAGCAATAATAGGATCCATGAGAAGGTGCCAAGTGAACCCCAGTAGCTTTCAATATCAGTGCCTCATAAGAAAATCAGAAATGTTTTCAAAGAAAGACCTAGGTGGGGAAAGATAAAGAAGAGAGATTTTCTATGTTTTCATGGGTTGTCTACATCCTGGTATGAACAGGTCTTCAGATTTCTCTGAGTATCTATCCTTCATGAAGACATCATATCCCTGAATCTCTTCTGAAGAGCTGCATAGCCCTGACTACCTCTCTAACACTGCCCAGCAAGCTCTGACAACTGCATTCTGCTGAACAGGACAAAGCTTAAATCAGATGCAAATTTCTTAATGCTTCCTTTCCACTAACTTACATTTGCCATTTACATGCAAATACTACCCCACTCTTTGGCCTCTCTGGTGCCTCACAAACCTAGTGGTAAACTGGCTTCAGACCATGAGAAGGTTGGGCTTCTGTTAAGTCTCATCCATACTTAACTGTTTGTCTGCTTAGGAACTGAAAAGCCAAATGTTCTTGGATCACAATTCTTTAGGAAATGTTTTTTTTTTAATAAAAAAAGTATATCAGAATCTGGGTGATAATATGATCATTAACTGTGGGTGTTAGTTAAAAGTGCTTTGAAATAAATTTTCTGGCTGCATGCCCAATTCCATGAACCAAGATCCTTTTTCTGAATCTCCAGTTTATTCATCATCATGATGCCTTTGGCAGAAGTTTGTGATGGTGTTTTACACTTATGGTTGTTTAGCCGGGGTGGGGGGGTGGTGAGGGGTAAGAGGGAAATCAGAATATGAGATTAATAAATGCATCTGCATTGATTTTGTGTTTTTCTTCAATGCTTATTTCTGAGGAAATCTATCGTGTTGGGTCAGCCTGGAGGATAGAAGCTGAGCTCTGCAGTCTTTGTAGCAGCTTGGGGTGAAATAAACACTCCTCTAATGCTGTGTGGCTCAATGCCCCCGTGTCATATCTATGCATGCCATAAAAGCAGTGATAAATATGATATATTTTTATGACACGGAATACTCTGTGTGTCAATAAAATATTTTTTAAACTCGATGAAGGCGGCAGTGAACCTGTCCCCTGACCAAATCACTGAGTCCCATTGTCCTGGGTCTGATTCAGCCGGATAGCAGAATCATCAATCGTCTGTGATGAAATTAGGTACTGAGCTTGTGGCATATGCAATTCTTTAATATTAATGCTCTCAGAATTTTTTTCCTGATGTACATTGAGGACTGCCTCCCTTGCTTCTCAGTAGGGAGATGGATCATGGCTATAATCGACCAGATGAGCTAAATGACCTTTCCTTATTTGAAATGCCCTGGGATCTTACAAGAAGCCAAGATCCATATATGCAAAAGAAAGTGTAGTGTAAACTCTTCAAAGACACTCTAATAGGCTGCTTTGAAAATATAATTTAAATGTGGAGGATCCCATTTACAGAATACTTTTTTTTTCCATTTACAGAATACTTACACTGACCAGGGACAACATGCCTTTCAAAGCTTGGAGGTGTAGCACTGTTTATTCCTTAGCAAATGACAGATGAATGATGTTGTTGATAGCCTCACTCATGTCCACTCAGGGCTTTTTATTTGCTAAAGCATTTTATGTTTAGATCTTGTGATAACATTCAAGAGAGGAAGTAGGGTTTTACAGTACACAGAGCTTAAGCCAACTTTATACAGTTAACAAATAATAAATCATACTGGGCTAGAACATGTTAGTTAGCATGGGTTTGGATCAGGGTGAGTCTTTCTGCAACCTGTGCCAGAGGGTCCAGTCTTTAGTAGGAGTGACAAATAGCCATTCAGTGAAGAAGGTATTCTTATTTTTAAGTTGCAAGTAATATTTTTCATTAATTAAAAATTATAATTATAAAAAATTATTACAATGTATTAATAAATTTATTGCAATTTATTCAATTTATATCCCAGCTGTATCCTCCTGAAGAAGGTATTTTTAATGTAAGACAAGGAATAGAAAGGTTGACCTGAAATTTGTCTTTGCTCAAAGATTCCACATGCACTTTCTTGTTTACACACGAAAAGGTAAGCAAGAACACAGAGCTCTAAAATACATAAGAAAGGCATTTTCTTTTTCCAAATTGGAAATTTCTATAACAGGCTGGTTAAAAACACTTTAACAGAATTGGAATATTACATTTGGTTAGGTTCTTTAAGAATAATTATTTTTGTAAAGGGGAGCTCTGCTTTTCATTGTTATGGGTAGGTAATTTATTTATTTGTTTGTTTGTTTTTATCATTAGAGATATTTAGACACTCTAAAAAGAACTAATTGCCTGCTATGCATTCTCACTGGTTATGTGACTCTAGGCCCTGCTCTAGGCATTCTGTACCTACTACTGGTTTCTAAGCTACTCTGCACTTGAGTCTGCTTTCTAATTTTCTGGTTCATGTATCAGAGAGGAAGGGAAACTTCCAACTCCTTGGGATACTGCTCATTAGAATGAGGCTCTACAGTGCAAATCTCCCCAGAATTGCTGGTATTTATATACCGACTTGACCTGCATTAGAATTTTGAGGGTCAGTCCTCTAAAATGTTAGCAGATTGAGTACATGAACTGAAATCAGATGCATAATGTTAACACTGCTTTTCCATTCAATTATGGAGCATTTTGATCTAATGTTAAGTTGATGCTTATCTGCCAATTCTGTTTTCTTTTCTTTTTTTTTTATGATGGACAAATGTCAAGTACATTATAAGTCAATGCTGGAATTGGGCAGATTGATAAGAAATCAATGTTAATAAGACCTCTGTGGAGGACCAAATTACATACTCGAATAAGAACAAATTAAATCTTGCACCAAATGAGGTCAGGGCAGATTTTAGGTCCTGGCCCTTTCCAGTTCTTTTTAAGATATGGTTTTACTCTGTTGTTCATAAAAGCAAAGCAGTTGGCCAATAAAGCTGTCCATTGCCTGATTTAGCCCAAGCTCGCCTAAGCAACACTGCAATGTATTGAATGCTATTCATAGATGTAGTCTAACACAAATATATTTATTTATTGACAGCAAATACCAAATATAAAAGAAACAACTTCATTTGGGCCTAGAGGCTGCTTCTAACTATGCTATATCAGCAATCAGATTAAAGCTTATTAGTTAAAGAACTAAAACTTTTTAGAATTGTGTCCATGGATCTTTCACCAGGGTAGAAATCTTAGAACCTTTTGCCTCAGTGAATGTTTGGTCCGTGAAAAGGCTGGGTAAGATGCTGAGAATAAGTGACTGTGAAATGCATGCTCCTCAGGAAGATGTCTTTAGTAATCCATCCAGAGTTTCAGAGAATTCCCCAGGCACTCAAGAAAAAAAGAGGCCTATGACAATGAGGACATCTGCTAAGTGTTTTCTTCTAGTTGACATAACCATTGCAGACATGAATTCATAGAAGTTGCACTTACCTATACACAGCTCGTAGAAGACAGGATCTTTCACCATTCAGTCATGTATGTAGGGAGGGGGTGAGGCTCTTGAGGCCAGACCCATAAGGACAGCTATTGGTAGTAGGTGGCTGCTGGGTACAGTGCCATTTTCCTCAGTGGGATGGCTGCTGTTCAGTCATCCATGCTTTGATGGATAGGTAGATATCTTCATACCAAGCCCATGGTGGTACCCCTGCTTACACTCTTTCTTTAAGAACAACAAACAAAAGAAAAAGATGTGATTATTTATTATTGGTATCACCATTATCTTGATTTGTGAATGGGTATATTTGCTTACACTTATCTCCCAATGACTAGTCCCATTCTTAATTTAACCTGTGTGGCAATTAATGAAATTATTTATTATAACAAAAACAAATTTTACCAGAGAAAGAAAAAAATAAGATTTTAAAAACCCATGACACCTTCCATCTGACCCTAGCCTATCAGGTCTCATCAGGACCTGTCTTTCATCATCTTCCTCTGTGGCCCTGTAAGGCTGCCCTCTGCCCCCTCAGGGGGAGATGATCAATGAGCCAGCTACTGAGTTCAAGTCAGAGACAGCCCCTCTTCCCCTTACTAGGGAGCCCTCTTGGAGACAGAGTTGCCATGGGCTACATTTGTGCAGGGGTTCTAGGTTATCTCCATGCATGGTCCTTGGTTAGAGTATCAATCTCAGAAAAGACCCCTGTACCGAGTATTTTTGGTTCTGTTGCTTTCCTTGTGGAGCTCCTGTCCCCTCCAGGTCTTTCTATCTCCCACTTATTTCATAAGATTCCCTGCACTCTGCCCAAAGTTTGGCTATGAGTCTCAGCATCTGCTTTGATAACATGCTGTGTAGACTCTTTCAGAAGCCCTCTGTGGTAGGCTCCTGTCCTGTTCCCTGTTTTCTCCCTACCAATGTCCATCCTGTTTGCCTTTCTGAATGAGGATTGAGCATCTTACCCAGGGTCTTCCTACTTGCTTAGCTTCTTTAGGTGTACAGATTTTAGTATGCTTATTCTATATTATATGTCTAATATTCACTTATAAGTGAGTATATACTCCCCTATCAGTGGACTGTGGGAGGGGCATGGGAAGAGAAGAGGGAGAGAGGGAGGATTGTGAGGGGATGAAAGAGGAGGTTACAGCTGGGATACAAAGACAATAAATTATAATAAATAAATAAAAGGAAAATCATGTAAATGATAACTTAATAATAATAATAATAATAATAATAATAAAAACTATGACCAAGAACCTAAGAGTTGAAAGGGAGAGAAAAAGATTTATCTCAGGAGCTCCTCTATGTAATCCTTCTTTAACTACATTGTGCTTTTAATTCTTCTTTCTGGGATGAAACTAATTCTAAAGTTTCCCTCTTTAGTCTCCATGGGAGTAGGAAAAGACATTCTTAATTGAGACTTGCTGTCCTTGAAATCACTTAGTACACTAGGGACAAATTAGTGCTATTACCCATTACACTAGGGTTTCTATAGAGTTTTAATCAATCAGTATGTATGTATGTATGTATGTATGTATGTATGTATGTATGTATGTGTATGCGTGTGTGTTTACAAAACTGATGCCCTCTTTACATAGCAATTGTCAAACCAGTATGTTTTTTTTTTCTTCTGTGTGTTTGGAAGGTGGTGATAAGTGTACTCTGAAGTTTAATTCTCAGAGACTCTTTATGAATGGGCACATTTAATCAAGAGATAATTATCGTTTGGATTAGTTGTACTTAACAATAAAACTATTTTAGCTCACAGGTTTTCATTTCCTCCCAGTGCCTTACTGATGATTATCCTAGATAACATTCATTCAACATTCAATGATAAAAGACCTAAAGGAACTGGAATATTATCCAGGAAAACAAGCAGAAAGATTGTATGGCAAGCTTATGAACCCACAGCTGGTAAAGATCAGAATTTATAAGAGAAATCTGAGAATCTGAGTTCAGGGCATCAATTAATCATTTTTATTACGTTACCTTGCTCATCAGTCCCTAAAGCAAATGCTCAAGGTTTAAAGGCTGTATAAAGGTACCCAGTGAATACCTGGAAGACTAAGGATTTACATATTGGGTCCTTTATCTTTAAAATTCTTGATTTGAAAATGGGGACAGAAGCAGTGAGAGATATGAATTTATATCATTTTTGTCCTACAAGCTTTGCAAGTGCAAGCTTCAGCAATTTCTCACAACTGACATTCCTCACTGTTGTTTGCCTTGCAAACATATGGAATTGGCAATTAGCAGTTTACAGTCCTGATGTTTCACTCAGCTGTCATTTGAGCTTTTTCTCAGCTTAGTACTATAAAAACCTGCCAAACTTATAACAAGCTTCTAGTGATGAAGCACAGCACTTGGGAACAGCTGATGCGATGATCAAGTCTGATGCATGTGGGAGAGAGCAAGTGAGCCTGTCTCTGCTCTGTTGCAGGACTTCTTTGAGTCCACAAGTTCAGTTTGTTTGTGTAACTTGGCAAATCATCCTGGCTAAGATAATGGTCCAGATTGCCTTAACAAGATCTTGAATGCTGCACAAGTGATCCAAGTCTGTCTTCCAGGAGGTAGTTAAATCTGCTACAGGGGTGCTTTAATGATAGATAGGCTTTAGGGTATTGTCAGCCATATCTGATCATGTTAGGGTGATGGTCTGACCTCACCAATGACAGCAAACATGACAATTATTTGGAATAGAAAGTTTGTGCCATAAGGCATCAATTGATCTTAAGACTGAAGTCAAACACATGGATAATCAATTAGCCAATCACTTTTATCTCAAGTAATCCCCATTAGATTATCTGGCTACGGAATATGAATGAGTTTCACTAGCTGAAAATATTTCATGAATAGTGTCATGCATCAAGCTTGAAAGGGCAAAATAGCCTGACTCTACAGAAAAGAGAATAGAAAAATCTATTTATTTGAAACTCTTCTTTCTGCCCTAAGTGTTTCTCAGGTTGATTTTTATCTAAACTCTTTCCTGGTTATGCACTGAAACTGTGCATATGTTAGCTCCCAGGGGGTTCAGTGGCCTCTTGTAGTGAACTACTAAAATAAAGATTCATTTGGGGACTCCTTGAATATGAGCCAGAATCAAATTAGCATAGTTTCCTGAACTTTTCAGGTAGTTTTTACTTGGGAGAAAGAGAGAAGGGAGGAGAGGTTGTTGAATCATCTGGGTTTCACGCTGTTGAAGCTGTACAAAAAATGTTGCATATGTCAATTCAACAACTGGCTTCAAGGACATGATGTCTGTCAGGATTGCTATATCAAAGGGTGGGTAGTTAGAAGCTATCCAAAGCATAACATCTACCACTTTCTAAGTATTTAATAAACATGTTTTTTATCATTTGAAAACTGACAAAGAGCTGTGGAAGTAGATGGGAATATCCATTCTTTGATACAATCATTTCAGACATGGGCTCTGGAGAATTCCTAGAGAGTTCAGCAGAATGGAGGAGGTGAAATCCCTTTCTATACCCACAGAGGAAGCAGTTCAGAAAAATTGAAGTCAAGTTGTCAGATTTCCTGGTATGAGCCCATACCCTATGAGTCATCTTGCTAATCCTGTAAAGTTATTTCTGATACACCTCTATGAGAGTACATAAGAAAATAAATTTAAAGCGATAATAAAGTGAGTCTTCAACAAGCTACTTAAGAACACTAAAAATGAACATGAATATAATCTGTAGGAAAGATGCTAAACCATGAACTGGATTAGTGTACTCACAGTGGCATTCTGGAAATATACCACCAATATGATCAACTTAAACAGGATCATTATAGAACCACTAGATAGTTAGGAAGAATTGGTTGGACTCATCATTAAATTGTTTGGGAAATTTTATTAGCTAGGAAAAAAATACTTAAAGCTTTCTTCCACACCACTCATGAGAGAAATTTTAACATGAATTGTTTAAAAAAATGTAAACAGTACATAAACATGGGAAGAATTGTGTCTTAGTAATTAGAAAATCTGGGTAAAGATTGTATCTAGCAAAAATCAGCTTAAATAGAATGTTTAAGAAACACACAAAATAAAATGTAATTAAAATCTCACCTTTACAAGTGTATTGCATGTCTTTAAGTCAAATTTAAAAAGCATAGCTCTTGTGAAAGGCACTCTTTTCATTTCAATACTTCACATTTTTCTATTATGTTTATGTCCTAAGCATGTAGGCAATGTCTCTAGATGCTAGATGAAATTTGTGTTTTTAAATAATACTGTTCAATTTTCATCACCAAAATTCATAATTTAGTATTATACAGTTAATCAGTATCCAGAGAATTTAAGCTTATATTTTCCCAGACAAGCTATATAATAATTTAGAGATACTTCAAAATAGTTACATTGTGTGGACACCTGTACACATCCTTTATGAATTGGCCTCCTTGTCCATCCTAACATTTCTTGAGACCACAGAATACACTTCCTTGAAGTAGACGTTTGAGAACATTTGGATCTCACATTGCAAGTGGGATGTTTTCTTTTCCCTTCCATTTCACTCTCAATCGGAAACATATGGGATGTTTTATTTGCAAGCTACAAAAACAAATCAAACAGGCAATTCTGCTTTGGAAAGAATTTATTCTTCCTGTAGATCAAGGGTTGAGCTCTCTGCCCAAACTTCTAAGCCCATTACCTTCTCCCCTGCAGTCATCAAGGTTAATAGTTGCTTCTGTGCCCTCTGTTATTGCTTCCTCTCTGAGTAGCGCCATCAGGGCTGGTTGCATTTCCCCTCTTGATGTTCATTACTCTCTTGTCTTCTTCTATTTCTTGGAAATGTGTTGTTTTACCTGATTATTGCCAGTTGCTCTATCAGGGTTGTTCCTGTGTGGATTTTTTGATAAAGCACCTTATCACTTTTCTTGACTCAATAGGTTTGCTTCACTGCAGGTGCTCTCCAGCTCTGGTTGCTTCATTCCTGCAGGCTTGTGAACTGAACAGTCAAGAGATGATGCGCAAACTCTGATCCCAGTGCATCTATCTCTCCCATGCAAAATTTTAAAAATGCTGAAAGTTGCTAAATATGTTCTCCGGTTTTCTAAAAGTCTAATACTCCACTATAGAAAAAAGAATTCTTATATTTTTTATAATTATAAGAATTGTAAAATTTTATATAGTTATAATTCTTATAATGCTGTATTATGGTTGAATAGAATAAAAAAGAGAGTGGCAGCCCCCTAGTATAATTTACACTGTTTGTTATAGAAGTTTCTGGCAGCAAATTGAGTCTGTTTACTAATTTTCAATGTGTTTTACTATGTTTATTCACTTTCTGATAACATTTGAATAATTAAACTCATAAGTTAGCAAATAACTTTCTTCCCTAAGGCCACATCATTTCTACACAAAATGGTGAGAACTCCTAACACAATGTTTTAAACTCCCTTTTACCTTCAAATTAACATGACATCTAAAACAATGTCTTCTTAGGTAGAAAACAGTGATCTTGCATCACAAACATACGATGAATAAAGAAAGTATTTGTGTGATAAATTTATTTTATTATATTAACAATTTAAGTCAAGGCTATGTCTTGTTTCTAAACCACTTGATTATTGTTTGTTGTGAACCACAGCAAATGTCTAATGGAACATTTTCTTCAGAGTTGAAAAGGCATATAAATGACTAGATCTAAGAAAAATTCTATAGAAGTGTTTCTACAGACTACCAAAATAATCTTCTATTATTTGCCAAATAATTGGATGAGGAAATATTCACATGTAGTTGTATGAATCCTGCTGTTCAACCAAGCACATAGAGGCATTTCCTTCTGATGCTCACATTTTTGGCTTTGGAGCACTTCAGATCTTTTGCCAAGCTCATCCCTTCAGGCATCAGGACATTGAGAGTTGAGAGGGTGCCCTTTAAATTTCTATTTATTCCTATGGATCAACACTCTTTCTTCTGGTATTGTTTCCTTATACTGTCTTTATGGAAAATGCTGACTGATAATACATTTATATATCTATATATCTCCATCTATCTATCTATCTATCTATCTATCTATCTATCTATCTATCTATCTATCTATCTATCTATCTACCTACCTACCTATCTATCTATCTAATTTTTTTGCAAGGAGAAAAGTTGTATTTTTCCCAAACAAAATTTTCAAATGGCAAATGAACAGAAATCCAAAAGTTGCAAATTCACAGCTGCAGTCTATGGGGAGAGAAACACTGTGCCTATCAAATTTGCAAAATATACTAGAATGTAGAAAAATCAATTGATTGGCAGATGTGGATATTTGCATCTGCCTTAATTGCTTAAAATCAGTAAGTTGGGAGGCTTCACTGTCACTAAACTTGGCAGCTGTTCAGGTTGAGTACAATTGCTTCTTTGGTAGAAGGCTGAAAACCACTGAAATGTGTATGATAGTTTTTAAAAGGGGGACTAAAATTTGGAGATGATGAGGAAATTGCCACCAGAAAGCCTGGACTGGGCTCAGTGTCAACATTCAGCAAATCAAGGGAGGAACAAGTTTAGAGAAGATTGAATTGTCTCTATTAGATGAAGATTAGCTCAGAATCATAGGATAGTATGTTTGAAAAAAAATAGCAGAATTAAAATGTTGTACAGTTACAATTGAGAATAATAGAGAGGCAGCCTTGCTACCAGGAACTTACCCAAAAATTTAGTATTTGATCTGGTAAATGCCATAAAAAATTGCTTCCAGTTTCCAGGAAACATGAGTTATTGAAACCACGGGAAGCTACTTATTGTTGACTCTCTGCTGCCCATAATACTAAAAGTATAATAACTAGAGCTGAAATAAATTGCAACTGTGCCCCTGATTATCAGCCTATGTGTGCTGAGGGCAATATTTTTTGTTTGTTTGATTTTTTTCCATCTTCAAAACCTCATAGGTCTCTCTCCTCCTCCTCCTCCTCCTTCTTCTTCTCTGTCCCTTCTCCCCTCCTCCCACAACTTCATGGATTTAAATGGAACTCTGCTAAAAAAAAAATCCGCTTGGTCATTTTGAGGCTTTTAGATGCTATGACTCAGAAATAAAGAGCAGAGAAAGAATATGACTGTCCACATAGATATTTTTGGTCAATAATGTGTAAAGCTCTTAAACAATCAGACAAGAAATGGCCAGACATTGAAGGCAAATTGAACCTTGAGACTTTTCTAACTTTTTAACCTGGATTTCATGTCTAATACACTCAATACATACATAATTAGCACAATTATGTAAATAAAGAGTCAGAGATATAAAATGTTAAATTCCCCAAGATTACGTATGTGCCAAAGGTTATTTAAAACTACCATTCATGTTTAAGAAAAAAAAAATCTCCTTTTCACCTAAAATATACTTCCCACTAAAAGGCCAGGAAATTAAGATCTTTACACTGTGCTGGGTAGTTTTGGTAAACTTTCCACAAATCTGGGAAGAAAGGATGTCAGCTGAGGTACTGCCTCTATCAAATTGGTCTGCGGTGATGTCCGTGGGGCCATTTTTCTTGAGAGCGGGCTCTTCTAGGAGGACGCAGTCTAGGTAGGTGGTAGCATCCCAATGCCGGTCACCAGAGCTGTTTCTCAAATGTAATCAAGCAAGGCAGGGGAAGTGAGCTAGTAAATAGTGGTCCATCGTGGTCTCTGCTTCGGGTTCCGACTTGAGTGTCTACTCTAGATTCTCTCAGTGGTGGACCCTGATGTGAAGCCAAACAATCCCTCATTCCAAATGGTTTGGCCAGTGTTCTATCACAGCACAGGGAGCAAGTTAGGATACATTCTAAATAACTGCGGCCAACATACCGAGTAAAGCCTGTTATCCCACGGCTGCTTACAATGGGAACAAATGGACTTATTTTCTTTTATTGCCTTAAAATGGGAAAGATTTCAGTACTTAGAAAATTGTCTTTTCATGCTTCCGAGGTGTGTTATATGCTTTAAAACCAAATCGATTCCTAATTTTTATAAATGTCCATAAATCTTCTTATAGATTCTCCCCCCTCTTTTTTAATATCTAAATCCTGAATGTAACATCTTTTTTTCCACCCCTGAAGCTTGGTAAGATGAGGCAAGTTTTTGACTATTCTGGTTTTTGCTGTAATTCACTACCACCCAATTTTGAATATTGTAGACTATTAGCCTATACTCAAAATTCTTACAACTCTTTTGTTCCAGATTCTCTAAGAGAAGTACCCTTAATATCTTTTCACTTAAGTTTAGAAATCATCATATCCTATTTTTCAAAACAGCATTGACAATTTTTTATTCTGTCTTCTTTAATGCTGAGTTAAATTTACAGCTTGAGTCTTTTCTTTAGAAGCCTTCATTTTGTCTTCATTGTTAAGTTTCTCTCTATGCTCTTCACAGATGCTCTATGTTTTCTCAAAGAGTTTTCTTGTTAAGTTCATTAAGTGTGTTTGTTGTAATTCACTGAGTACTCATAGTGAAATTAATTTTCTGTTACACATTCATGTTTCATGGTGGGGAGTGACTAGTATACACAAAACATTGACTTTTAAAGTTTTGTGGAACTGGGGAGGGAGATGGCTCAGTGGGTAGTGTTTGCTGTGAAAGTGTAAAGACCTGAGTTTGAATCCCCAAAACCCACATAAATCCAGATGTAGTGTATATCTTTAATCACCGTGTTCCTAAATTGAGATAGGGATTAGCAGAACAGGATCCCTGGAGGGTCATGGGCTGGTTCGCCTGATCTACCCAGACTGCTTAAAACAAGGTAGAAGATAAGGACTGACATGCAGGGTTGTCTTCTGACAGCCACATGATTATTGTGGAATGGACACACAGAAATCTTTATCTTTGACATTGTATTTACCTAACTCAACTTTCCAAAAAAAGTTAATAAAAATTGACAATTACGTAACAGTATACAATCAGTGATAATTTTCCTCTCTCATTTGAGACTTTTGATATTCCATTTTTAAAAGTTTCCCTGCACCTGATCTTTCAGTTTTGTTACACATTGTGACATCTCTTGAAACAACAAAGCTTTTATTTTTGATCTTATGATGTAAGCTCTCTATTAGTAGAATTGCTAATATTATAATAACTCTTGCATTCTTGGAACAAACACTATTTATTTGCAATATATTATTTTTAATATCATGCTGAACTCAATTTGCTAGTATTTTATTTAGATTTCACATCTGAACTCAAAAGTGAGAGTTTTCTGTTGGTGTGTATGTGTGTGTGTGTGTGTGTGTGTGTGTGTGTCTGCACCCTGCTTATTAGGTGTCAGCATCAGGGTTATGTGACATATGATTTTGTGAATCTATACTTTCATCAGTTTAGAAATACAATGTGATTATAATTTATTGTTATCTTTCTGTATATATGTGCATATGTGTGTGTTTATGTATACATGTTGAATTTGCACATGTGTGTAGTTCTTCATGGCCACAAAGGCTTCACAAGATAATGAGTGTCCTTCTTTATCAAAGTTTTATTTTTCTTAATACAAACTTCCTCACTGAATCTGGAGATAGCAAGACCCAGATACCAGTATGAAGACTTGAGTTCAAACACCAATGTGAAAAACAGTGGAGTGTGCCTGTGATCCTAACACTGTAGAGGGCTTATGCACCAAATGTTCTAACCCACTGGCCATTCCCCAGCTCCCATAGAAGTACTTTTAAATTTATCTCTACCTGTGAAATTTCAGGACATGTCTAGTTAGCTTCCTCAGTAAATTAGAGTCTCCCCTGTTTCTTCATATAAGTATTGTTCCAGCAGCTATTTTCTCCGGTTAGTCTGGTTATGCTTCATGTAAGGGTTGTACTGTTTCTGCTTCTCTACTTTAGGCAGATTGCTACTGGTCTAGGCCCCATCAAGACAAGAAGCTCTGTAGTCTGGGCTTAGAAAAATCCATATGGTCTTTGTTATGTACAACAATTATAGAAGAAATTTATTGATATACAAAATATACAGAGGAAAATATTTTCAGTTTTTATCTTTATGGGTTTTTTTTCTAAATTTAATATCCTGAAGGAGATGTGCAAATTCTAGACATTTTAAATTAGAATCTTAGTTTTGCTCAGAATGTATTTTTATTTTATTTTATGTGTATAGATGTCTTACTTGCACAGTATCTATGACTCTCACTTGCATGCCTGGCCTACAAGAAGACCAGATAGGTGCATCAGATTCCATGGAATTGGAGTTATAGCCAGTTTTAAGTGGCCCTGTAGACAGTCCCTGGAAGAACCCAGTGCTCTTAACCACTAAACCATCTCTCCAGCCCTAATTGCTCAGAATTCTTGCTGGAATTAAAAAGTTCCGTAATATTCTGCAGGGCAGAGCCTTTCAGGGGCCCTGTGTGTCAGGCTCCCAGCTTGTTTCCTGTTTTCTTCTTCTGGTGTCAATATGCTTTGCCTTTCTGGGTGGGGATTGAGCATTTTAGCCAGATTACTCCCTCTTGATTAGTTTCTTTAGGTGTGCAGATTTTAGTATGTTTATCCTATTTTATATGTCTATATGAGTGAGTATATACCATGTGTGTCTTTCTGCTTCTGGGATAGCTCACTCAGGATGATCCTTTCTAGTTCCCACTATCTACCTGCAAATTTCATGATATCCTTGTTTTTTATTGCTGAGTAATTTCTGTATCCATTCCTCAGTTGAGGGGCATCTGGGTTGTTTCCAGCTTCTGGCTATTACAAATAAAGCTGCTACAAACATGGTTGAGCAAATGTCTTTATTGTGTATTTGAGCCTCTTTTGGATATATGCCTAGGAGTGGTATAGCTGGATCATGAGGAAGCACTATTCCTAGTTGTCTGAGGAAGTGCCAGATTGATTTCCAGAGTGGTTGTACAAGTTTACATTTATTTATGGCCAACTGTTAGGCAGAGTGCATGGAATCTTATGAAATATGTGGGAAATAGTAAGAAAGGGAGAGGACAGGAGCTCCACAAGGAGAGCAACTGAACGAAAAAATCTGAGCACAGGGGTCTTTCCTGAGACTAATACTCCAACCAAGTACCATGCATGGAGAAAACCCAGAACCCCTGCAGTTCTGTAACCCCTACTGAACTGTAACCCATAGCAGTTCAAATAAAAAGTTAAAAAGAGAAGTTCCTTAAATATCTCATATAATACTCATATTACAAAGGAAATAAGGATGCATGTCACAGGTTACTGAAATAATGTCTTTTGGGTAACCCTTCTGCAAATTAATAACCAACCCAAGTACTGTACTTATGGAGTAGATAAGACATCTTACTGATGTATGTGTTATCAGTTTTCAACCATGAAGAAGACATATTACTGGCTATGTACAGTATCCGTTTTTCCACCATGATATAGTGATGAAGACACACTGATTCTTCCGAAGTACACTACAGGACACGAACAGGTTTCCTACCATACTGTAACCTTACTGTGCTGATGCTCTACTCAGAACCTCCACTGGCTTCCTGGTTTACTCAGAGGTCAACCTCTGAGCTATGTTATCTGGTCCACAGGTATGTTCCATTTTCGCTGTGCCTTATGTCATTCACTGACCTCTCACCCTGGTTTTCCTTTGCTGGCTTCTTTTCCTCTTTTTGTGGTACTAGCAAGCTCTTGTTACTCTTGCCTCGGTGCCATGTCACTTGATATTTGATTGACTTGGATCATTCCCCACACAAACAAAGGTAAAGTTAGTGCCTGTGTCTCCTTGTGAGCCATGCCCCGAGAATCACCTTCTCAGAGAGGCTACACTGACTACCATTTAAGCCACTTGTCAGCATTCCATACTCTTCATCCATGATTTATTTGTTTTGCTTACCACTATATAAAAAAAACTTTGCATTTATTTCACCTATGTTTTAAATTGCTTGTCCCCTCATTACAATTTAAACTTCACAAAGTCAGTATTTTAACATATTTTATTCATTTCTTTATCCTTGACTTCCAAAAGAATGTTTATTTCATAATAGGTAGCAAGTTACAGATGAATAGGTAATGAATTTGAGCAACAAAAATTGCTAATGACTTAATTGATTAGGGAATGCAATGTTAAATATTCAAGTGGGTATTAGAATTCTTGTCTAGAACCAACATTGAGTTGGGGCTTCACACTATGGATAGTAAAGTGGACAGCTTTTTATTGTGCTCTCTCTTGGATGGCATCATGGTATAGTAATGGCCAATACAAGTTTCAAAGAATCTGAAAATGCGGTGCTGATTGCAGTAGCTCTCTGATGCTGATAAGGTAGAAAGGGCTATTATCCAGTTGCAGCAAGATTTCCCGCCAGTGATGTATTACTTATTGATGTTCTGTTTACAGCAATACCCCTAGAGCTGACTTTAAGCAACATCCCTGCCACTGTCCATTTTGTTGTGTGTTAAATATTTTGAATGCTCTGCTCACTAGAAATTCAGAAACACCTTAGTTATCGGAATCCTTAAAAAAAATAATGTGTTGCTAAAGCTCTTCAATGTTCAGACCCTCACTTCTTTTTTTTAATCCTCCAGAGAATAATTATTTTTAATCTTGATTGGTAAAAATTCAGTTTCTTAGAAATTCAATAGTTACATTAGAGCTCATGATTTCCTGGCTGATTCTACATTCTTTTCTTTTCTTTTCTTTTCTTTTCTTTTCTTTCTTTCTTTCTTTCTTTCTTTCTTTCTTTCTTTCTTTCTTTCTTTCTTTCTTTCTTTCTCTTTCTCTCTTTCTCTCTCTCTCTTTCTTTCTTCCCTTCTTTCTCTCTTTCCCTGGAATGTCCATCCTTGTGTCCTGAATAATAGATATTCTTGACATTTACTTTATAGGTCAAAAGTTACTTTTACACAATCTAAGGTAACTGGTTATAAGAGTCTCTTTTGATGATCCTTTAAAATTTTTTTTCCTCTTTTTCTTTATTCACTGTGCATGTCATTACTGAAGTCGTATACTTACATATCTACATATTTTATGTATATGTGCATTAATTATCTGACTATCCCCGCACTTGGTAGGAAATTGAATGATAATTATGCCCAGTAATTTACAAGATGTTCAATAACACATCTAGTTAACTAAATGAATTAATGCTGATACCTTAGAGTATCTAAAGTGACAGCTACTGAGTTTTAAACTAAGGCTAAAACATGGAGTAGCCATTGCAAAGAATCAACAGGAAGTGCATGAAGAATGATGAGGCACACTTAAAACTAAGGTCAAGAATTACTCTATGTGTTGTTTCTTCAAATGTGGCATCTGGAAGCTCTATTCTTATTGATTCTGTTCTTGGGTTTCCAACATGATGCTGCTATACCCATTGGTGTAAAGCATCTATGCACCAAGGTAAAAGAGCTACATTGATTTTTTTTTTGTCTTTTAAAACAGTCCAAAATAAAATTCTAAAAGATAGAGTGTCAGGGAAGTATATGATGCAAATGAGACATTTACATAAGAATTCAATCTGTCCCTTAACTTAGGGTGCTAGCATGCTGGGCTGAACTATGGATGTACTCTCCAAACATTAAGTGATTCAATAGGAATGCAGGAAGCAATTTGACTAAATGTTTACCGACATCAGGACTACTCTACAATATCATCTGTGAGTGCTTAGAAGAGGAACATACATTTCACTCTAAGACAAAAATGGACTCTGCGTCACTCATTTGTTTAGTGACTGTGAGCCAGATTTTGTGAAGAGATCTGGTGATTCATTATGAACACAAACATCTCTGTCCTCTGTTGAATCTGCTTCTCTACTTAGGGGTGATGGGATACTAAAATGGAGTCATGGTAACAGTGAAAATGGCTATGTGACAGCCCCACAGTAAACCGACATGAAGAGATTAGCAACTTTTGTGTGTACTTAGCGGTATTTTTATGGTGGTTGTGGACTACTTACATCAATACAGTGTGGGAGAAGAGTATGTAGGTACACAATGTAAAGACAAGATAATCAATGAAAGAGCAGATGATCAATGCTGCTTCTCTATTTGCCTTAACCTCTCTAGATTCTTAACAGAAAGGAAAGGACTAGAGAAGGCTTTCTAACTGGTAGAAGCCTTATGTACTCTATCATGGATTTGACTGATCAGTACTGATCTGGGCAAAGAAGATAAACTATTTTACTGTGAACCATATGATCAAAACATGTTGAAAGGTATATTGGCTCGTATTTAATATGGAAATTAATTTTATTATTAGTTATAATTTGCAGTACAAAGCCAGGAGTGATGACATACTCCTTTAACCCCAATACTTGCAGATGGACAGAGCTGAGTGAAAATCTGAGTTCAAGGCCAGTCTGGTCTAACTTGCAATATCTGGCCAGCCAGAGGAACATAATTAGAACCTGTCTTAAATAAATAAATACCAAAAATAAAACAAAAATAATTTATAGTAAATCTAAATAATGTAGGAAAAGGAGAAAATATTTTTTGTAGCCACCTGTTCTGAAAATGTGGCTTCCAAATGTAGTCATTAACTACTTGGGAACTTCCAAACTCCATCTTTACCCCTATTCTCTGTGCATGACTGTAAAAATCTCTATTTTAACAAGTCCTGTTTTGATTTAAAGCATGTTTTAATTTGTGAGTTGTTGTTTGATGGTCAGGATATATAAGAGACTGGCTAAGAAGGAATATTAATAATGACTGTTACTGATACTTAGGTCTTTAGACAGGTAAATAATAGGTGAGGATCTTTCTGGGCTTGGGGCTTGAAAGTACTGTGATCTCTAGGTCACTTGAGCACTATCTGAGCTCTTTCTCCATTCATGCATCAGCCTTGCTTCCTCTGTGGTCATTCTACTCTCTACCGTTGAGTAAATTTATCTCTGTTTCTATTTACATAGTGTCAGCTTACTGTTTTAAAATTTCCTTAAAAATATTGAAAAGTCTACTTTTCCCTAAGAACAGGTTTTTTTTGTTTGTTTGTTTCCCCCAACAATCTCTTCATTACTTTTTTCAATTTCTATTTTATTTTCAAGCTTGTGTCACCATGCCTGAATTTTTTTAACATTAAAATTACTTGAAAGAAACACGCATACACACAATGTTGCTGAATTAAGTAGAGTAATAACAGGGCTGAGGTACAGGGCTTAGTAGTGGAACACTTGCCTAGCATGCATAAGGCAGTGAATCTTATCCCCAGAAATGTCAAAAATAAAATATACTGACTGACAATATAAAAAAAAAAAGTTAAGACATAAACCAACTGTTCCCTATGTATAATGCTACCTGCATGCAAATATTTTCAGGGCTATCCATTTGGTATTGAATAACCGATTTTGCTGGGGAAGACTATTTCTCCTGCTCTCAACATTCCGTAGTTGCCTGTAGTTCTTTGCCTAGGGCTGAGGTCTTATCAGCATTTCCCTTCCATATTAGCATGTCTCTTGGTATCATTTTGTTTAGGTCATGTTAGGCAGCCATGTTGGTGAGACTTCCTGTTTTAAAATGTATTTATTTTTAACTAACTACAGTTTATTCACTTTGTATCCCAGCTGAAACCCCCTCTCCCATCTCTCCCAATTCCTCCTTCCCTTCTTCCCTTATCTCCTCCCATGCCCTTTCCCCAAGTCCACTGATAGGGGAGGTCCTCTTCCCCATCCCTCTGACCCTAAACTATCAGGTTTCATCAGAACTGGCTGTATTATCTTCCACTGTGGCCTGGTAAGGCTGTTCCCCTTTCAGGAGGAGGTGAGCAAAGAGCCAGCCACTGAGTTCATGTCAGAGACAGTCCTTATTCCTAATACTAGGGAACCCACTTGGAGACTGAGCTGACATGGGCCACATCTGTGCAGGGGTTCTAGGTTATCTCCATGCATGATCCTTGGTTGGAGTAGCAGTCTCAGAAAAGACCCCTGTGTCTAGATTTTTTGGTTCCTTTGCTCTCCTTGTGGAGTCTCTATTCCCTTCAGGTCTTTCTATCTCCCCCTTCCTTCATAAAATTCCCTGCACTCTGCTCAAAGTTTGGCTATGAGCCTGAGCATCTGCTTTGATACCCTGTTGGGTAGAGTTCTTAAAGGGGTAGATTCTTATATTTCTACAAGACACAATCTCACAGCAAACATCCTGTTCCTCTGGTTTTCACAATTTTTCCACCTCCTCTTATAAAACCATCCCTGAGTCTTAGGTACAGGAGGTCTGTGGTAGATATGTAAGTTGGGACTGACCTTCACAACTCTCCCTTTTGATTGGTTGTAGTTTTCTGTGAAGGCCTCTGTCTATTGCAGAGGAGCTTCCTTGATGGGAATGAGGACTCCACTTTAATTTCATCACTTAAAAAAAAGAGACCATAGCTGTGCTGGTCTTCTTGTGAGGCTTCTGTCCTCTCTGGGTCCTTCTTTTCTTCCTTTTACTCTCCCACAAGGCTCTCTGTGCTCCACCCAATGATTGGATGAGTTTCTGCATCTCTTTCTATCAACTCTGGGTGGAGCAACTCAGAGGACAGCTATGTTAAGCTCTTCTCTGTAAGCACAGCAGAGTATCATTAATGTGTCAGGGGTTTACTGTCTTCCATTGGGTGAGTCTCAGATTGGGCCCATCATTGGTTTCTGTGGAGACTGAAGCTATGCATGCCCTTGACCTAAGCCCCTTACATAGATATCACTTATGGACAGCTTAATCCACATATGGATTCCCTGGGAACTGAAATGGGGGCTGACTTCCACATAGACTCTGTTGCCTGCTTTTTGATCACTTTCCCCTGGCAGGACAACCTCACCAGGCCACCGGGGAAGAGGATGTGCTCAGTCTTGGTGCAACTCAATGAGCTGGGGTGGGTGATTGGGTGGGGACCTCCCCTTCTCTGAGGAGTAGGGGAGGAGGAGGTTGAGACTGGGAGAAGAAGAGGGAGGGGGCTACGAATGGATGTAAAATGAATAATAAAAATTAAAATAAAAAGAGATCATGAATTTGAAGAGAGCAAGGGGGCACATGAGTGTTAATGGGGAAGAGAAGGAAGGAGTATGATGTGATTATATTATAATCTCAAACCACTAGAAAACTTCCTTTAAAAATCTGCTAGTAATGGATAGATTAGTTCAAAATAATCAACATGACTTTTTCTCTCTCTCTTTTTTACTCCTGTATTGTCCCTCTGTTGATTAATGTGCGGTTTTATGTGTAGACTGCATCATATATCAAATTGATTGCATGCTATAGAACACATTAATTAAAATATAAACTAGAAAGCAGGCATATTATGAAATTAGCCATTATTCTCATATATGAGTGTTTTCTATCCTGTATTTCATTCTCAGTCACTGTACTCATCAGCTGCAAATTCAGATGAAGGAAGATTTAAAACAAGGTTGACTCTAATTTTGGTCTCATCTTCTCTTAGACAAATAGCCAAATGCTCCATTGGTGAGAAAAACAACCTGCTGTAGTCATCATAGAATTTGAATATACATCTATCAAAATGCTGCAAATGCGTCCAAGGCTTAAGACATTCCTGGAGCGTGCCCCTAGGAATGAACCCAGCCCTTTTGCCAACTATCTTGAGGAGAGGGCATCTGTGTAATGCACATTCACAAAGCTGAGAAAGCAGAGGTTTAGAAAGAAATGTCAGGGTCAGGCCGGGAATTCACTTGTTGGCACAGCTCTGTTGCACTGCTCCAGGGAGAACAAGATAAAACTATATATGGTTCTGAAGTCCTACACACAGCATATCAGAGAACACAAAAATGTCTTGCTTGCTCAGTTTTTGCACACTCTGACTCATGCAAAAATGAAGAAAATAGTATGGATTCCCAGAGCATTGCTATTTCATTTGGATAGTTTTTGATAATGAGATATAAGGGCTGATGAAAAGGTAAATGCATCAATAAAGTACTACAGGAAACGAGGGGAGAAAGAATGGGAGGGAAGAAGGGAGAGAGGCGGAGAGAGAGAAAGAGATTTACAAATAAAAAAACTGGACAATGTTAAGCACTGAGCAGATAATAAAAGCAGCAGAGACATAATGATAAAAACATCTCCCCATGGAAAACCCATTTGCAAGAGCTTTCCAGACCTAGGAAAGCATCACAAGGTCATAAAGTAGGAATGAATGAGTTTAGCAATCCCAGGGAAAGACTGTGAGGTCTGAGAGAAAGCGAGGCCTGTGAAGATGCATGAAAAGCCAAGCAATGAGTGCAAGCGTCTTTTAAGAAGGATATTTTCTTAAACACCTAGGAAGCTATTAAGGTCTTTTTTATATTGGGGGGTTGATTGAGGTGTTTGGCTTAACATGTTTTACAAAGATTGCTCAGGCTTATGATGACACGCTTTTCACCATTTCCCATTTATAGTCTTGCTTTGAACATCCAGGCTGTAGTCCAAGCCAGCAGAAACAAAACAGTGACACGATGAGAAAAAGGCTGCCTTTATAATACCCGTTCTGGACCCATCTATAGCTTTTATGTGCACATAATCATTGCCCCAGCCACAATGGGCACAGAAATGGAAGCAGCCTTCCACCTGCCCTGCCATCCAATCCGCTTTATGGGGCCATCATCAGTACCTGTCCCAAGAGGCTCACAAGATTTGACTTTTCTCAGCCACAAAGAACATCAAACTCATAGATGTGAAGAGTCATATTAAAAAACATCTTGAACAATTCTCTTTTTATAAACAATCACTCAGAAAATCCTTTTGTCCTTTTAACCCAACAAATTGAATAGCAATATTCTTAGCGCTACGGCTTCTTGGATACCTCCTCCCCTTTTCTCTTTAATTAGGTTATAATCAACCCTTCTATGGCTTGTCGAAAGGTAAATATCACTATTTTTTTTCAAGACTGGTGTTATTTCAAGCAAAGAAAAGGAAGAACAATGAAGGTGAAAATAAATCTCAGAGGAATTTGGGGGTATGATTTTTAAAACTAAGCTACCGCAATATCAAATCTAATTCATGTAAAAATGTTCTCAGCTCTCCTCCTCTCAGGTTCATCGTTAGAGAATGTTCCTCTTTCTTAACTTTCCACACAATTAAGGATCACCTTATATTTGCCAGAGAAGTTTTTTGTAGTTTTTTTTTTTTTTTTTTGCCAGGTGTCAATGCTGTTTAATGAGGAAATAGCAGATGAAACTAGAAGAACTGGATATCCACATGCAGAAGAATGAGGTTAGATCTCCATGTCACATAATATGTAAACGTTAATTCAAAATGGCTTGAAAGCTGAGTAGATCATTCAGTTGTAGATCACTTATTGAGGCATGATAGACAAAGGCCTGGATTCAATACCATAATTCCTTGGGTGTCCTTCATCCTCTCTGGTTCTTACATTATTTTTGCCTCCTGCCTGTAAAGTTTCTTGAGCCCTTGGTGGGAGAGATTTGATGGAGACATCCCATTTAGGGATGAGTGTTCTGGGGTCTTTCAATGTTTGCATATTTGGCTGTGAGTCTATATTTGTTTCTGTCTACTGCAGGTGGAAGCTTCTCTAATGATGGTGGAGTCAAGGCATAGATCTAGAGTATAGCAGATTAAGAGCCTTTTTTTCCTGCTATATTCCATTAGCAAAACAGTAGTTTGGTTTTCTCCTAGGACCCTAGCCTGTCTAGTCTCAGGTTCTTGGCCATCCAAGCAGCCCTGGGCTTGGCTTCTATCTTGTGGAGTAACTCAAACCAGTTATTGGTTGGTTGCTTCCACAAGCTTTGTGTCACTATTTTTCCAGAGTATCTTGTTGACAGGTCACCATTTCAGACTGAAGGGTTTATGCCTAGGTTGGTGTTTACCTTTCTCTTTAGTAGTGTGTATTATATGTTCTAGTATAACGAACACTGGTTTGTAGGCACAAAGCCTCTAGATAGGCACCAGCTTGAGTTCTCAGTGTTCAATGAGTTATGTATGTATGTACTGTATGCTTGTGGAGAGCCACCATGAGCCTGGGTTGTTTGATAGTTCCCATGATACCACTTTGGCAAGAACTTGATTAAATGTAATCCATCCCTTGTACTGGAAGCTTTAGTTGATGACAAAGGATGTACAAATAGGGCTCAGTCTTCCCCACTGTACAGATTATGGCTTACTTATCAACTACTCAACAACTAACACCCACATTTAAGTGAATGCATACCATATTTGTCTTTCTGGATCTGAATTGCCTCATTCAGGATGATTATTTTTGTAGTTAATTTATCTGTGAATTTCATGATTTCATTTTTAATATCTAAGTAATATAATATTGTGTAAAGGACTTTATACAATTCGTTACCTGATTTTATTCATTCATCTATTTAACTTTTTCTTTACCCACCCATCATTTGACGAACATCTAAGTTGTTTCTGATTTCTGGATATTATGAATAGAGCAGTAGGGAGCATGGTTGAGAAAGCGTCTCTGTGGTAATATGAAGCATCATTTGGGTTTATGTCCAAGAGTAGGGTGGCTGGATTTTGGGGTATATTGATTCCCATCTTCCTGACTTCCACAGGAGCTGTACAAGTTTGCACACCCACCAGCAATGTGTGAGTGTTCCCTTCCCTCCACATCCTCACCAGAATGAGCTGTCATTTCTTTGGTGTTTGATGTATGAAATCTCAAAGTAGTTTGGATTTGCATTTTCTTGATAACCAAGTATATTGATCATTTGAGGGGTTTCTTGGCCATCCCTCTTTGAGAACTCTCTCTTTAGATCTGTACCACATTTTTTAATTGGGTTGTTTTTTGATGTCCAGATTTTTTGTTTATTTCTTATATATTTTGGGTATTAGCCCTCCAGTGGATATGTAGTTAGTAAAATACATTTTTTAAGTTATGTAGCTTGCTGCTTAATAGTGTCTTCTGCTGTGCAGAAGCTTTTTAGTTTCATGAGGTCTCATCTATTAATTGTTAACTTTAGTTCCTGTTTTATTGGTATTCAGTTCAGAAAGCCTTTTCTTGTGCCTTTTCAAGGCTATTCCTCTACTTTTTCTACTCTAGGAATCAACATGTGTGGCCTTACATTGAGGTTTTTAATTCATTTGGAGTTGAGTTTGTATGGGTGATATTGATCTATTTGTATTTTTCTGTACGTAACCATACCGTTTGAAAAGCTCCATTTGTTCAAGGTGTTGTCTATTGTTCAGTGTGTATTTTTGACTTCTTTATTTTTTAAAAAGGTGTCTTCAGGTGTGTAGATTTATTTCTGGGTTTTCTAAACAAATTCTGATAACTTTCCTTTCACATCTTTAGAAATAAGGAAGGTAAGAACAATGAAAATGAACACAGAGAAGGTAGTCGTTAATAGCACATTAAACATTCTTCCTTTCTTTCCTGCCCCCCCCCCCCCATTTCTCAATGTTCAGCTTAGGCTCTACTCAAAGTCATCACTCTCCTCTCTCAGTATTCCATCCAGGTGCTTGGTTCCCAAGCATGTGTTTCACTTTAAAGTCTCTTTTACTGCACAATTATTGCTCTTTGCCTAAAACCTGGGAATTCTTTTCTTTCTCAATAATACTGAAACATTCTCTACTTGAGTGTGGGAACAATATACATCACATGAGTAATTGCAAAGAAGAAATGTTATGTTTCCTCCACCCTGTTACCAAGCCCCACAGTCTCCCTTTCTCAGTTTCACTATGGTCTTATGCTGATCATATGGAGCTATTCTCTCTTCTTAATACATACTTTTTTATTTTCTAAACCAGAGATCTTTTTCTCTTCTTTTCTCATTAACTTACTGAGCAGGTATTTTGCCCAGGTTATATGTCAATTGTTCTAGGTGCAGCACAGTGAACAAATTCTGCCATTCCTGAAAATTGCTTCAGAAAGTACAGGAAAATAATTCTACTTACATGATAGCTTCCAGGCAATATTCATAAGCTCAATTCTGTGGAGATTTTCCTAATATTTCTGCCGTTGTATCACACATTGAAGCAAACTCAGAACATAACCTAATCAAACAAAAACATGCACTGTCACATCCTTCTTCCTACCTCAGGTGGAATCTTAGTGGTTCGAAATCGGCATCCATTTCCACACAAAAAGAGTTCTGCCCTCTATCTAGTGACTAACGGCCACCAGAAAACTTAAAATATTATACCCCCAAAGCAAAGATGAAACAGTCCCTCTTGTGGTTTTTGAATTGCAGGGAATCTATACAGAAATTGTACACATATATGTGGACACACAGAAGCACAGAGGCAATCTCCCATCTTTACTTATGATACTCCTTAAACATTAAAAGGATTGAAGACTGAAACTGCACTACTACAGTTAATAATGAAGACAGAAGACAGACTATAGTCAACTATTGTTACAATCATGCAACAAAGTTTCAAATGACTAAGAAACATTGACTACCTCTCTTAGGTTGCATACTGTTGTCATTTCAGGAATCAAGAGGTAGAGGCTGGAGGATTGTAAACTGAGGCCAGACTGGAATGTGTAGCACATTCTAGAACAGCTTGGAATATACAATGAGAATCTGTACTAATTATGCAGTTCATTATGTAATGAATCAAAAGTCAAAACAAACCAATCCTACTACCAATTCTGGTAGACTGACCAGGGTGGAAGGTTGGTCTCCCAGCTTGGAGTAATAGTGGCCAAGGGTTGGGTGTCTTCAAGTGTTCATCTGTTTTTCAGTGTTCATAGAAATGAAACCCACTCATGTGCCAAATGAAATTCTAAACCAGTTCTTCAGTTTGCTGCTAAAGTGTAATGTAGTCAAAACATTATTTGATTAAGCACTTAATTTTGTGAAGCAGAATTCTTGAAGAAAAGAAATGCAATTATATCAGAACCACAATACCAAACAATGATTTTAATTCAGTCTACTAACAAAAAAAAAATAGGAGAAGCTATTCAAGAGTAAGCATGAGTAAAAACAATAAAATATTTAAAAAGAATTTCTACAAAGCATAGGAAACATATTCCAAGTTACATCTTAGGTTAATGACAATATTTATACTTCTGATTTTAAGAGAGGTCAAAAGAATGAGAAGGACTCAAAAGGTGCCAATCGCAAGGATAATGGTGTGTTTATTTCCTTGGCTCTCATTCCATGAGAATGCATGAGTAATTCTAACGTGTGAGTAGGTACCAGCTAACTGTTCTGAAAGCTGGGGATTCCAGTAAAAGGTTATCTTTAATTATATTTTATTTTTATGTACCAATTGAAAGAGATTAAATAAGAAGTGCGGTGTTGGAGAGACTCCCTAGCAGTAATACTAGCTGCTGTGCAATCATGATAAGTGAATTTTATATCCCAGGTAACAAGTGGGACAAACACTCAAAACTTCAACTCTGACACAACACACAGACTTCATAGCTTCTGTTAACGTACAGACTATGTTCTTGTACACACACACGCTCACACACACACCTTCGCAGAGACACGTAAGCACATAAATATCTTGAAAAAATTGTAAGACATTTCCTATTCAGTTTAAACAGAGATTAAATCAAACAGTTGATAATTAGTTGGCAAGGAAAAATGGCATTTACTTGCCTATTATTGATAAAATATAATAGATGATGATACTGATATCAACATATGCTATTTACGGTGCATAGCAACATATATTATAGAGTGATTCAGAATAATTTCTGAAACTTTAGAGACAGACTTGTCGTATGGTTGTTAGAACAATTTTATTTGATAAATGAGGTTATAATATCTTCATATCTCTTAATTTTAAAATTACAAGAAAACTTTTTTATTTGTGTAAACCATAAGAGGGAAAAATAAAGAATGATCTGCATAAAAACAGATGGACAATGGAAAGTATTTGACCAAAAGGTTAATACTAAGTTATGCTTCTAAACATAGTTTATGTTAAACTATCTTACGTCGGAAGAGATTCTGGCCGCTTGAAAGAAATGAAGGCAGCCTCCGAGAAAGTGTTTCATATAGAGAAGTCAACAAAGTTGCTATGTATACATGTGCTCAGAAGGATCAGAGAACGAGAAGGTGGCCAGTGAAGTGGGGCTGAAGTTGAAGAGACTCTGGCCAGCTCGAGCTGGGTGAGCATGGCTCTGGCAGGCCTTACCTTTCTCCCCAATTTCCTCTGCCTTGCTAAAAAAATGTTAGATTGCATTGCTAAAGCTCGTCCCCAAGTTCTGCTCCCATATTTGGCCACTTCCTTTTTCTAAGGCTGGCTGCCAAGGTCCAGATAGCAAAGCATTGCAGTCCAGCAACCAAAAGCCCACCCCTACCCTCACCCCCAATCATTGGCAATATGTTGTTTCCTGTCTTATTCCCTTGTGCTCTGTCCCTCTGAGGCAAACAAATCTCCTTTGTGCTGAGAACTTGGTCTTGGCAGTCCTGAGCTGATACTTTTCCTATTAGTGTTTAGAAACATATTAATTTATGTCAACTATTAAGATTTAAGTGACCAAAGCACAACTGATGTAGAAAAGTATTACTGTGAAATTTGAGTATGTACAGTTTAATAAGGACAAATTCTGTTTTGAAAATGTGTCCAGAAAGGCCATTAACATGATAAACTTTACTGAGAGAGTGCCTGTGCAAGGACAACTTATGTAACTAGACTTTGGAAAAGTACAAATCCTAACATGAAAGTCTGACATAGGAATGAAGAAAGCAAGCCTTTTAGCACCTGCCCACATCTTCACCCAACACACCCCACTCAACATTCAAATTTAGGGAACTTCCCTGTTTCTACAGATCACTTTCCTACTGGGTGGAGATGGGTGTGACACTGTGGGGAATCGGACCGAGAGAAATGGGGGTGAGTGGTGACTGAACCCATGCAGAATCCTGGGAATCAGACTCTGGAGACCAGACTCAAAGGTGCGGATCTAACTTTACTATCCGGGATAACAGCCTTTAAATGACTGAAAGGCCAGTCAGACCATCCCATGCCTGCCTCAAGCATCAGTTACAATCAATAAGGTTGGCAGGACTGTAAGGAAATGTGGGAGTTGTAGGGGAGCAAGGTCACGTCAGGAGACTTCCATAAAGAAGGGGGAAACAGTCACTGCCCTACTTTCTGATCCATTTTGAGACTCCACTAGTGGGCTAGGAGTCCCTAGAAGATCAACGCTGTGTGCAGTGCATCAATGATCTTTTGAGGAGTCGTAGGAGTCGCAGATGCTTCACTTGCCATTCCCTATGGTCCTCCAAAGGGCTTACTTTGACATACCCCACATGACACTACTTGCAATGAGTAGAATCGACATAGGATGGAAGTCCCCTAGCTCAGGTTGATTTCTGTCAAAGGCAGGGCAGCTTCCCATTGTCACTTATAAATATGTCACTGAAAATTTCCCCAGGGATATGATTCAAATTTGACAATAGTACTCTCAAATAACATTCATTTAAAATAAAGCTATGATTGCATTCCTTAGTTCTGAGGTCCACGAAACTTTCCTAGATGCAATCCAGATACAACCTCCTGAAAAGGAGCAGAAATTGTTCAGGAAACCGAAGACCATATATGTATCCTTCTCTCCACTCTAACCCCAGTGCTTCCTCCTCTCCTCTCCAGGATCTTACCAAAGATGTTCTACTGATAAATTTTATGTGTGTTGCTGTTGTAAATGCGGACACAGTCAGTCACTACAGATGTCTTAGTTTTATAGAAAATACAGTAACACAAGAATACAGCAATCAATATAATTAACACAATTAAAATTTTGAGATCAATAAGAAGTTCAGAATATGATGTCCATTAAAGATGTTATTTCACATGAATACTTTTCTTTGAAAAATTTCATGTAAGCTGTTCAGCTTAATTTTTATAAGCTTCTATAAGCATTCTACATTAAGACATTTCTTATGTGATATATTCTACTGATTTAGAATATGAAGTTAACTACTTTGTGAAGTCAGTACTCAAGGCTTATGAAGACACTCATTTGCTTTTCTATGATGTAGACATTTAAATTAGTTTATTAAAGCAACACACCCCTAGAAATTCCAAGTAAAAGAGGTGGTTGAATAATTATCTGGCAGGTTCACTATTGATCATCACTGAGATAATTCACCTAGTTTGCCTGATTTTTTTTTTCTCCTGGATTTCTGAGGGTTTAGGAATGGGGATATCAGATGTGGCATTTGAAGGCTGCCCGTTTATTTGGTCACAAAAGCACCACATTTAGAACAAGCATTCTTTGTTTAAGCCTCTGGAATTCCTCACACTGGGCCTGCACACATGCCTGCTTGTACTAGCCAAATTTGCATGTCAAAGGGTCAGTATGGAGTTACTGTCCACGTTGCAGCCCCTGCTTGAATGGATGCAGTGTAACCTTTCCATCACTCCTTTTCCTTCCAAGGATAGTACTTGTCTTGTCTCAAAAACAGTTATTCATTGCCCTTTCTTTTTCCCTCTGCATGGTCTACAAAAGTCTGTGTGTATTCCTTTAACTTCATACTTCCAAAATTTCTGATGCCCTATGAAGCTCTTGAGCAATTCCCATTTCCAGAAATAGCAAGGTATCCTTCTGAGATGTGGATAAAGCCCATTTTAATATAGCATGTGTTTATTTAAACTCACTGCCAAATAGCTCCTTGGTGGTAGTTTCTGCTTAGAGCCAAGGGTTGAATCTGCCCATGGAGAATAATTTTAAGAGTGAAGGAAGCTGTCCTGTGCCAAGTCTAAAGCCCTCTCGGGAAGGAAGCTCTAGCAAAGATATCCCTCACCTTTCACGAATAAGGGTCCTGTCATTATTTCTCATCATCAGGCCATTTGACTTGTCAAATTCTAATACATCCTAAGGGTTGTAGAGAAAACCCAATGTTAATGTCTCATTTCTCCTTGCTGGAATGGAAAGAATGTACCTTTTCACTTCTCTTAGTACTTGAGATGACAAATGACCTCATTCAAAACACAGAACATGAAAGCAAATTTCTTTTTCTAGCAACGCATGAAGGATGGAGAAAACAAACCCTTAACATTGCTGAAGGAAGAGAAACACAATCCACAGTATATGTTCTATTTGTGAGTACACAACATTTTGGAAAACTTGGAAGAAAATAAATGTTAGGCTCACTAGCCCTTTGAAAGCCTGAATATATTCTAACCTACAAATTAAAAGATTGCTTCTCAGTGAAATGGATGAAGCTACATTATTTTTCCTTCTTTTTTTATGGTCTGTAACACATATGCAAGGTAGCTAGTGTGTGTTTATGTAAGCGTCTTCTCAGAGCTCAGGCCTCCTGACTGTTGTCTTGGAGAAGCCACCTGCCTTCAGCAGCAGCTAGTGTTCCACTTTCCTGTCCCTGACTGATTTGCATGCTCTCTCTGGTGTCCCCAGCAACAGGTGTCTCATTAGCACCTAGGCAGTGCCAGCTTCTCAGGAAGGCTGTGAACTGATTAAACACATGCTCCATTTTTATCTCTTTATGAGTCATTACTTAAAGGTTTTATCACCAGATTGCCACACTTAATTACGTGGAGCCATAATTAAATATGAGCATTCTTAGGCCGGCTTTTTAGCTTAACCGGCAGTTTTAACTTCAGTGACATGTTTTGCTGTTTGCTAATTTAAAGATATCTTTAAAGAACGGCTTTAGCAAGGGAGCAGAGTGGCAGAGGGTATGTCTTCTTCCTCACCCTAATATTTTTAATCTGGGGCAGGGGGTGGGGAGAGTTCTATATTGCAGGTAAAGGCTTGGAGATAATCAGCAAAAATTGGACAATTAAAATAGAATATGCTATTTGTTTTTATGGTGTGGAAGCTGCAGCCCTGCTCGCCTTTTACGCTACGATTTAAACTGGGATTCAAAGAAACCTCAGGAAAAGCGTCCCTGTGTTCTGAAGACAGGAAAAGTGGATAAGACAGTATAGAATAAAATTATCCGTTTTATAAAGATTATAAACAATGAAGTTTCACTGTTTTTTTTTCTCCTGAACTACTTACAGTGTGCACTTAGACCAGAACTGCAAAGTTAGATAACTTCATAGTTTACTTTGTAGATATTTTGATTTTTCTCTGTTCTCCCTTTTACTTCCAAATAGTTATACAAAAGCCCCTTTTCCATGTTCCTCATTGGGTAAGTTATGGGGAAAACCAGGCGGCTTGGTTTTATTGTCAGAAAATTTTCTTTTCTCTCCTTTCATTTTCTTTCTTTGTTTCCTCTTTCTTTCATTTTCTTTTCTTTCCTTTTTTTTTTTTTTTGGACTTTCCCCAGGATCTTTTCATAGTCCATAAATTCTTATGGATTGTTCACTATAGACATCACTGATCTAACCTTTGTTCTTCAGACGAAAAAAAATCATCTACTCTATCTTCACCTCCCACAATGTCAGATTGTGTATGCAATAAAAGATTTGCAAATTTTCTCAAATTTCCAAGGTCTGAACAACCACACAGGAGAATTATGAACAAAAAGGGTGTTGCCTTTCTAATCAATGTAGTCTATATTCTGAGGGTTCTATTAGAACATTCTGGAATTCCTTCCTTCTTTTTGATTACTACTCCTACCTTAAAGTCCTTACAAGTCTCAAGGCCTGACACTCAGTTGTTTTTGTGGAAAATTCTATCTCTTATTCTAGAAGTGTTTTGACTGTCAGTTTCTAACAGGTCAGCTATAATTGAGAAATGTCTTAAGGACCTGCAGGTGCCTCAAAAGGTCAAGGCACCTGTTGTGGAAGTCTAGCAACCTGAGTTAAATCAAGCAGCCTATATGAAGGTAGGAGGGCAGAATCAACTCTACAAAGTTGCCTTCTGACCTCCTTCATTCTGTGGCATATGCCCCTTCACCCACATCTCATATTCATAAAAATACACAATAATGAATATATTAATTCATTCAATAAAGGTCTTAAGCATCATCAACCCATAGTTAGTGGCTTCTTGTTCATCCTCTTAGGAGACTGGAGAGGACGCTGTGGGATGATGCAGAGAACAAGTCGTAGACCCTAAGCAGGAACCAAGTGGATTTTTTTCAGAACAATAATTTATATTTTTACAAATGAGATGGTTGATTTTCCTGGTTCCTTCTGTCATAATATGGAAGATTTTGGTTTTGGACATAAAAGAAAAATAACAAAACAAAATAAACTGAAACACAAAAGTTCTTAAATACAACTATATTTACCTTAACACAAAATCAATTTTTTCCTCGATTATGGCTTGGTGGAAAGGCCTGTATTATAAGACAGCTAATACCTATATTTATTTTTCTTTTTCCCAGTCTTCTTTGACATAGCACAGCTTGGTAAGCCGAAATCAGGATGAGAATCTCAAAGAAAAATTGGAGCAGTAGTTAAGCAGACAACAAAGAATTTATTCAAGATTATCTTAAGAGTGCCGAGAAATTTCAGTTGGCTCTTCTAAAATAAAATACAGTGGAGGTTTTAATTGCTGAGTCAAGCAAGAAGAAAGCAAGGGAGAACATTAGTAGGAAGCCTAGTCAACTGGCATTTGAAGAAAGTAAGACCTTACTCTCTCAGAGGGCCTGAGAGATAGGGGCTCTTTCTTCCTTGGTTGAAATGACTGAAATTTGAAAAGATGGCAAGAGGCAAGAGGGTGGCTGAACATTTTTATTCTTCAAGGTTCACAGAGGGAAACAAAAATAACATAAAAGTTTTCCAAAGTCAGTACAATGAATAAAAGGAACTCAGTGATTTCCAGTCAGAAGAAAACTTACTTACATACAAAGCAATCCTAAGGCTGCTTCAGTCAAGGTAAATCTCAAAATGAGGGTGTAAAAAGTGACATTGAAGGTCTAAGCAATCAATAATGATTAATTATATTTTCCACAGTCTAAAGGCATACTGAAGCAAAACTAGTTTCTCAGAGAAGGCAACTCTAGCCATGAGGTCCCACTATTTTATTGAGTCCCTCCTCTCATTTTGCTGTTAGTGGTGTGTGTGGGGGCTTCTGGCACTTTGCTACCCCCGAATTCTTGGCATCTGGCCTGACCTGGTTTAATGGCCTACTGCTTGGATACAATACTGCATTCCTGGCTGACCTAGGGCTTTCATGCAATAAGGTCATCTTCCTGAAACACCTTAAACCCTCCTCCCCCCTTGGGGCTTCCCGAGTAACACTCCTGAAGAACTTTCCAAACAATCATTATTAACACACCTTGGGACTCATTTGCTGGGTTGTCCTGTGATACATTGTTATTAGCACATCTTGTGACTCCTCTGGTGAGTCATCCTGTGGTTCCTGGACACTTAGTAACCCAGCCAAAGTCAATTACATTCCTTCTGCCCTGCCTTCGCCCTATAAAGTTGTATGAAAAATTCAAATAAACTGAGACCTTAATCAGACAGCCTGTCTTGGTCTTCATTCTTTTTTATTTTAATTTTTATTAATTACACTTTATTCACTTTGTATCCCCCATAAGCCCCTTCCTCCTACCCTCCCTATCCCACCTTCCCTCTCCCGTCTCCACACATGCTCCTCCCCCAGTCCACTGATAGGGGAGGTCCTCCTTTCCTTCCTTCTGATCCTAATCTGTCATCTCTCATCTGGGGTGGTTGCATTGCCTTCCTCTATGGCCTGGTAAAGCTGCTCCCCTATCAGGGTGAGTTGATCAAAGAGCAGGCCAATCAGTTCATGTCAGAGGTAGTCCCTCTTCCCATTACTATGGAACCCACTTGGATACTGAACTGCCATGCGCTACATCTGTGCAGGGGTTCTAGGTTTTCTCCATGCATAGTACTTGGTTGGAGTATCTGTCTCAGGAAAGACCCCTGTGCCCAGATGTTTTGTTTCTGTTGCTTTCCTTGTGGACCTCCTGTCTTCTCCTTATCTTACTATTTCTCACATCTTTCATAAGATTCCATGAACTCTGCCCAACAGCTGGCCATAAGTCTTAGCATCTGCTTTGATATTCTGCAGGGCAGAGCCTTTCAGAGGCCCTCTGTGAGAGACTCCTAGCTTGTTTCCTGTTTTCTTCTTCTGATGTCAATCTGCTTTGCCTTTCTGGCTGGGGATTGAGCACTTTAGCCAGAGTCCTCCCTCTTGATTAGTTTCTTTAAATGTACAGATTTTAGTAGGTTTATCCTATTTTATATGTCTGTATGAGTGAGTATATACCATGTGTGTCTTTCTGCCTCTAGAAGAGCTCACTCAGGATGATCCAATCCAGTTCCCACCATTTATCTGCAAATTTCATGGTATCCTTGTTTTTTATTGCTGAGTAATATTCCATTGTGTAGATGTACCACAATTTCTGTATTCATTCCTCAGGTGAGGGGCATCTGGGTTGTTTCCAGATTCTGGCTATTACAAATAAAGCTGCTAAAAATATGGTTGAGCAAATGTCCTTATTGTGTACTTGAGCCTCTTTTGGATATATGCTTAGGAGTGGTATAGCTGGATCTTGAGGAATTGCTGGAGAGGTTGTGGAGAAAGAGGAACCCTCCTCCGCGGCTGGTGGAAATGTAAACTTATCCAACTACTCTGAAAATCAGTCTGGCGCTTCCTCAGACAACTAGGACTAGCGCTTCCTCAAGATCCAGCTATACCACTCCTAGGCATATATCCAAAAGAGGTCTTCATTCTTTGTCTCTCCTATCCCACCCCATTCTCAACCCCTCTCTTAGGGTCTAGTTTGACTGACCTGCGGGCTGGGTCAGTCATGTCTTCCTCCAGAGGGGATTGTGAATGGTGCAGTGCACACATAAAATATATGCCATGTTAAAATAAATGAGCAAACTAAGTCAAATTATTATTATCTTGAATGTCATCACTAGTTTAAACAAGCACCCTTGTCTGGGAAAAGATGCTTTATTTTCTATCCCTTTGGCTACTTTGCTTATTGCTTCTCACCCACAGTAATCATTGTCTATTAAAATTTCATTTTTTTTCTGTTCTGATTTTAGACACAAAGTTGCAACACCAAAATTTCAACTTCTCAGGAGCCCCTTCTTTTTAAAAATATATATATTAATTTTTATTAATTACACTTTATTCATTTTGTATCACCCCTGTAGTTCCCTCCCTCCTCCAGTCCCAATCCCACCCTCCTTCCTCCTTTCTAGGCATGCCCCTCCCCAAGCCCACTGATAGGGGGCTCTTCTTTTCCTTCGCTGTGATCCTAGTCTATTAGGTCTCTTCAGGAGTGGCTGCATTGTCTTCCTCTGTGGCCTGGTAAAGCTGTTCCTCCCTCAGGGGGGAGGTGATCCAAGAACAGGCCAATCAGTTCATGCAGGAACCCCTTCTTATGTAGTGCATCCATCAGTTAGTTCAAGGTGCTCATTCTCTATTAGAATGTCTTTTCTTTGGGAAGTCACCTTGCTTTGAGAGTCATTTCTTTCCTGCAAATGGGCAGAAGCTTCCTTTATGAGTTTACAAGTGTGATGCTGCTTAATACCTTAAAAGAGACACTTATAAGAAGACACATAATCTTTGAAAACAAATTCTGGGATGCTCAGTAAATGACAAGCAACACATTATTATTATTATCATTTTACATTTCATTGCAGTTCCCATTACAATGCAAGCAGAATAGAAACAGTACTTCTATACATTACCCTGGTGTGTTAATTTTATTACCTTCTTTCTCTTTTACCCAGGAAAAGGATCTAGCCTTCCATTAAATTACTGTGACGTGTATTTTCTCTTTGAAAGAAGTGAGTGTGACGGGATGGGTGGTAACTTCTTCCACTGTTTATATGAAAGTGACCATACATTTTATTTTGCATTGGGGCATTTCTTTTTGAAGTTCTCCCTTTGTGAATTTAATTTTTGCTATGTAAACTAATTTTGCTATGTAAACTAGTATCTTGACAAAAGAAATTAAGATGAGGATTGGTCAGAGGTAATTCTAATGGTATTTAGGCGTTTCTAGAAGTGTTTGTTTTCAGGTTTCATAGAGAATAGAGTCATACAATTCAGAAAATAAGATCGGTAGAAAATGGTGAACATGAAGAAAAGTAGGGCTAAGTAGACAAGATTAAGTTGGGCAAAAATGTGATATTAAAGTAATGTGTCGTATGATTTGAAAACACTATTAGAAAACTGTTCAAATGTGGATTAGTGGCAAAAAGAGAAGGATAAGAATTATACAATAGATAAGAAAAAATAGTATTTTCTGCATGACTGAAAAAAGTGACATCTTATAAAGCTTAGAAAAATAATAGACTGTACTATATTCTTTTCACCTATGTTTGAAACTTGCCTGTTATTTCCCAGAACCCTGGTTGGTAAAGAGCTAGATATATTTTCATTCATCTATGCTTTTAATATTTGAGACCAGATTTTAAATTCCTTTCATTATGCATTAATTTAAAGCATAGAACAACCTCAGACAAGATTTTTTATGCACATTTTAACAGTTTTCTTTTAGGAAAAACTGTTATTCACTGAAGCTCTGAATTTGATGCTTCAGATTCTTGGTGTCCTATTCATGACTACAGTCTATATTGATAGTCCTTATTGTGTTTCTCATTGTCGGCATCAAATAACTGAAAGAGGTGACTTACGGGAGAAAGGATTTATTTTGGCACATGGATTAGTATTTATTATAGTAGCAAGGGCACAGTAGCAGAATGGCTTTTGTTCATGGTAGTAGGACACTATAGTTGGCTATATGCTGGTGGCCGTTTGGAAGCATACCTATACAAGCAGAAGCAGCAACTTCTCACAGCTCACAAGTAGTAACCTTCAGCCAGATAAAACATTTACCACATCCCAACATAGTGCTGCCATGTGGGTCCAATGTTCCAAACATAGGAACTGTGGGGGAGACATTTCCCATTCAAATCATAATACAATTTCTGTCCACATTTGGAAGTCCTTCCAGAGAAATTCTTTGAAAAAGCATCATAAGAATTAAAATTCTAACAGTTATCAATAAAATTTTATGTGAAAGAATATATTATGAAGAAATACAAATTGTTATGCTCAAGAATTCTGGAACATTTCAGAAATTACAGGACATCTTATTTTCAATTCTCAAACATGAAAACATGGATTGAAAAGATGGCAGATTCTTTTCAAATACTACCTTTATCTTCTTTAACTGCTTTAACATTTCTTTGGAAAATAAAATTAATGTGGAAAAAGGTGGTCAGGAGTGTGTGGCTTTATTATTATTATTATTATTATTATTATTTTCTGTTATTCCTTAATGTATGAAAACCAGAAAAAAGAGAGTGAGGCAATCTGTGATTATTTTCTTCTATTGTTTCTACAAAAGTTAATCAGTTTTATAAAACCAAGTAAGGCATGAAGTTGAAATGAATTCTTTATGGAAATGTGAGACAGCACAAACACTTTCTGTTGGGGACTTTTTATCAACATTTTTTTTCCTCATGATAGTTTCCACAAGTTTATTTTTGTTCTCACAATAACTCTGAAATCTTATTGATTACTAAAGGAACTAAATACACTTTTTAAAATGTAGTTTTATCATATCTAGAATTACTACATTAGAAATTAAAACTGAGCATTCAAGAAAATACACAAATATACAAGCACATGTTTCCTAGTCTTCAGATGATAGCACATGTTAATGCTTCTCATATATCCCTACTGGGCAGACGGAAGAGCATGCAGGAAAAAATGAAAAAGCCTCAGCATGATTATGGAAAGAGTGTGACCTGTAGATCTTCTGAAAGGACCTTGTGGCCCAAGGTGTCTCACTTTTTTATCTAGTAACATAGAAAATATAAACCTATGCCTCAAGCTGCTTGCTAAAAATATTATTGGAAAATTGAGAAAAAAGAAATTTGAAAGAACAATATTCATCAATATAGCAATGAATAACTTTTGGGCTCTTCTAAATTGGAATTACATGAAGCCCTTAAACACACAAACACACAAAGTAACTATATTTCAATTGAAGAAATTTAGAAGTTGCAAAGCTACATAAAAGAGAAAAGATAAGAGCCATTTTTGGCAGCATACACCAGTAATCGCAGTCCTTGGAAAGCAAGGCAGGAGGATCCTAAGTTTAAGGACAGTTTTCACTACATGGTTAAAGTCTGTCATGAAACAAAAATAAGTATAAAATTCTTAAGATAATCCCAAATAACTACAATTATATAAAAGTTTTAAAGCATGCCAGATAATACTGCATATAGTTGTGCATTTGTGAATACATGTGTATATATGTTTGTGTATATATGTTGTGTATATATGTTTGCACATAAATGTATATTAGTATCACATGTGTAAGTCTGTGCTATAATACACAGGAAGGATAGACACTAAATTATGTCTATAGGTTTGTGCTTAACTGACCAGGAGAAGAAGGTATAAATGAAGAAATTGAAATTTTAAACTTATATGTAAAAACATTTTCATCTGAAACACTTCAAATGAAATACAAGCTGTAAAATTTTAATTTGATATAGTTTATTCTAAGTCAAAAGTTAATACAAAACACTTTCACAATTTAAAAAAGTTGTGGTGAGACACGAATATAAATATGTGCTTTTCTACACATGTTGTTACATCATTTTCAATAGATATAGAACATTAAAAAATAAATATAATGTTTAAAAAAATTTTAAGCTATAATTCAGATGTAATACTCTTTCAAAAGCCCCTTTCTCTTGCTTAAAAAAGTCCCTTGGCAATTTGAGATGGTTTTAGTGGAGTTGAGTGCAGTAGATCAAGTTTACCGTGTTATAGACTTGATATTAAAAATGTTTATCTTAAAAATGAAGCCTTTTGTCTGTTTACCCAATAAACTGATAATCTGAAAGAAATCTGATTAGTTCTACCCAAAGTTAAATTCAATTTTAACGGAAACAATCTGAGTTTCTCACTAGAAGACAGAATTGTTTCTCTACTTTATACTTGGTTCAGTCATTCTTTTACAAGGTCAGTTGCAAAAGTAATCATTTTAATGCAATTGAGCTCAAAATTAATGACAACAATAGCTAGAACCGATATTGCAGACTAGCTCGTGTCTCCTTGTATAACATTTGTTTTGCTGTTTATTCATGGCTGCTACTACTCTGCCATGAATCTGAACAAAGACAGACATTTGTCCAACTGTTTCAGTCTTGACTCAGAGCCAGGTATTGAGGCAAGAGGTAGCAGCAAACACATTCCAACCTTAATGTGTAAAAATGGAGATGGGAAAAAACCAAATAGCTCTGTAAGGGTTTTCTAAAGGCTAGCTCTCTCTTTTTGCTTTCTCATGAATGCAGACAGCCAGCCCTCACTTCTGCATGAAAACCAATCTTTCTATTTGTCAGAAACACTGGGAAGAGCTGTAAGCATCTTTCAGGCATTCATTTTAAGAACTGAGTCCACCTCTGACAGACTAATTGCTTGTTCAGTGAAGAGAAATCCCAATGACAGAAAATGATCCCCTTTGGTTAAACAATTCTTCTGGTGATGTCATCTGTGCTGCTGTTGGAAGGAGTTTCTGAAATTTTTCCCCTAAAAGACACTTTCTCTCCAATAGGAACAGCGATTTGTCCCAATGACCCTCTTAAAACTAGTAAAATAAATACACATTTGAAGACCTTTAAGGGGAGGTTAGTTTTTCTCTACATATGCAGCTAGTCAATTTCAAAACTTCAATGGCTTTACTCTTATCCCCAACATTAAATATGCATCCTTAGGCATCAGCATGCCAGTTGTGCATCACAGCCAACCTGAAAACATTTTCCCTAGAGTGATTTTCTTTCTGTCTTGGGGTATAGTCTTTCTGACGGATTATACAATAAAGAACACGTTGGACTCTAAGGCACACATGTAATATTTTCATCAAGAGAGCTATGTAGCCAAGGATACTTGTGTGCAATGCAATGAAAATTTACTTTTCCCTGTGAATAAGGATATGGCTTATTTCAGTGATCAATTGAAGTATACATGAGTTCTGATTTGAGAAAAGAGCTCAGGAGGATAAGCTATTACATTAGCTCTATTTCTGGTAGTTGAGATGAAATATCTGACAAAAGCAACTTAAGGAAGAAAAGGTTTAATTTGGTTTACAGTATGAGGGTTCAGTCAGTCCTGGCACAGAGCGCATGGTGACAGGACCATGAGAGAGCTGATCATATTGTTTTTGTAGTCAGGAAAAAGAGAGAGAGAGAGAGAGATTTATTTTGATACTCAGGCTGTTTTCACTCTTCTAATCAGTGCAGAACTCCACTCCCCCCCCCCCCAGGAATGGTAGCGCTCACATTTAAGGTGCGTCTTCCCACTTCACTCAACACTATCTAAAAAGTCCCCTGTAGCCTGTTCAGAGGTTTGTCTCCTAAGTAGTTCTCCATCTTGTCAAGTACAATCAGTGTGAACCATCACGTGAACTAAGAGGCCGTTATCACTACTCCACTGAAAATATCTGACTGGAATGTGTCTGCTGATGACTGAATGACACTTTATTCACTATTATGATTAAGATCTGTTTTACATTCTTGAAGATACAGTTGATGAAGGAAAAGACACAGAGTGTAGATTTTAATTTCTTATTTTTCCTTTTATTATTATTATCATGTATTACAATTTATTCAATTTGTATCCAGGCTGTGGTCCCCTCTCTTGTCTCCTCCCAATCTCACCCTCCCATCTTCATCTCCTCCCATACCCCTCCCCTAGTCCACTGATAGGGGAGCCTATCAGATCTCATCAGGACTGTTTGTATTGTCTTCCTCTGTGGCCTGGCAAGGCTGCACCCCCTCCCCCCTGGGGGAGGTGATCAGAGAGCCTGCCACTGAGCTCATGCCAGAGAGCTCAGGAACATGCTTATTTCTATACAAAAGTTTGTTGCCTTTATTTAGGTGATTAAGATGATCATGAGGATGAAGAGGTGCCACCTGTGCTGCTCCAAATAAGAGCTAGAACTACTGCCTGAACTTTAGAGATAAGAGATTTGTATATCAGCATAAAGAAGAGTTTCCTTGTAGTCCAAAGGTAACCTTATTCCTGAGGCTGTGAACCAGTGCTCTTTTCTGAAACTCAAAAAAGATAATTTTCAAGAATTAGAAGATGAATATATATATATACATATATGTATATATATATACACACATATACATTCTCATCTTTGAGTTTTGACATCTGATTTGTTCCACTTGTGTGGGAGTCCATATGAGGCACTGTAAGGAATCTTTCAACGAGTTTTCCATATCTCTTTGCTTCAAAAAAGATTTGACCATGAAATGAGGAATAAAGACACAGATACCCATTCTCAAAGATCCAATGCAAACTCTGATGTCATGGTAATTCAAGTATAATTTTAACCAAAAATGATATTGTAATTCTGATTCTAGGTCCAGCATTCAGAAGGAAAATATGTGATGCAGAGTGATATCAATTTCAATTAATTTGAAATTTTCAGTTGCTTTATTCAGGCACCCAAAAGCAAAAGCAAGACAGGAGTTCTGAAAGAGAATTCTTGAAAAAAATGGTGTTTTATTAATATCTGGGCATCTGTTTCAGGGATAAAATCACCCATTGTGGTTTCTTGGTATTTCTTTTATAGTACATCTTGCCAACCATTTCTCTTTCCATAACTTTATACGTTATGTCATTTATTGAACAAGCATTTTCATGTATATGCTAAATATTGTAACAGAAAGTGTGTTTAAATGAATGGGCACTGGCAAGTCCAAAACCTTCAGAATCGCAAGACTGGAGATCCCAGGAAGGTATGGTTCAAATCTAGAGGCTGTCATGTTTTTAGGTCAGCCAATGAAAATCTGATGTTGAGACTTAAGTTTTAAACATGACAGTCTGAGGACTAAAATTTAAAGATACCACAGCTCAAGTCCAAGCACTGGCTATTGTAATTTCTTCTTTGTGGAAGAAAATTACTCTTATCTTGAACTCTTCAAAGGAATGTATGACATCCAAGCACAATGTATAGTGAAATGTTATTTACCCAGTGGCCATGGCATGAATTTAAAGGTTAATTGCATTCCAAAGAACATTACACAAACAGTATCAATCCTGTGGAGCTAATAAATATTTGGGCATTCTAACATCCTAAAATAGTCACAAATTGCCACATAAAATTAACTCTCTTCAAGTTAAAATATGAAAGAAAGTAGGTAGGGAAAGTGATTGGGAATGCCAGAAGAACTAGGCTGTGACAATTTATGTAAGCTGATAGTTTAAACCCTGATGTCTAGAGTTACAAAGGAAAAAAAAAAAAAACAAAAAACAACTGAACCACATATAAGTGGGACACTAGTTAATTTTTCTGGGCAACTAATGTTGAGAAGCTCTAATGTAGACCTTTTTCTGAGGTTTTATTTCAAACAGATTTTTAAAATTGATTTATTTTTTATTAATTATAGCTTATTCACTTTGTATCCCAGCTATAGCTCCCTCTCTGATCCCCTCCCAATCCTACCCTTCTTCCCTCATCTCCTCCCAGGCCCTCCCCAAGTCCACTGATAGCAGAGGTCCTCCTCCCCTTCCCTCTGATCCTAGCCTATCAGGTCTCATCAGGACTAGCTGCATTGTCTTCCTCTGTGGTCTGGTAAGGCTGCTTCCCCCTCAGGGGAGGTGATCAAAGAACCAGACACTGAGTTCATGTCAGAGACAGTCCCTGTTCCCCTTACTAGGAAGCCCACTTGGACACTGAACTTCCATGGGCTACATCTGTGCAGGGGTTCTAGGTTATCTCCATGCATGGTCCTTGGTTGGAATAGCAGTCTCAGTTAAGTTCCCTGTGCCCAGGTTTTTTGGTTCTGTTGCTCTCCTTGTGGAGCTCCTGTCCCCTCCAGGTCTTTCTCTCTCCGTCTTCTTTCATAAGATTCCCTGCACTCTGCCCAAAGTTTGGCTATGAGTTTCAGCATCTGCTTTGATACCTTGCTGGATAGAGTTTTTCAGAGGCCCTCTGTGGTAGGCTTCTGTCTTGTTCCCTGTTTTCTCCCCTTTGCATCCCCTTTGCCTTTCAATGAGGACTGATTATCTTTCCCAGAGTCCTCTTCTTTATTAGCTCCTTTAGGTGTAAAGATTTTAGTATGTTTATCCTGTATTATATGTCTAGTATCCACTTGTAAGTGAGTAAATGCCATGTGTGTCTTTGTGCTTCTGGGATACCTCACTCAGGATGATCTTTTTTAGTTCCCACCATTTGCATTTGCCTGCGAAATTCATGATTTCCTTGTTTTAAATTGCTGAGCATTATTACATTGTATAAATGTACCACAATTTTTGTATCCATTTCTCAGTTGAGGGACATCTGGGTTACTTCCAGATTCTGGTTTTATGAATAAAGCTGCTATGAACATGGTTGAGCAAATGTCCTTGTTGTGTACTTGAGCATATATTGTATATATGCCTAGGAGTGGTATAGCTGGATCTTGAGGAAGTGCTATTCCTAATTGTCTGAGAAAGCAGTTACTGGCAGATTTAAAAAAGTAAACTACAGCAAACATTCCATGTTGAATAAAAATCATTCCAGGTGAATTCTGGTCCCAGTAATAAGAGAACATTCTCTTTGACAGGGGTCCTAAGTCAAGACAAATATTTTAAAAAATGACAGAAAAGCAAATCAAAAGTCACTAGAAAAAAATGGAATTTGTCTGCTAAGCACATACACACAAAAATGTATTCCCCAAGGGAGCATTCTACCGCATGGAATGCAGATGGCAAGAACTCAAGCACACTCTGTCTCATTCATTCTGTCTTCTGGTCTCTCTGCTTGTCTCTGGTCTCCCTCCGTCTTGTCTCTGTCTCTCTCTCTCATGTCCTTACTCCAAGAGGTCTTTTGTTTTCCCTATCCCCAATAAACTTCTTGCATTAGGGGGAAAAACAACACTCCAGAACTCAAGCAGAAAGCTAGAATTTTATTGTCTAGATATAACAGAGAATAGAACCCTGGGGATGCCAGGACTTCTGGGAGTTGGAGGAAAGGCAAGCCCAGACGACAAATACAGAAAGGGAGAGGCCATTTGAAACCGTCCATCAGTCAGATTTGTCTCTGTGTTAAACTGGACACACAAAGAAGATTTCTGTAAGATACCATATTTAGAGAATGAATGCCAACCATAAAGAGGACTTCTGAACTTCCTTTAAAATACTTTAGCACGTGTAAACTCCTTACATAAAGCCCCAAGTCTTAGATGCACGAGGTAGCAAAAATAGAACACACATGCTTTAGGAAAGCCTAAAGCAAAATTCAGTGAGTAACCAACAATTTAAGTTCTGGCAATAATAAAAATAGATGCACTTCAAAGTTTAATAAACTTTTTGAAAAACATATTACTTCTAATGTCTACTAAGTTATAAATCTCAAAAAAAACCCATATTATTCTAACCCATAGCCTTAATGAAAACAAACATACAATCTTTGCTACAAAAACCTTAAAGGATCAGTATTTGAAATCAGCAGATCAGAATTTTAAAGCAGCCGTATCAATATGTCAGGTCGTAAAAGAAAAGATAACTATAAGGAATGGAAAACTGGAAAATTTAAAAATAAATTAATACTATTATGAGAAACAAATGTAAACTTTAAAGCATAATTATAATCATTACATTGAAAATTTATTTTACATGTTTAACAGGAAGTAGTTTTGTAGTCAGATCAAGAAAAAAAAATAACTGCTTGAAGAACAGATAAGTTAATGACCTGAAAGCAGACTAAAATATATCTAATTGGGATTCCTAAATCAAAACAGATAAAGAATTAGATATAGAGACTCTTTAAAGAATAAACATTTGGGGAGGGAATTCCAAGATGTCAGCGACCAGTGTGCACATTATCTGAGGGGCAGAGAATCCAAGACTCGGAATCTAGTGAGTGGACTGATGGCTGAATCCAGAGAATGAAACTTGGGGCTTCCCAGTACTAGAGACCACATACCAAGAGTTTGGACCAATAGAATACAGGCGCATGGCTATCACTCGGGTCCAGGAATGGCAAAGTATGAACTCCTGGCATTTTCTACACTCGTCAGCAAGTGTGAAAACCTCAGGTCCAGGAACCCTCCACTCTAGAAGCCAGACATCAGATCCCTCCTGCTCCCCTGTGGGCAGCTTCATGTTTCCTGGTACATATGGTGCCAATTCCTAGGATCCAGGCCCCCGTGGCCATTTCCCTTGTGTGAGAGTTTCAAACCATGCGTCCCCAGGACTCTCCACACATATGAGCCAGTGGGGTGTTCCAGGTCCAGGAACCCTCCTCTCTAGCAGCCAGACAGGCAATGCCTCCTGCACCCCGGAGGGCAGAATCAGGATTAGTGGAGCAGTGTTCCTAGCATCCAAGCTACTGTTATGCTGGTCACTTATGGACACCAGGCAAACAGTGGAAGCACACAGATCATAGATCCAGGATTGCACATCACAGATCAGTCTGAGTGGCAGAGACACGGAGTCTTGCAGGCTTGTGGCCCTCGGCCCTTGTCCCTTCTGAGATGACCCAGGATTGCCAACCACACCAAGCCCATCTGGGCACCTGAGCACCTTTGCCCCCCACACATACCCCAACATATGCCTGAACTATGCCCTAAACATGCATGCTCCCTGAACTCCAGTGCACATTCCTGCACACAAGCCCATACACATGCATGCTCATGCAACCCAACCTTCAAGGAAATCTCTCCAGTACTGAACACATACCCCTCAAGACAATTATACCAGAGCCCTCCCTTCCTTAGCTTCATTTGAATCACCAGCACCCATTCTTGAGCCTTTGGACTTTTTTTACTCTTTCTGTAGACTACTCCAGAGACTACTACAGAGAGTCTCTGGAGTATGTCTCTGGAGTACAAGACTCTAGTCTGCCGTATAAGACTCCAGGAACAGTCAAGCTATGGACAACCGGATGGCTAGGAGCCAGCTTAAGAATACAATCGACAAATTCAGGACATCATAGCTTCACTAGAATCTATGAAAATTAATGGATAAAATAATGCAGCTGAAATATAGGAAAATGGCCTTAAACCTATGATTACGCAGTTATTAGAGGCATATAAAGAGGAAACTACTTACTTTGATGGCCAGGCATCCAAGGCAGAGGAAAACTTCTTGTTTGAAACTCCTCTGTGGACTCAAAACTCACTTAAGAGTTTTGAAAAGCCCTTATGGCATTTCTAACTTTACTTCCTCAAAAAGATGGACCAATTGGTGTGAAGGACACAACAAAAGAGAACGTGGGAAAGGGAAGCCGAAAGAGATTATGAACTAGCTCATTTGATGGTGCCACATAATAATATAAAGGCTCGATACTCAGGGTTGGGAGATGGCTCACTGAATGAAGAACCTGCTGGAAATAGTGGGTACCAGAGGGTCAATCTCCAGAACCCACATACAAACCAGGCAGACATGTTGGCTTTCTATAATATCAACAGTCATGAGGTAATCAGAGGGGTTCCCTGAGGCAAGTACAGAACAAGATGGCTAACTAGAATAGGTGATTGGCAGAGTTTCTCAACTGAGAAAAATCTGCCTCAATATTTAAAGTACAGAGGGATAAAGAAAGACACATAGTATCAATTTTGAATATGCATAGATACTCACATGCATGCTACACACACAAAGATTATACGCATGTAGTATATATAAAATATGTAATAATTGTGTAATAAATATGAATAAAAAATAAAGAGGAAACTAAGAAATACAATCCATCATGAACACACAGGAATCCAGAAGCAAGCAGGTAAAAAAATGAATAAAATTTCTCAAGACATGAAAACAGAACTAGAATCAATAAAGAAAACACAAACCAAGAAAGTCCTGGAGAGAGGGAACTTAGAGAAAAGATCAGGAAACACAGAGGTAAGCATCACCAACAGAATACAAAAGATAGAGGAGAGAATCTCAGGCTTTGAAGATATAATTGTGGAAATCAATATCTTTCAAAGAAAACATAAAAAACTGAAAAGTTCCTGATACAAAACATCCAGGAAATCAAAGAGCCCATGAAAAGATGAAACCTAAGAATAATAGGAATAGACGAAAAAGATTTCAGGCTCCAAGGTACAGAAAATATTTTAAAGAAAATCATAGAAGAAAAAATTCTCAAACATAAGAAAGAAATGCCCTTCAACATACAAGAGGCTTATAGAATACCAAATAGATTAGACCAGAAAAGAAATTTGTCCACCACATGATAACAACAACAACAAAAAACAAACAAACAAACAAACAAAAAAAAAACCCCACTAAATCTAAAGAACAAAGAAAACATTAAAATAGGCAAGGGAAAAAGGCCCAAGTATCATATAAAGGCAGGACTATCAGAATCACACCAGACTTCTCAACAGAGCCTATGAAAGGGAGAATGACATGGGAAGATATCACGCAGACAGTTAGAGACCTCATCTGTCAATACAGACTATTATACCCAGAAAAACTTTCAGTCAACATAGATGGAGAAAACAAAATATTCCACGACATAACTAAAATTAAACAATATATATACCCAGCAACCCAGTCCTATAGAAGATGCTAGAAGGAAAACTACAACCCAAGGAAATCAACTACACCCATGAAAACACAGGATAAAGATAACTTTGCAACAAAAGAGTAAAAGAAAACAAGCATACAAACACATAATCACCAGCTCTACAATAAAAGGAACTAATAATCACTGGTCAGTAATATCGATCTACCTCAATGGACCGAACCCTCTAATAAAATGACACAGAGAAATAGAACGGTTGTTGAAACAAGATCCAACATTCTGCTTCATACTAGAAACACACCTCAGCAACAAAGATAGACACTACCTTAGAATAAAGGGCTAGAAAAAGGTCTTCCAAGCAAATGTACCCAAGATAGACAAACCCTTAACCAAACTAACTAAAAAACAGAGAGAAATTATCCAAATCAATAAAATTAGAAATGAGAAGGGTGACATATAGACAGACACTGTGGAAATCCAATGAATCATTATGGCCTGCTTCAAATGTCTATACACCACACAATTTGAAAATCTAAATGAAATGGACAATTTTCTTGATATATTTCACTTGCCAAAGTTGAATCAAAGTCTGGTAAACAAATTAAATGGTCTTATATCCCAAAAGGATAGAAGCTGTCATCAAAAGTCTCCGATAAAAAAAAAAAAAAAAAGCCCAGGACCAGACAGTTTCAGTGCAGAATTCCACCAGACCTTCAAAGAAGAGAAAATTCCAACATTTCTCCAACTATTTCACAAAAGAAAAAATGAAGTCACATTACCAACCTAATTCTATGAAGCTAGGAGTCACTTTGAAACCCAAACCTCACAAAGACCCAACAGAGAATTTCAGACCAATCTTTCTTATAAACATTGATGCCAAAATACTCAATAAAATACTTGCAAACCAAATCCAACAACACAGAAAAGAGATCATCCACCATGACCAGGTAGGAGTCATCCCAGGCATGCAGGAGTGGTTCAATATATGGAAATCCATTAATGTAATCCACCATAGATACAAAGTGAAAGACAAAAAAAGCACATAACCATTGCCTTAGATGCCAAAAAAAATTGACAAAATCCAACACCTGTCCATGTTTAAAGTCTTGGAGAGATCAGGGATACAAGGCACATACTTAAACACAGTAAAGGCAATATACAGGAAGCCTATAGCCAACTCAAACTAAACAGAGAGAAACTTAAATCAATCCCATTGAAATCAGGGACAGGGCAAGGCTGCCCACATTCCCCATAGTTCTTCAACAAAGTACTTGAAGTCCTAGCTAGAGCAGTAAGACAAATAAAGGACATCGAGGGGGTACAAATTGGAAAAGAAGTCAAAGCATCACTATTCACAGCTGATATGATAGAAGACATGAGTGTCCCTAAAAATTCTATCAGAAAACATCTACAACTGATAAACATCTTCAGCAAAGTGGCCAGATAAAAAAAAATTAACTCAAAAATGTCAGTAGCCCTCCTTATACCAAAGACAAATGGGCTGAGAAAGAAATTAGGGAAACAGCACCCGTCCAAATAGCCACAAATAACATAAAGTACCATGGTATGACTAACCAAGCAAGTGAAAAACCTGTTAAAAAAAACAAAAACAAAAACAAAAACAAACTTCAAGTCTCTGAATAAAGATATTGAAGAAGATAACAGAAGATAGAAAGATTCCCATGCTCATGGATCAATTAGAAGAACACAGTGAAAATGGCCATTCTACCAAAGGCAATCTACAGATTCAATGCAATTCAAATCAAAATACCAACACAATTCTTTACAGACCTTGAAAGAACAATTCTCAACTTCATATGGGAAAATAGAAAACCCAGAATAGCTAAAAGAATTCTGTAGAATAATAGATTTTCTGGAGGTATCTCCATCCTTCATCTCAATCTGTACTATAGAGCAATAGTAATAAAAACTGTGTGATACTGTCATAGAAACAGACTGGTGATTCAATGTAATCAAATCAAAGACCCAGAAAAAAACCCACACACCTACAGATACTTTATTTTTTTGACAAAGAAACCAAAACCATACAATGAAAAGAAAAGGCAGCATCTTCAACAACTGGTGCTGGTCTAAGTGGATGTCTAGACGTAGAAAAAAATGGAAATAGATCCATACTTATCACTCTGCACAAAAGTAGAGTGAAAGTGGATCAAAGACCTCAACATTAAACCAGACATGCTAAATCTGTTAGAAGAAAAAATGGGGAGGAGCCTAGAACTCATTGGCACAGGAGACAACTTTCTGAACAGAACACCTACAGCAAGGCTCTAAGATCAATAATAAATAAATGGGACCTCATGAAATCAAAAGCTTATGTAAAACAAAAGACACAGTCAACATACCAAAACGACAGCCTACAGACTGGGAAAGGATCCTCACTAATCCTGCATCTGACAGAGGACTAAAACCTAGAATATATGAGGAACTCAAGAAATTAAACACCAACTAATCAAGTAATCCAATTGAAAATGGGGTACAGAGCTAAACAGAGAATTCTGAACAGTGTAATATCAAATGGTGGAGAAACAATTTAGAAATGCTCAACATTCTTAGTCATCAGGGAAATGCAAACCGAAACAACTCTGAAATTCCATCTCATACCCATCAGATTGGATAAGATTTAAAACAAAGAGACAACACATGTTGGAAAGGATGTTGAGAAAGGGGAACCAACCTCAATTGCTGGTGGGAATGCAACCTTGTACAACCATTTTGGAAATCACTCTAACGATTTCTCAGATAACTAGGAATAGTGCTACCTCAAGATCTAGCCCTGACCTGAAGCTGTACTACAGAGCAATAGTAATAAAAACTGCATGGTATTGGCATAGAAACAGAATAGTGGATCGATGGGACCGAATAGAAGACCCAGAAATAAACCCACACACCTATGGAAACTTGATTTTTGACAAAGAAGCCAAAACCATCCAATGGAAAAAAGACAGCATTTCCAACAAATGGTGCTGGACCAACTGGATATCTGTATGCAGAAAAATGAAAATAGATCCAAATTTATCACCTTGCACAAAGCTAAAGTCCAAGTGGATCAAAGACCTCAACATAAAACCAGACACACTAAACTGGTTAGAAGAACAAATGGGGAAGACCCTAGGACTCATTGGTACAGGAAACTACTTCCTGAATAGAACACCAACAGCACAGGCTCTAAGATCAACAATCAATAAATGGGATCTCATGAAACCGAAAAGCTTCTGTAAAGCAAAAGACACTGTCATCAAAACCAAATGACGGCCTACAGACTGGAAAAGGATCTTCACCAACCCTATATCTGAGAGAGGGCTAATATTCAGTATATATAAAGAACTCAAGAAGTTAAAAAGCAACAAATCAAGTAACCCAATTAAAAAATGGGGTACAGAGCTAAACAGAGAACTCTCTGTAGAGGACTGTAGAATGGCAGAAAAACACTTAAAGAAATGCTCAACATCCTTAGCCATCAGGGAGATGCAAATCAAAACAACCCTGAGATTTCACCTTACACCTGTCAGTATAGCTAAGATCAAAAACTCAAGTGACAACACATGCTGGAGAGGTTGTGGAGAAAGAGGAACCCTCCTCCATTGCTGGTGGGAATGCTAACTTGTACAACCACTCTGGAAATCAATTTGGCATTTTCTTAGACAATTAGGAATAGTGATTCCTCAAGACCCAGCTATACCACTCCTAGGCATACCCAAAAGTACACAACAAGGACATTTGCCAAACTATGTTCATAGCTGCTTTATTCGTAATAGCCAGAACCTGGTAACAACCCAGATGTCCCTCAGTCGAGGAATGGATACAGAAATTGTGGTACTTTTACATAATACTCAGCAATTAAAAATGAGGAAATAATGAAATTTGCATGCAAATGGTGGAACCTGGAAACAATCATCCAAGGTGAGGTATCCCAAAAGCAGAAAGACACACATGGTATATACTCACTTATATAGACCTATAAGATAGGATAAACATAATGAAATTTATACACCTAAAGAAGATAAACAAGAAAGAGGAATAAGAGGATTAATCCTCACTTAGAAAGTCAGATTGGATGGACATTAGTTTTAGGAGAAAACAAGTAACAGGACAAGGGCCTACCACAGAGGGCCTCGAAAGACTCTACTTAGCACGGTATCAAAGCAAATATTAAAAAACATAACCAACCCTTTGGCAGAGTGCAGGGAATCATATGAAAGAAGGGGGAGTTAGTATGTCCTGGAGAGGACAGGAGCTCTGCAATGTCCAAATATATCAGGGCACAGGGGTCTTTTATGAGACTGTCTCTCCAACCAAGGACCATGTATGCTTATAACCTAGAACCCCTGCTTTTGAGCAAATGGTAGCTCATTACCCAAGTGAGTACACTAGTATGGGGAACAGGGACTATTTTGGACATGAACTCAATGGCTGGCTCTTAGTCCTCCCTGCCCCTCAAGGAAGGAGCAGCTTTGCTAAGCCACAGAAAAGGACATTACAGCCATTCCTGAAGAGACCTGATAAGCTAGAGTTAGATGGAAGGAGAGGAGGTCCTCCCCTATCAGTGGACTTGGAAAGGTGCAGGGAGGAGAAGAGGGAGGGAAGGGTGGGATATGGAGGGAATGCGGGAGGGTGCTAAGGCTGGGATACAAAGTACATAACCTGTGATTAATATAAAATGAAAATGTTAAAATAAAAAAAGATCTAGCTACACCACTCCTAGGCATATATCCATCATATGCTCAAGTATACAAGTATACAACATGCTCTACCATCTTAGTAGCAGATCTATTCATAATAGCCAGAAGCTGAAAACAACCTAGATATCCCTCAGCAGAGGAATGGAGACAGAAATTGTGGTAAATTTCCACAATGGAATACTATTCAGCTATTAAAAACAGGGATATTTTGAAAATTTCAGGCAAGTGGGTGGAACTAGAAAAGATCATCCTGAGTGAGGTAACCCAGAACGAGAAAGACTTGCATGGTGTATACTCACATATAAGTGTATATAATCCATATAATATAGAAAAAGCACACTAAAATCTACAGACCTAAGAAGCTAAACAACAAGGATTAACCTAGGGTAGATGCTCAGTTCTCATTCAGAAGGAAAACAGGATAGACTCCAGAAGTGGCAGAAGAGAGGGAGCAGGATGGGAGCCTATAACAGATTTCCTCTATAAAACTCCGCCCAGCAATGGACTGAAGCAGACACAGAGACTCACAGCCAACTTTGGGCCCAGCTCAGGGAGTCTTATGGAAGAAGGAGGATATAGAAGGACCTGGAGGGACAGGAGCCCCACAAGACGACTAACAATACCAAAAAATCTGGGCCCACGGGTGCCCTGCAGAGACTGTTAAATCAACCAAGACCATGCATATAGAGAACCTAGACCTCCTGCTCAGATGTAGCCCACAGATTGCAGTCTCCATGTGGGTTCCCTAGTAAGTAGGTAAGTGACAGTCTCTGACACTAACTTAGTTGCCTGCTTCTTGATCACTTCTACCTGTTGGGTAGCACAAAGAGGCAGAGGATCCAGGTAGGCCTGATGGGACCTGATAGAGTAGGCTCAGAAAATAGGGGTAGAGAACTTACCCTATCAGTGGACTAGGGGAGAGGGATAAGGGAGGAAGAAGGAGGAAGGATGGGACCAGGAGGAGATGAGGGAGGGGGCCTCAACTGAGATACAAAGTGAATAAATTGAAAAGAAGAAGAAAAAGAAAAGAATAAACATTTAAAATTTCAATAAGAAATAGTTACTTTCAGAACCAAGGAGATTATTGGATACCAAAAATATGTTAGTACAAGTGGTTACACTGATATTAAGATAGGGTAAAAGTGGGCTAAAGAGGCCAGAAATCCAGTAATCATTTAGTCCAAAGGGAGGGTGTCTCAGCAGTCCCAATGTGATGTTGGATGCCTGAAAGATACTTATACAGCTGCTGATCTTCAGTTGACGTTGGGAGTCAAAAGCAATTGCTTTTAATATTGGTGTAGAAATATCGCAGTACTGGTATAGATAAATTTGTCAGCAAGTGTGATACCAACTAAGCAAAAACAAACAAACAAACAAACCACCAACTAATCACCCCACCAAAAAGAAAGAGTAAATAAAACAAAACAAACAAAAGACCCAACCCAATATTTTCTTATTCCCTTACCTGGGCTATCACCAGAGTGCGGCACTCTGTATTTAGGGTAAAAGTTTTCCTGCTTGAAATAATCTTATGAAAAGTGTCCCTTTCAGAAGTACCCCCAAAACTTTGGTTTTACTTGATTATAGAAATATTCAAGTTGACAGTCAAGATTATCCATCATACTATCTTACAGAAAGGATTTCTTCAAAGAGTAAAAAATATTTCAACGTATTCCATGAAGCTAGAATAATCTGCATGAAAAATACTAAAAATTACAAATGACATGTTTGAGCATATACAAAGAGATCCTTTAGGACTGCTCAGGATAAGTTGAACAATACAAATCATACTCCATTTTTTTTGTATCCAACTCTTTCTTTTATATGTGTGTGTGTGTGTTGATTTTGTTTTGTTATGTTTTGTCTTTTTAAAAGAGAACACGAAGCTAGGTGTGTGGGGAATCTAAAGGAGGATCTAGGAGAAGTTAGTAGAGGAGAAATATGATAAAAATTGGGTATGAGTGATCAAAGAATAAATAAAAGCACACAAAAATAGAAAATTGGGTATGAGGCTGTGGGTCAGGACTAAAGCACTTGCCTAACATTTGAGACCCTAGCTTTGATCTCTAGTAATGAAAAAAAATAATCAATTGAACTGAGAGTGATAAAAAAGGACACATCAGGCATATTCAAAATTACCTTGTTCATATAAGGCTCAGGATGGACTCGAAGGGATTATAGAAGATACAGTACAAATATTAGAAATTTTGATTACTATGAGTGTACTTACTGGTAATTTTTACATTACACACTTGAAATTAGCATATAACAATTAAGTGCAAATTTGACTTCAGTCTTAGTGGTTTATAGGTAAATTGAAAGCTATAACAATTTGGAGTCTGTTTTAGTAGTCCTGGCAAGAGATGATGGCAATTCATTGTTGGATGTTACAAACAGAGCTGGATGGCAGCTAGATTCAGTGGATATAGTTGGGAGGTGAACCTGGCAGGAATTGTTCATGTGTTTGGCTACAGAGGTAAGACATAAAAAATATTCAAGGACATTTTGTGTTTGGGGAAGGCTTAGTAGGCAAGTGACATTACTCCTTTCAGAAACCATGAAGGCAGTGTTACAGAGTGAGTGGGTATGATGGACCCAGAGCTCTGTTTACTCCTCTGATGCTTCCAAAACATTTCATAATTCTGGTACACCAGAGATAATTAGAAAACACTTGCTTGATTTGCTCCAATGTTCTGTATAGAATCTGATGTTTGGTATTTTCATGTGGAGTTATTAGTAAGAATATTGCATTTAAAGACACTGTATTCAGCGTTGCCTAGTAGAGGTATATGTTTCTTTTACTCCTTGTGGCTGGATTAAAATTCTCTGAATCTAGTGGTGGTGCTTTTACTCTTGTTGTTATATGTTTTTGTGAATATGTCCTAAAATGCATTTTAGTTAAAATTAGAATTAAGCACTCCCTCACTTTCCTCTTTCCACCCCCTTCTAAATGCCTTTCTGCCATTCTCATGCATACTCCATACCTTTTCAAACTGATAGCCTCTTTGTCTTAGATTATTACACACACACACACACACACACACACACACTCACACACACAAACACACAGGTATATGTACAAACATATAGATACAACCTGATCCATCCGTTTGTAGTTTTCGTGTATGTATGGTTTCAGGGCTGGCCATTTGGTATTGGATAACTGTTGGAATAAGGTCCAGAGATGGAGTCTTAAGAAGAGAATTCTGAGTTCTTGTAAAAACACTCCAAGAAAACAAAAGTCTTATACTTCATTTCCTTTAAAACATGGGATTGTTATTGGAATGTGGTCACATTCTCTTCCCAGGTGCAGCAAATGGAAGTTAATTTACTTTATATTACTCATTACCACTTGTTGGTGTTATTCAATTAAATGTTTAAACTGTCCATTGCATGCTAAACAATGTTTTATCATAGAAAAAGCATATGCGGCTTGTCTTTGTGAATGTGTACACCTTGACTTCATAAGGATCTTTATTCATGTGGTTTTCATTAACCCTCAGACTACAAACTGTCTGATGCTCTGAATAAATGTGCATATTCGTAAGACTTCAGACAAGTGATTCTCAACTATCCTAATGCTGTGAACCCTCAATACAGTTCCTCTTGTTGTGGTGACCCCCAACCATAAAATTATTTTTATTACTACTTCATAATTGTAAGTTTTCTACCACAATTTTCTATTATAAATCATAATGTAAATATCTGTGCTTTCTGATTAGCTTAGACGAGTCCTGGGAATGCAGTTGCAACCCACAATTTGAGAAACTTTGCTTTAGACTGCCTTGTTTATAGACTCCATTCTCTAGGTCCCTCTACAGTGGTGACAAATAACCAATAATAGACTCATCCCTGGGAGAGAGTAATTCTTCCTTTCCCAGAAAATCATTAGTTGTCTTTAGTTCTCTGTCTAGGGATGGGACCTTGGGACACTGATGTTTCCTCCTATTACCTTAACATATCTAACGGTATCACTGTTGTTCCAGTCTGGTTTATGTAGCCATTTCCAGGGGAGTCAGTCTCACAGTAGACCTCCCGGGATTTTGGCTCTTACAGTCTACGTCTCCCTTTTTACAATGCTCCTGAGCCCTAGATGCAATAACTGTGATGTAGATGTGTCCTTCCACTTGGGTTGAATTCCGCATGATTGGGTGTCTCTTCATTGTGTATAGTTTTGGGTTTTGGTGGTGATTTCCAATTTCTGTAAAAAGACGCTTCTTTATGCCAGGCTCCTGTCTGCAAGCATAAAAGAGTATCGCTAACAGTGTTAGGGGTTGGCTCTCTCTCATGGGGTGGGTCTTAAGTTGTGCCAGTCATTGTTTGGCCCTTCTCTTAATCTCTGCTCTCCCCCACCCCCAGCAGCAAATCAAAACAGATGTAGAGACCCACAGCCAAATATTAGAAAGAGCTAGAGGAGTGTGGTGGAAGAGTTGAGGGCAGGATAGAGGGACGCTAAAAGGACAAGAACTCCAAAAGAAGGCAAACAGAGTCAACTAGCCAAGGACCATGGCACCTCAGAGAGACTGAACCAACAACCAAAAAACATGCCTGGTCTAGAGCTAGATCCCCTACACATATGTAGCTGATGGGCAGCTTGGTCTTCATGAGGATTCCCTAGCAGTTAGAACCAGGGCTGCCTCTTCATGGACTCTGTTACCTGCTTTTGGATAACATTTCTGAGGCTGGACTGCCTTGTCCAGCCTCGGGGGAAGAAAATGCACTTAGTCCTGATGTGACTTTGATGTGTTGGGGTGGGTTAGTAGAGTGAATCTACCTTTTCTGAGGAGAAGGGGAAGGGGAAAGTGGGAAAAGAGTAGGAGGGTGGGACCAGGAGGAGAGCCAGGAGGGGGCTGAGATAGGGATGTAAAGGGAACAAATAAGCAAATTAAAACAAAATTAAAAGATGCTTGTTTGATGAGAGGTGGTAACTACACTTATATATGGGCATAAGAGTAAGACTGAGAACATAGTTGGAAAATGTGCTGTTAGAAATGTGACAATCAGTAGATTGTTTCCTATGGTCCATGATCTCAATAGTTCCTGAAAGTTAAACTGCTTCTACTATTAAATATAATCCACTTCACCCCCACTGAGTGAACTTTAAGTCCAATTAGACAGAGTTGGTTACAGTCAACATGTGAGTGCCATTGGTTGCATCTTTATAGCTATTTTCATGTCTGTTATTGTGGTTCACTGATGTCATAGGTGGGTACATCTATTAATTGCTTCCCTCCTTCAGAAGTTTCTATTGTATTTTCTGGCATTATAATTTGTCTTTAAGAGTTCTGACAATAAATGAAGAAGTTAAAGAATGATCAGGGTCTATGGTATCCGTTTTAATTAAGACAAACATAGATTCCAAAGGCAAAATAATTAACCATTTAGTTAAATATTTAACAATAAACTGATAAACAGACAATAAATATGAGGAAGATGAGAATAGTTACAGATTCATTAGAAGATGAAAATATACTCTAATTCACTTAAACACATAATGTACTCTGAGACTAGTGATATGAGCATAGTGTGGAATATGGGGCAAATATCTTAATGTTGATTATTTTACATCTTTAAAACTGAGATAGAAAACAATGCATATAAAGTGGTGGAGTTTTACTGAAATCCGGGAGCACTTCGTGCACAGCTATGTAAAATGCAAATGCTGAGTCTTACAGATATATTGATTTTGTGGGTTTTTTTTTTGAGCACATGGATCAAAAATGTCCCATTTCTATCACAATAAAATTTATAGTAATCTTATTAAACATTAGCTAAAAATGACCATTAAGGTTTTTTCAAATTTAATTTTTATTATTACATGGAAAATTATTGGATGTTATATAGAAGAGTTTTACTTCTTCCATAAAAACCTGCTAAGAATGGTTCTGTGAAACTCCATAAAATCTTATTTGTCAGGCTCACCTCACTTTGTAGGTTGAAAATAAATTTCTGGAATAAATCTTAATATCTTGGCTCAAGTAATAAACACACTGAATTCTCCTTGGTCTGGATTATGAGATTTTTTTTTCAAATGGGTTTCACCTTCACAGGGGCAGAGAGAGAAGTTCTTATTTCAGGAGAACCCTACCAAGCTCCTTGACTTGTTTAACTCAAGGTGGAAGATGAACAATGGTTGGAAGCAGTGATGTCTGACCACATAGAAAAGTTGCTGTAGCTGCCTCAGCCAGGACGTTGGGCCCTCATCTGTGAGGTAGCATTGAGTAACTTCCTAGCCCAGGTGGTAGGCAGCTCGAGATTGGTACAGCTGGGACAGACCAGGCTCCATGAGAGTATCCTGAGAATGGAGCATCATGATCACTTATGCCAAAGCAGGTGCTGCAGACTGGCTAGCCGGACCACATGGCATAGCCCAGAGCTTTATGAGATACAGTTTGTGGTGACATCTCTCATAGAGCCTATATCATCTGTTATTTTTTATGTAATTCTTAAATTATATTATTAAAGTATATTATTAAAGTATGTTCTTAAAGTACTATACAGCTGGGTCAAGTGGATATGCTGTGTATCTATGTCTATATATCTGAACTTGTATTCCTGCTCTATGCTTATTTGCATTGCCAACTTGTATAATATGCTTTCTGTTCTTGTTCTCTTCAGTTTGTCCCATGGGAAAAAAATCAGAAGATATCATTACATATTTATTTAAAACATTTTAAAGTGTATGTAATCTGCGTTATTAAATATATAATCTGCTACTTGGTATACATTAAGTATTCAAAATGAGTCAGTCCCATTCATTTTTTCTCTTGTTTTGATTGATACCAGTTCTGCTCAACTGAAATATTAAAGTTAATTTATTTGTGTTTTGCTGCTTAATGGTATGGCTAGGAGTTTGGATCTGCGGAATCCAAGTAAATATTGGTTGGGTATAACGGTCTACCTGTAATTCTAGCGTTAGAAAATAAAGATGGGATGTTTGGAACAAGTTGGCTGCTAGTGATTTAGAACTCTTGCCTCAGTAAATAAGACAGAAAAGTAGCAAATGATGATTCTGTACACCAGCTTTGCCATGAACGTGCACATCTGCGTACACATGTGCACTCACACACAGGCAAACAAACTGAAATGCGTGCACACCACACACACAAAAAATGGAAAGTCGGGGGCGAGACAAGATGGCGGCACCAAGAGGATGCAGCTTCTTAGCTGCAGAACAACATTTTCGGTACAGTGACCAAGGGACTGAACTGTGGGCCCTAAAACAACAGTGATCTGGTTTCCCATGTGAGAGGAAACCCCAAGGTGCGAGAACAGGCCCAGTCCACTCCCAGGACACCCAGCCAGAGCACTCAGCTGGTCAGCTGGTCACCAGACCAGTATCACAAGCCTGCATGTCCTGATCTCCTTCACAGGCTGAACAGCTGACACAAAAAATACCGTTTTTTGGAGTCCCAGTCACGAGAAAAACCCACTGGGAAGACAGAACTGACCTAGATCACCCAGCCTTCCCAGGGAAAAGCTCTCACAAGCCATCTCTGAACTAGCCTCCACCCCTGAGCACAGAGAAGTGCTGTGAACCTAACTCTCCATCACAAAAGAACTGTGTGCCCCAGAGTATCAGAGCTGGGAGTGCCCAGTCGGGAGAAAACCCCACAGGGAAGGAAGCAAACAGGGACAGAGTTAGGGTACCCAGGATCTCCCTAAAAATGGTCACCTAGATCAGCAGGCGCTTGCGGTCAGCCCAGAGACCTGCTGGAGCACCAGCTATGTGTCAAAGACAGATCTGTGCCACCCAGAGCACCAGACCCTGGGTTTCCCTGTCCCCGAATTGGTGAATCGAAGGGCTGTGGAACCCAAAAGAACCATGGGAGGAGCCTGCGGAGAAGGGGCACAAAACCTGATCTAAGTCCAATAGGGCACAGGTCAACTGCCATTATCTCCGTGGACTTCTCCAGGGGAATTGATTCCTGGGCACTTCCTCCCAATGGACTGAAGCAGCGGCAGATGTAGCCAAGCCTGCAGCAGAGGAACCAGAGAGAAGATACTGCAGCCAGCAGGAAAGCAGCATCAGAGGTACCCCAACCAGCAGAGAAGCAGAGGAGTCAGCCGGCAGTGCACACAGCAACTTGCAAGGAACACAGGCGGCACATTCCAAATACAGATCTCCAGCATTCCCCCACAGCCTTGTCTGAGGGGGTAGCTGCTGAAGTAGATAGCACTTCCCAACTCAGGTAGCAGAGTGCAGCTTGCCTGGCTTCCAGCTTCCAGCTCAGATCTCTGGCCAGGAGCAGAGAGTCCACAACTGAATACATGCCCTGCCCACAGCACCAGCTACAGACATCAGAGTCCAGCCTGTTGAGCCCACCTCAGACTGTAGACCACCAGGTATTCAGGAAACCTTCTTAGGAACAACTGAACCAACAACACATACTCTCAAACCTCTGGTCCCCACTGATATTCCTGAAGAATTCTACAGACACCAGAGTAAGACAGTTCCAGTCCAAAGGTCAGACTTGAGGAAGAAACAGTGAAGATTATATATAAACAATGACAAAAGGTCGATGTAAGAACTCACCCAATAAAAAACAGGACACCATGGCACCACAAGAAACACCAAAACAAATGTATATTTTAATTCAGCAGAAACTCAGGAATATGATTTTAAAGCTATGGTTATCCAGTTAATTCAGGAACAAAAAGAGAAAACGAACAGAGCTCTCAAAGAAATTCAAAAGAATATAATGGCCCATGTAGAGGAACAATTAAAGACATATAGAGAGGAAACAAAAACAGAAATAGGAGCCACCTTCAATCAGAGGAAAGAAATGGTGCAAAGCATGAAAACAGAATTAGAATCTATAAAGAAAACCCAAACAGAGAAAAACTTGGAACTGGAGAACTTAGAAAAAAGATCAGGAACCACAAAGGTAAGTATCACCAATAGAATACAAGAGATGGAAGAGAAAATCTTGGGAGCTGAAGATACACTTGCTGAAACTGATTCCTCACTCAAAGACAAACTAAAATCAGAACAGTCCAAAACACAAAACATTCAAGAAGTCAAGGATGCCATGAAAAGACAAAACCTAAGAATAATAGGAATAGACGAAAAAGAAGACTCCAGGCACAAAGGACTGGAAAATATTTTTAAGAAAATCATAGAAGAAAAGTTCACTAATTTAAAGAAAGAGATGTTCATAAACATACAAGAAGCCTACACCAAATACACTAGACCAGAAAAGAAATACCTCTCGTCACATCATAGTCAAAACATTAAACCTACAAAACAAAGAAAAAATATTAAAGGCACAAGGAAAAAAGGTCAAGTAACATATGACCAGACTTCTTATCAGAAACTATGAAAGCCAGAAGGGCCTGGGCAGAGGTCATGCAGTCTTTAAGGGAACACAGATGCCAACCAAGACTACTATACCCAGCAAAGCTTTCAATCAACACAGATGGAGAAAACAAAATATTCCATGACAAAACAAAATTTAAGCAATATCTACACAGCAACCCAGCCTTACAGAAGATAATAGAAGGAAAATTCCAATCCAACAAAAACAACTACACCAAAGAAAATATAGGATACAGACAATCTCCCAGCAAAAATTAAAAGCGGGAAAAAAAATAGCAATGAATCATAGTAAGACCACCAACTTCACAATAGAAGGAAGTAACAGTCATTGGTCACTATTGTCTATCAACATTAATGGACTCAACTCTCCAATAAAAAGACACAGACTAACAGAATGGTTGCAGAAACAGGAACCAACATTCTGCTGCATTCAAGAAACACACCTATGCAACAAAGATAAACACTACCTCAGAGTAAAGGGCTGGAAAAATGTCTTTCAAGCAAATGGACCCAGAAAACAAGCTGGGGTAGTGATCCTAGTATTTAATAAAATGGCCCTTTGACCTAATCAAAAAAGATGAGGAGGGGCACTTCTCATCAAAGGAAAATTCCAACAGGAGGACATCACAATTTTGAACATCTATGCCTCAAATACAAGACCAGCTACGTTTGTAAATAAAACATTATTAAAGTTGAAATCTCACATAGATCCCAGCACCCTAATAGTGGGAGACTTCAACACTCCACTCTCACCAAGAGACAGATCATCCAGTCAGAAACAACACAGAGAAACAAGGGCACTCACAGAGACCCTAAATCAAATGGATTTAATAGATGTCTACAGAACTTTTCATCCAAAATCAAAAGAGTACACCTTCTTTTCAGCACCACATGGAACCTTCTCCAAAATAGACCATATAGTTGTTCACAAAGCAAACCTCAGCAGATACAAGAGGATTGAAATAATCCCTTGGGTCCTATTTGAACCATCATGGTCTAAAGCTGGACCTCATCAACAACAGAAACAGCAAATGGCCTGCACATACATGGAAACTGAACAACTTGCTACTCAATGACAGCTTGGTTAGGGAAGAAATAAAAAAAAAGAAATTAAAGACTTCCTAGAATTCAATGAAAATGAAAACACAACACACCGAAACCTATGGGACACAATGAAGGCAGTGCTAAGAGGAAAGTTCATAGCACTAAGTGTCTTCAAGATGAAATTTGAAACATCTCACACAAGCAACTTAACGGCCCAGCTGAAAGCCTTAGAAAAAAAAAGAAGCAGATACACCAAAGAGGAGCAGATGGCTAGAAATAATCAAACTCAGGACAGAAATCAATCAATTAGAAAAAAATGAAACTATTCAAAGAATCAATGAAATCAACAGCTGGTTCTTTGAGAAAATCAACAAAATAGACAAACCCTTAGCCAAACTAACAAAAGGCAGAGAGAAACAACCCAAATCAACAAAATCAGAAATAAAAAGGGGGACATAACAACAGACACTGAGGAAATCCAAACAATCATTAGGTCTTACTACAAAAACCTATATACTACAAAATTTGAAAATCTAAATAAAATGGATGATTTTCTTGGTAGATTCCATCTACCTAAATTAAGTCAAGATCAGGTTGAATAATTGAATAGACCTATATCTCCCAAGGAAATAGAAGCAGTCATCAACAATCTCCCTTCCAAAACAAGCCCTGGGCCAGATGGATTCAGTGCATAATTCTACAAGACCTTCAAAGAAGTGCTAACTCCAATTCTCTCTAAACTATTCCAAAAAATAAAAACAGTAGGAACATTAACAAACTCATTCTATGAAGCCACAGTCACCTTGATACCTAAATGACAAAAAGACCCCCCCAAAAGAGAACTTTAGCCCTATGTCTCTGAAAAAAGAAATTGAATAAGATATCCGAAGATGGAAAGATCTCCCCTGCTCATGGATTGGTAGTATTAACAATTTGAAAATGACCATATTGCCAAAAGCAATCTACAGATTCGATGCAATTCCCATTAAAATACCAACACAATTCCTTACAGACCTTGAAAGAAAAATTCTCAACTTCATATGGAGAAATCAAAAAAACCCAGAATTTCCAAAATGATCCTGTACAACAACAGATCATCTGGAGGTATCTCCATCCCTGACCTCAAGCTGTACTACAGAGCAATAGTTATAAAAACTGCATGGTGTTGGCATAGAAACAGAATAGTGGATCAATTGAACCATATAGAAGACCCAGAAATAAACCCACATGCCTTTGCAACTTGATTTTTGATAAAGATGCCTAATCCATCCAATGGAAGAAAGACAGCATCTTCAACAAATGGTGCTTGACCAACTGGATGTCTATACGCAGAAAAATGAAAATAGATCCATATTTATCACCCTGCACAAAACTAAAGTCCAAGTGGATCAAAGACCTCAACATAACACTGGACACATTAAATCAGTTAGAAGAAAAAGGGGGAAAGACCCTAGAACTCATCGGCACAGTAGACTATTTCCTGAACAGAACACCAACAGCACAGGCTCTAAGAACAACAATAAATAAAGGGATCTCATGAAACTGAAAAGCTTCTGTAAAGCAAAAGACACTGTCATCAAAATCAAACGACAGCCTACACACTGGGAAAGGATCTTCACCAACCCTATATCTGACAGAGGGCTAATATCCAATATATATAAAGAACTCAAGAAGTTAAAAAGCAACAAATCAAGTAATCCAATTAAAAAATGGGGGATGGAGCTAAACAGAGAACTCTTTGTAGAGGACTGTAGAACGGCAGAAAAACACTTAAAGAAATGCTCAACATCCTTAGCATCAGGGAGATGCAAATCAAAACAACCCTGAGATTTCACCTTACACCTGTCAGAATGGCTAAGATCAAAACCTCAAGTGACAACACATGCTGGAGAGGTTTTTGTGAAAGAGGAACCCTTCTCCATTGCTGGTGGGAATGCAAACTTGTACAACTCCTCTGGAAATCAATTTGGCTTTTTCTTAGACAATTAAGAATAGTGATTCCTCAAGATCCAGCTATACCACTCCTAGGCATATATCCAAAAGTACACCACAAGGACATTTGGTCAACTATGTTCATAGCTGCTTTATTTGTAATAGCCAGAACCTGGAAACAACCCAGATGTCCCTCAGTTGAGGAATGGATACAGAAATTGTGGAACTTTTACATAATGGAATACTACTCAGCAATTAAAATGAGGAAATCATGAAATTTACAAGCAAATGGTAGGACTTGGAAACAATCATCCTGAGTGAGGTATCCCAAAAGCAGAAAGATGGACATGGTATATACTCATTTATATAGACGTATAAGATATGATAAACATACTGAAATCTTTATACCTAAAGAAAATAAAAAATAAACAGGACCTGGGTAAGAGTATTAATCCTTACTTAGAAAGTCAGATTGGATGGACATTAGATGTAGGAGAAAACAAGTAACAGGACAAGAGCCTACCACAGAGGACCTCGGAAAGACTCTTACTAGCAGGGTATCAAAGCAAAGATTAAGAATCATAACCAACCCTTTGGTAGAGTGCAGGGAATCATATGAAAGAAGGGGGAATTAGTATGACCTGGAGAGGACAGGAGCTCTGCAAGGACCAAATATATCAGGGCACAGGGGTCTTTTATGAGACTGTCTCTCCAACCAAGGGCCATGTATGGTTATAACCTAAAACCCCTGCTTGTATGTAGCAGATGGTAGCTCAATACCCAAGTGGGTTTACTAGTAAGGGGAACAGGGACTATTTTGGACATGAACTCAATGGCTGGCTCTTCGACCTCCTTGTCCCATGAGGGAGGAGCAGCCTTGCAGGGCCACAGAAGAGGACATTGCATCCATTCCTGAAGAGACCTGATAAGCTAGAGTTAAATGGAAGGGGAGGAGGTCCTCCCCTATCAGTGGACTTGGAAAGGTACAGGGAGGAGATGAGGGAGGGAAGGGGGGATAGGGAGGGAATGCGGGAGGGGCTATGGCTGGGATACAAGTACATAACCTGTGATTAATATAAAATAAAAGTGAAAAAATGCTAAAAAATCGGAAAGTCATCAAAAAATTTAATAGTTCCATAATTAAAACTGAAAATCAAATGTAACTTTTGTTCTTATAAACATTTTATTGAATATTCAAATATGAACTTTTAATGAGAAATTGATATAAAATTATAAAACATTTTGCATTTATATTTATATACATAAAATAAAATGAAACAGAATTAAAATTGTAGTTCTTCAGTCTATTTTCCATGTTTGCGGTATTTAGAGGTCACATGTTTCCATATTACTGGACAGTGCAGGTCTATTATGAATGAAAACTGGAAAGATGCAGAAGGGAAAAATCATTAATCCTTGCTATTTGTTAACAAAAATGAGATAGGTTCCATTTGTGTTTGCACATATCTTTAATTCCCACAGTCAGAAAGCAAGTGAATTTGGATTGCTTTGAGTTCTCTTCCAACTTGGTCTACATAGCTAGTTCCCGTACAGACAGAATTACATCATGTGAGACACTTTCTCCAAAAGAAAAAAAAAAGATTTATTGAAAACCATTCTGAATATGATACCTTGATAGCAAAATTAGTATTTGGTAGAAATATGAACAACTTTAAGGGTTTGGGGACTAGAGAAGAAAAGTTCAGCTTTGTAGGTAGGGCATTATCATGTCAGCAGTAGTTTTGTAGAGAGATGTCGAGTGTCTTAGTGTTTTTCTTCTCATCAGGCCATAAAGAACTTGGGGAGGACGATTTTTCTCTCACTCCACTTCACCGGTCATCATCTAAGGAACCCAAAAACTGGGACCTGGAGACAGAGACTGAAGCAGAAGGCGTGGATGCCTACTGCTTTCTGGCTTGCTTCTCAAGGCTTTCTCAAGCCAGCTTTCTTATGGAACCCGGGACCGCCAGTCCAGGGTTGACACCCGCACATAGTCATTCACTAAGAAAATGCACCCCAGGCTTGCCTACAGGCAATGAGCTGTCCTCTTTTCCAAGATTAAAATGACTTGTTAGTGTCAAGTTTACATAAACCCACCCTTCTCAGTTAGAAAAGGGATACCCTCACTAACTGGGAACTTTGTGTCAGGGATCCTTTAAGAAGAATATGGACCAATTATCTAAAAGACATTAGCAAGCAAAATATGTATTAAATATGTGAACTGAGAAATATTGTTCTGTCTGACTTAGCCCTTTCAAAGAACAGAAGCTAATCCAAGAGACTCATTAAATGGTAAAAGAGTCTGGGTAGCCTAAGGAAGAAATGCCTGTTCAATAAGCCACATGACAGAGTGTAGCTACAGAGTGTATGAAGGGATGGAAGGCAGAAGAGCTCTCCCCGGCTCCCAGTGTGTTGCCGCTGGCCTGTGCTGAGTTCTCCTCCTGCCCCAACTCACACACTGGATTCACTCATCTCTCTTCTCTAAGAGCCACAGTAACAGGTACTGTTACTTTGCCTTTGGCTTGTCTTACAAATTTGGGTGATTTGGTTTGTTCATTTGACTCGTTCATCATTTACTCAGCCATTACTTCCTGTGAACCTAGCACTAGAGGCACAGACAGAACAAGGTGCTAATTTCCTTTCTAGGATTCATTTTTCTCTGACATGTATTATAAATAAGACTGCCCAGGGAAACCCACCCGCTGTTTCCTCTGGCAAACTCTCTTTGAACAGGAAGGGATTTCACTTCCCCTACTTCAGATTCGAGGGAAGGGGTGTTCTAGCTGCGCTGCCTCTTAGAGCTACAAGTTATCCCTTGTTCCATGTCCTCACCTTGGGCACATCTGGACTTCTTTTCATTTGAGGCTCTCTCCAGGAACCATAGCGGTTATGTAGAGAAGCATTTCATAAATGATAATTCAAATCACTTTAGGCAGTGCTTTTTAGTTTTATGAGGCGATTTCATTTCTTTCCATAACTACTATTTATGCTGGCACGACCTTGTCAAAATATTAAGTGGTATTTCTAGATATAAATTACCTCAAAGTAAATACATTTTAAATGAAATAAATCTTAAATGTTATTTTAAAAGTAAATAAAATGCTAGTTTTAATCTTTGTGATTATAGTTGAATCATTATCTAAATTTTGGGAAAGTCTGAATTCGAGAGAGAGGAAAGGAGGGCCTCAACGACATAAACTCTAAACTCTGCAGAAGAGAGCACAGGCATTCTAACTAACTGTACATGTATAAATGATGCATTCACTTGTATTATTATACTCAGAATAAACAGCATCAAGGTGGCTAAGATTTTTACCTTTCCCAGCCTGATGGTCACGTAAAGATGTATGACTCAACAGGAGCAACAAAAATATTGCATATTTGTGTTAATTCTCCTAACCCTTTTAGCTACTGGAGCATGTTTACCTACTGCACATGTTGTGAGTTGGATTTTAGGAAAGGGATCCTGGGTTCAGGGAATCCCAGGCTTTTATAATTAGCAGAACACTTTCCTGCCAGTGTTCTGGAGTGAGACATACTGTGTTCTTTATGCTGCTCTGGATGTGCTTGTGCCTTGCTCCAGGAGGAGACCCTGCTTCTGTTATCATTAGGCATCATGTAGCTGCCTTATCTCAGAAGGCATTCAGGGATATGACACCTAATCATCAGTATCTTAATACATGAGCAAAAAAGTCGTTTTGATCATTGTGATAAAGATGAGCTATATTTCCAAGTCCATATCTATCTATCTATCTATCTATCTATCTATCTATCTATCTATCTATCTATCTATCTATTTATCTATCTATCTATCTCTCTCTCTATCTATCTACAACTATCTATATATATATTATGATAGATACTAGAATTTATTCATAGAAAAGTGTTAGTATGAAAGTATTATGATGTACAATTAAGTTGATCATAGCAAAATAAACGTCTGTAAAATAATAAACATGCCATCACGGAGGTATCTCATGAATAAATTCTGACAATGTATTTTATAGTACATTACTATATGTTCATACAGAGAGGTTAATTGAAAATATGTAAGTTAAATTATTCTATGATGTATTAGTTAACAAGTTGAGCACTATTCATGCATTGTTTTAGAAGGTAGGAATATTAACAGGAAAGGTCATTGTTACACTGGATTTTTTTTTTACTCAGATGAGTAAAACATAAAGAACTAGACATAGTAGATGTGCATATCTATCACTACCTACTAAATTACAGAATTTATTCCAGATGGGATTTTCCTATTTTTTAATATTTACTTGGGGAAAATCTGATAGATTTCTAAGTAACATACTTCTTATCTAGATGAAGCATTTAAGAGTTCCATCATTTATTGCAGCAACATTTATTCTGGATGGCAGAGAGGGAGGTTTTCCCGTTATGTTAAAAATCTTACAGAGGAAAGAAACGCTCGGCCAACCTCTTACCAGAAGATTCCGCTAACCACTCTTACGTATTATTTTTATTTTTTTTCTTAAACCTATATTGCATTTCCAGGGCATGATTTTTGTATTGCTTAGCAACAAGATTTCATGCATTTTTTTTTTAAAAAAATAAATGCCACAATTTATCTTGGCTAGAGGCTGAAAGAGCCAAATAAGTATGGCACCCACTTTCTTTCTTTATTTTTTCTTCTTTTTTTTTTAAAAAATATTTTTTAATATTAGTAAAAGTTTACTAACTTTGTACCCCAGCTGTATCCCACTCCCTTATTCCCTCCCAATCCCACCTTCCCTCCTTCATCTTCTCCTTACCTCTTTCCAAGTCCACTGATAGGGGAGGACCTCCTCCCCTTTCATATGACCCTAGCTTATCAGGTATCTTCAGGCCTGACTGTAAAGTCCTCCTCTGTGACCTAGTAGGGCTGCTCCTCCCTCAGGTGTGGCTGGAGGGAGGTCAAAGAGCCCGCCATTGAGTTCATGTTGGAAATAGTCCTTGTTCTACTTACTAGGGCACACATTTGGATATTGAGCTACCATGGGCTATATCCAAGCAGGGGTTCTAGGTTATATCCATACATGGTCCTCGGTTGGAGATACAGTCTCATGAAAGACCCCTGTGCCCAGATATATTTGGTCCTCATGGTGCTCCTGTCCTCTCCAGGTCATACTAACTCCCCCTTCTTTCATATGAGTCTCTGAACTCTGCTGAAGGTTTGGTTATGAGTCTCAGTATCTGCTTTGATACACTGCTAGGTAGAGTATTTCAGAGGCCCTCAGTGGTAGACTCCTGTCCTGTTACTTGTTTTCTCCCACAGCCAATGTCCATCCCATTTGTCTTTCTGAGTGAGGGTTGATCATCTTACCCAGGGTCCTCTTTCTTGTTTATCTTCTTTAGGTGTACAGATTTTAGTACGTTTATCCTATCTTATAGGTCTAGTACCCACTTATAAGTGAATATATACCATGTGTGTCTTTCTCCTTCTGGGATATCTCACTCAGAATGATCTTTTCTAGATCCTACCATTTGCTGGCAAATTTCATGATTTGCTTGTTTTCAATTGCTGAAGTTTCTGTAAAGCAAAAGACTGTTTTCAGAACAAAATGATAGCCTACAGACTGAGAAAAGATCTTCACCAACCCTATATCTGACAGAAGGCTGATATCCAGAACATATAAAGAATTAAAGAAGTTATAAAGCAAGCAATCCAATTAAAAAATGGGGTATGGAGCTAAACAGAGAGTTCTCTGTAGAGGAATAGAAAATGACAGAAAAACATTAAAAGAGATGTTCAATGTCCTTAGCCACCAGAAAGATGCAAATGAAAACAACCCAGAGATTTCACCTTACACCCATCAGAATGGCTAAGATCAGAAACTCAAGTGATCCTTGGTTGGAGAAACAGTCTTATAGAAGACCCCTGTGTCCTGATATATTTGGTCGTTGTGGAGCTCCTTTCCCCTCTAGTTCATACTAATTCCCTCTTCTTTCATATGATTCCCTGCACTCTGCTGAAGGTTTCCATGCATGGATTTAACCTAAAATCCCTGCTTGCCTGTAGCCCATGGTAGCTCATTATCCAAGTGGGTTCCCTAGTAAGGGGGGCAAGGATTATTTCTGACAGGACCTCAATGACTGGCTCACTGAGCTTCTCCTCCCCCCCCCCCCCGCCGAGGGAGGAGCAGCCTTCCTAGGCCACAGAGAAGGACATTGCAGCCAGTCTTGAAGATACCTGATAAGCTAAGGTCAGATGGAAGGGGAGGAGGACCTCCCTTATCAGTGGACTTGGAAGGGAGCAGATGAGGGAGGGAGATGTGGGATTAGGAGGGAAAGAGGAAGGCTGGTATACAAGTGAATGATCTGTGATTAAAATAAATAATAATAATAAAGAGTTAGTAATTGAACTACTAAAGTATTTTACAGTCTTTTTGAGAAAGCATTTTGTACAGTTACAAAGCAGTCCACAGAATGTATTTTAATGCATGTGACCAACAAAGTCTATATTATTACTATAGGAAAATATTGGTGATAAATAAGTAATACCAAATAACTCTGATTTCAAAAGAGAAAATGGTAAAAGGCAGTTACAGAATAAAATCAAATTGCTATATGCTTCATCATTAACGAAAGACAGAGGACAATGACCATAAAAAGAAAATACTACCTTTAGAATGGCTAAATAAGCAACAGCAACAGAAACATTTGTGACCTGGATACTAAAAATTCCACAAGAGGAGAAGTTCAATTTGTTACAATATCTTTGGGAAACTATAATGCCTGTTCATCAAATTTAAATATGAAATCATACCATTATTAATCAATTGCATTCTCATGTTTATGTACAATAAAAATCATATGAAGTATCACCAAAAAACAAACAAACAAACAAACAAACACCTCAAGTGACAACACATGCTGGAGAGGTTGTGGAGAAAGGGGTATCCTCCTCCATTGCTGGTGGGAATGTAAATTTGTTCAACCTCTTTGGAAATCAATCTGGCGCTTTCTCAGACAATTAGAAGTTTTACTTCCTCAAGATCCAGCTATACCACTCCTAGGCATATATCCAAAAGATGCTCAAGTACACAACAAGGACATTTGTTCAACCATGTGTGTAGCAGCTTTATTCGTAATAGCCAGAACCTGGAAACAACCCAGATGTCCATCAACAAAGGAATGGATACAGAAATTGTGGTACTTTTACACAATGGAATGCTATTTGGCACCCACTTTCCTAATATGCACACAAATCATTAGGTTACAGGTGCAGTTTTGGATGGAATGGAATCTACTTTTGAAAACAAAAATTATTAGCAACCTCTGCAATTTGAAGATTGGCTGTTGGCGGAATCCTTCGTAGGTAAATTTACTTTTTCCAAAACTCAATAAAGAATGCAGATGCTATTTGGGAAAATATTTATCACTCAAAATTAAACATGGATGACTTATTCAGACAAAGATGAGTATGAGTGGATAGAAATTATTTTTGTAATCAGCTTTTGTCTAGTTGCACTTTTGAATAAATAATAATTCAACAGTGGAGAAATGGAATTATCTTTTAGTGGTGAGTCATAGAACTTAGCTAATTTCAGTTCATCAGAGATGATATATAACCTTGAGTGATGCATTTTTGATTGTTTATTTTAGAGGAAAATAACTTTGGTGGCCACCTGAACTTGAGGCCATCTAGAGCAGGCTAGGCAATCACACTATTTGGAATGTTGATTTGAAAGACTAAAGTCAATTGGGAAAATAACTTCAGTGTTGGTGATATGGTTCACCTATCCCGAAAAACGTCTAAAAGGGAGGAGGATCAGTGTCTAGACACCTTCGGTATTAGTCACTATTATGGTGTAGTATATCAAGAAATACCTTACTTTTACTGGTGGGTAGTCTTTAGTTTTCATCACTACGTGTATTAAATTCAGAGAAGAGAAACTGTACTGCATTGTTTATTGAACATATAAATCAATCAGTGAATCAGATAAATTTCAAACTTAAAATATATCTTTGTAAATAAAGGAACTTCAGATACCTTTACATAATTACTAAATTGAGAACACAGCATATAATTCTTGACTCAGTCTTTACAATGCTCTTTCTCTCAGTATATTGCTATTTAAGATAATTATGTTTTAAATATTTGTATTCATTTAATTTGTAATGTATTTTTATCATTTTCCTAATTCCCCTACTCCTTCCGGCTCCTTCCACAGCTCTCCAACTCCTTCTCAATTCATCATCTCTTCTTCTTTAAATATATACATATGTTATATATTAAAGTATGTATACTCTAAATATATTTTTATATTTAATGCTATTATTAAATTACCATATGAATGTAAATTTATAAATGCTATTTTCTCAGTTCCTTTAGTGTTGCTCATATGCACATGTGCTTAGGGTTGGCTGCTTGTGTCTGAATAATCGATCAGGGCGTTTGTCCCTGGAAAAATGATTTTTACTCTCTCAGCAGCAACTAATTGCCTGTAGCTCTACATCTAGGGCTGGGACCTTCTAAAAACTTTCCAATAAACTTTGGCATGTCATTAGTATTGTCAATTTTTTTGTTTTAGGTCTTGCTTAGGAAGCCTTATTGCTGATATTCTTTATTTCCCTTTCTCTCTGCTCTACACCATATTATCACAATAAAAACTACCCTAATGTATCTCTGTACATTTTTCTTCATGCTCTTATGGTCAAACTAAACTCCTATAAAGGGTTCTTCTCATTATTTTACAAAGATGCCCATTACTACAAATTTAATTTCATATTTTGTGTATATTCCACAATACTACTTTGGTAATTCCTTCCACTTAACTTAAATGTTCCTAATTCATTCTTTTGTATGACTGTATAGTAGCAATATACCATAAAAATAGATGTGCCATAACATACAATACCTCAGCGATGGCATGTGTATTGTTTATTATGGTTTATTATGTTATTATCAGCTTCTTTGTGTATTTATTTCATATTAATACTTTTCTTAATATCTTAGGCTTTGTTTTTATTATAACACATACAATATATACACATATATGTATATATAATATTATGTGTGTGTGTGAACTGGGAAGTATGGCACTTGCTGTGAGGTCTGATAACATGGTAGAAGGACAGAGCATTACAAAAGGACTACAAAGTGACTTCCATATGTTTGCTGTGTCTATTGCAACCTTCCTTTCTAAAAAACAAAGAAACAAACAAGGTATTTATTCTTTCTTTTTCTACCAACTGTTTTCTTTTTTATTCTTTCTAAAAAAAGCCAACAACTGAACACCCCAAGGGAAATCTATTGTTTTCTTAGCACCAAGAAGTTCACATTCTTCACACTCACTGACCTTGAATCAAACAGCAGCATAATTAAAAAAATATTATTTTATATCAATCTTACATAATCCATCATATAATTACATGATCAATTAATAATGTGCATATTATTCATAACAAATATTAACGAACCATATGGGACTGATTATGATAGGCTATTTTCCATTTAAATATTCCTACTTCCTTATCATCAAATATAACACTTATTCTCATGGTACTTTCTAGATTTATATGGTCATTGTCTAATTTTTAATAATGATTATCAATAAGATAATTGGGCCTGTTCTCTATGCCATACCTACTATTCAATAAACTTTCTCACGTATAATTTATAATAGCTTACTAACCATATTCGTGGGGAGGGCCTGGTATCAGCTTCCATTCAGGTCTCAACATGGCACCATTTCCTCTTTTTTAATGCTCTTTCTGTGTATTGCTTTGTTCCCCTTTACTCTTTGATTCTGCCACATTGTTCTCCTGCCACAGTAGGCACCGTGCATGTGTTTTTTTTGAAAGTTAATTCAACATTGTACCACATAAATGTTCTCCATGGAAACAGTAGTAGTAATGTTTTTTGTTTTTTGCTTTTTTTAAAATAGAGTACATACCATATTTAAACATGCAGATGAGATTTATTGTATGGTACTGTCTCATAAAGTTTTATACACTGAGAATTCCCTTGGTCTGCCACTAGCAAACCAGAGACACAGGCAATGAAATATCGTCTAAAAGTCTGGGAGGTAGAAAACCATTGGTGTACATTCCTGTTTGGGTTTGAAGGCTGGACAACCAAAGGATCTAACGTCCACATTTTCAGTTCTTCAAGTGAGAAATTCAACCTTTCTACTCCTGTGTTATTTTAGCTTTCAAAGATTTGAAGGATGTCCACTCACACTGGAAAAAGCAGTCTGATTTCCTCAGTCTACTCATTGAATATTAAACCCATTCCAAAACACTTTCCCAGACACACCCAGATATAATATAAAACCAGATATCTGGGTTTTCTTCAGTACCATCAGGTTGGCATACACTGTGGCCCGTCAGATAACAGAATGCTTTTATCACAAAATAACCTAGATGTCACACTTCTCCAAATGTCAGAATGCCCAAAAGCATGGCATGTCTGGGTGGGGCATCAGTCACTGATTCTGATACTGTCAAGCTTCTACTTGAGAAACATTGCCCAGGACAGCACCCACTGTCCGCACACACATCCACTTTTAATGATGAAAGACTATCATTAGCTGCTTTCTATTGAGAATATCGGAGGTGATGAGTAATAGCATTTAAGTGGCAACATAACATCAAAGCAGAATTTAGGAATTCATATTTAAACAAATTAAGGAAATCAAATAAATGTCAAATGAGAGGCATGCAAATAAAAAACCTGTCATGGGTTAGCAGGAATATCTGAAAAGCAGTGATAAAATTATTATCAGGATGTCAACAGAGATAAATACCATTTGTACAGGTGAGAGGAAACAGGTTGACAGCAAAAATATTCAAGTGAATAAATGTCACTTGGTAATGATCCTTATTGATGCCTTTATATAAGATGAAGGGTAAAATTTAGCTCACTGCATTTTTTTATTAAATTTGAAATTAGCACAAGTATACTTATCTTTGTTTTCTATCTCATTCTGTGCATCTTTTTATTTTTTTCTTCAAGTTGTCTAACCTTTCTAATGACCAAGGGGAAACTCTAGTCCATTGTGCATAAGGTACATAGCGATGCCTGATAATGTTAGTGTTGAAATATTGACGGAGAATGCCTTAGAGGAAAGGACACGTGGTTCCAGTGAAAAACATGTTTGCTAAGGATCTCACATTGTATTACCACTGTGTTGCCAGCAGTCTGTCGCAGTGCTTAGAGACTCAGGCGCAAGGGAGGATGCTTAAATCTCACTCTGAAGAGGAAATAGAATAGACAGCAGAAGCGGTTGAAGAGAAGAAACAGGGTAGGAGAGGGAGCAGTGGAGATCAGACACGGGGAGAGCAGGAGAAGGAGGACAGAGGTTTGCAGAGAGAAGAGAAACTTGACAAGCAGGGACATCACTGAGGTGGATGGGAAACCTAAAACTGGGTAGGTTCCTGGGAGGATATGGGGCATGACACCTTGTTGCAGGGGTCGTGGAGACTGGAAATGCTACCCTCTAAGTAGATAGGGTTCCTTGTAGAGAAAGGAGAACACCATACCACCCAGAAAACCTTCCACCCTGCTTACAAGATGTGCAGGGATAAAGACAGAGCAGAGATTGAGGGAATGCCCAACCAATCCTGGCCCAATCAGAGGTATCCCATGGAGAGAGCCAGCCCCTGACACTATTCATGATACTGTGCTATGCTTGTAGACATATGGGAGACAAAGGCACATTACTCTATAATTTGAAGTTGTTCACTATGTAATGATATATTTTTAAATTTATTATTATTATTATTATTTATTACAATTTGTATCTGGGATGCGGCCCCCTCCCTCCTCTCTTTCCAATTCTTTTCTCCCTCCTTCTTCTCTCCCTACGCCCCTCCCATAATCCACTGATAGAGGATGTCCTCCTTCCCTTCTATCTTATGCTAGCCTATCAGGTCTCATCAGGGCTGGCTGCATTGTCTTCCCCTTGATAGGAAGCATCTGATTCTATGAACTATGCAGCTCAGGTATTTATTTGCTCTTGTAATGACGTATATGCCAGTCAATATCTGTTAAAGCATGCTAGGAAGCAGAGTTCCAAGTAATTTTCATAATTTATAAATGTTAAGAAAGGCAGACTGTAATTTAGGTGTGAAATTTGCCTCTATTTCTTGAGTTTCTCTTCTCTAATTGACAGAAGCAAAAATACTTATTTATCTAGAACACACATACATGACAGCATCTTTCTTTCTAAGGATGACTTTGCTTAACTTTAAGCTAAGAATAAAAGAAGCCTAAGCACCTGAAAAAAAAATACTTGAGGGCAATATCCCTGATGTAAAATGCCATTGTATTAGTATAGAAGCTATGAACATGATAAAGATTTTAATGAAAGGTCAAAAATACAGAGAAAACTGTTCATGTCTTGTTAATAACCAGATAGAATTTGTTTAAATATAAAAGATAAAAAATTGTTTAGATATAAATTTGTCTAGATATAAAAGAACTTGTTTAGATATGAAAGTCTAGATGTAAAAGAAGGAAAAACGTTACAAACATACAGTATAAATATTAAACAACCTGAGTAGCCTTAGTTTTACTGACTTTTGAAAACAGATCTGTAATTGGATTTCTTTAAAAAGCAGTTTGCTGATGTTTAGTAACATTCATCTTAACTGTTCAAACCATTGTAGAACAATGGTTCTCAACCTGTGGGTCAGGACCTCTGTGGGGGTCAAACAACCCTTTCACAGGCGTCACCCGGGACCATCAGAAAACACAGATATTTACATTATGATTCATTATAGTAGCAAAATTACAGCTATGAAGTAGCAATAAAATAATGTTATGGTTGGGGGTCACTACAGCATGAGGCAGTGTATTAAAGAGTTACAACATTTGAAAGACTGAGAACCACCAATGTAGAACAACTTACATTACTCTTATTCTAGCCTATGTGGAAAAAAGGTAACTTCTTTATTTTGTAGATGAAAGAATGATGTATTTTTTAAATTAATTTTTAAGGCCATAATTAGGAAACACCTTCCTATATCATTGGCTTTCCGGATGAGAAGTTTTGAGTGGCCTCTGGAAGCTGGAAGGAGTGAGAAAGAGTGATTCCCTCCCAGGATCAAGACAAACACAGACCTATCAACATCTTATATTTCCCTCAGTGAAACCCATCGCTGCCTTTAGGACCTTGCAACTGTAAAGACAAGTTACAGGCTGATTTACTTAAAAGAAAGCAACAGCAACAAAAACAGTTGAGGTACAACTGACTTGAAGTTAACAGTGGCAGTGGGGATGGAAAGGGGGGAAAAAACAGAAAATATGAAAAAACCAGAAGCAGCAGAAATGCAATAAAAAGCAAGAATTTGAGCCAAAAAAAAATAGGTCACAGTTTTTGAAAGCAAGGAGCTTCCCCCCCCCCATTGGAAATGCTTCTCAAACATACATACATGGCAGCCTTCAAGGCAAGAAGAGAGGAGCTGAGACTAAGGACCCTCTTTGATCATGGATTTGTGAAGGACTTAAACTCACAGATTGCTGGCCATACTTGGCTCAGCTGCCTTGCTGTTGGCTTTATTCTGCATACCCCATGGAAAGCAGCAGCTGCTGACTGCATTGCTGTATTATGAAAATTACGGAGAACTTTTTGTGTGTGCATGCATGTGTGTGTGTGTGCGTGTGTGTATGTGTGTGTGTTCCTTGGCAGCACATTTCTGTCCAGGTGTTTGAGAAACTCAGACTATAATTATGCCAAAGCAAGAGTAGATGAGAGAAGTTCAGTCGAGGAAGCCAGATTGCTTTTTGTCAAGAGAGGCTGTCAAGAGAGAGCCTGGTGTGGAGGAAGGAACGTGAGCTTTGTAGAAAATGCTGAATTTGCATACTGATTCCAACATTCAGTTCTGAGACATGGTACAAGCAAGTTTCAAGATCCACAGATTTCATTTTTTTTTTGTCATTGTTCACCATGAGTAGATTCACATCTATCTGGTGGGATTGCTGCATGGAATAAATGAATTGATAAAGGAAAAGGAAGATTAGAGATGAGGATGGAGAAATAAAGGAGAAAGTGGAAATAGAAAGGAAAAGAGAGAGAAATAGAATGGAGGTTTGGGCAATAAAAGAGAAAGTGTTCACGTGGAAAGTAATGAGAGAGGAGAGAGAGTTGGTGATGCATAATTATTCCTTTTCTTTGCTGAGCTCGAAATGCAGGCATATGAGGTGTTAATTAATTCATCTCCCCACTTATTCATACAGTGGCTATTAAGAGTTCCCTGGAAACTGGGGATGAAGAAAGCACACTCAATCTTGATGGCCATAGAATTTGAAGAAAAGTGGAGAAATGCAGGTTAAAATGTATTTATTCTTAGTGTTAATGAAACTAGTGTTACTAGTACTGCTTTATAGGTGTCAAAATTTGGTTGTGTTTAGCTAGTGATTGTATTAGAGTTCTCTAGGGAAACAGAGTAAGAGAATGAATATATGTTACAAGGTTATTTATTAAATTTGCTTGTATTATATGGACTGGTTGTTCAAAAATGTCTGTCTGCACACCTAAAAAGCTGAGGACCACATTCATACTGGAATGAAAGAATAGAAAGAAAAGAAGGAGAGGACATGATCAGAGAAATGAGAATGCCAAGTAGAAAGACAATATTTTGAGAGTGAAAGGTTCTCTGGTGCCTAACACAAGTTTCACAGGAAGATGTTTCACTGTCCTGAAATGTGACATGCTTCTAGGGAACAAAGAAGGAATGACAAGTGTCATAGAGTCAAGAATTATATTCCAATAAGGTTTCCATAGCAACTCCACAGGCTATCAGACAAGGGATAGTTCCACAGATGGAGGAAAGTAGATTTTTTACCTCAGTTTATTCCTAGCATTAGAATAGGAGGGTAGAATTAAAGCCATTTCATGAGAAACTCAAAATCACACCAAGAAAGAAATTATATGGGATACAGAAAAATTAATGCAGGAGACACATGGGTATGAAAGAAAAGAGTGACAGAGAAAGGAGAAGTAGGAACATCCTTATCTAACTAGCTTTGATTAACAGAAATCATCAAAGTTCAGGCAACTTCTTCCAGATGTTACAGTAGAAGCCTTAAAGGACACCTTTACTCAAGTCAGGCAGAGTTTAACGGGAAGTAAATCAACAGTTAAACATTTTATAATAAAACCATTAATAAAGTCAGGAAAAACAGACAAAAACAACAAATGCACCTGTTCATCTATTTTAATAACTGCCTTGGCTTCCTCTGAAATATACATGATTACATACATATCATTCCTCTAAATGAACTGTATTTATTCCTAACCTGACATAGTCACTCTGACGTGGGTATTGTGGAGCCCAAGGTAACTGATAGGGGGAAGTATGTCTAAACTTCCTGTTCCTTATTGGCTCTAATAGTTAATGACTGGAGTTTAAAATCCAGAAGTCACAGTGCAACTGTTTTATTAAAATGTACACAGGTCTGATCCAACAAACGGGAATATTATGCTTTGAAATAGAAAATTGGTATGCTGATACAAAATTTGAAATGATAGCTTTAGTTCATGCTAATTTAAAAAAGTTTGTGAAAGCATACAAACTTGATGTTAATGTTTAATATTTATCAGTTCAGTGTGTGTGTGTGTGTGTGTGTGCAAGTGCGCGCAAGTGAGCACTTGTGTGCCTGTGCCTGTATGTGATGCGTATGTGTGTGGCCTAAGAGAAGAGAATTAGAGGGCTGGAGAGATGACTCAGCTGTTAAAGTCATAGGCTCATAACCAAAACACGAACGAGTCAGTGTCCTTCTGCCACTTAGAATCCAGAGACAGAACCTTGCTGACAGACTGCAGGGGTGTTTGCCATCTGAGCCACCTTATTGGCTCTCGATGGTGGGAAGAGAGAGTAAGCATTGAAAGCTACCCACTGGTCCCCATATGTTCACACAGGTGCATGCAAAATTAACAGCAGTATAACAATAAGTTTAAAATTATAATATAAGTTAATGTACAAAACATGGAATTCTAGCAGAACTGCTGGGGAGTAGGAATGAAATGAAGGGGCAGATTGAGGATAGAAGAGAAGACTTTATGAGGTGAAGGCTGCCTCAAGCCTGCACTTGTTACAGGATTGCTCCGCTAAGCATTTTTAAGTAAGATTTGAATTTACTAAGTGGGAATTTTTTTTTAAGATGAGTAACCACAGAGTTAGTGAAAAAATAAAAACATATTGATAACTTGCTTTTGTATAGCTTTGTATTGTTTTTAAACACTGTGCCATGAATACACACACACACACACACACACACACATATATATATATATATCAGTTAATTCTTACAGCAGCTGTGTAGGACCAGCATTGGAAAAGGGACTGTATTTAGCATGCATAAAGGAAAATTGTTTAGAGAGGACTTGCCCATCCCCCGGTTGGGGTGAGGTGAGTACTGGTACTGTGTTACTAAGGATTCTCTGCCCACTCTGTATGCTTTAGATGCAATCATCACTTTTAAAGTATTTTCTTACTCATAGTATAAGAGAATTTCTCAAGTTTAACAAGACAAACATTGGAAAATATCTTAAATATTCTAATATTTTTGCCCTATGTTCCGGTCATTTATTTTGTCTTATTATATTTGAATGACTCTCTATAATGGGTAAAATTAAGCCTCTGAGTGCAAGAAAGATTTAGACTATTGATTTAATAATGTGTCCGTATGTGCTACTTTTCTTTTACTACAATTTGAGCTAAAACACCCTGGGGTCCACTTAATTAGGGAATTAGACTTCATTTGTATGAATTTTTCCCACAAGAATTACAGCATAAATTAGAGATGAGGACTGTCTCTGAAGCAATTTTAATAGCTTGCTTACAAGTGATTTGTTTTTATTTGTTTGTGTATGTAAATAATTAGCCCAGAAGAAGGCATTGGAATTGTTGAAGTTAGAAGTAGGTATGATCTGCCTGATTTAGGTTCTAGGAGTTAAACTTGGTTGTGAAAGAGAAGATGTCCGTACTGATCATAACCTCTCCTTCTTGATTATAAAACAAACAAACAAACAGAAAAAAACCCAAAAATAAACACCAACTTATGCTGAGAGAAGCCGCACAGACAAGGCTTTAGAAAGGCCTCATATAGGGAAAAGTTCTCTAGAGTTACAGAACCAATGGAATCTGCATGCTAGAAAGTGCAATAATGGATGTCTGCATTCTGAGGAAGCAGGGAAAGTGATAGTTACTAAGAATATGAGTCTGCATACTTCATCAGTCCACTCTAGGCCTGAAGGCCAATGAGGTCCCAAGAGAGTGTGTCTGGGAATCTGGCCATGTCTGAAAGGTGAAGCTTGAATTCAGTGAAGAATGAAAACAGTAACAGATGTGCTTGTTCAGGAAGAGGAAGCAAGGCAGGTGACTTCTGTTTTAACTTCAGACCCTTTTATATATGAAACACACTCCCTGATCAAAGTTGTCACCCAGTTGATGTGTCACAGTCACATAAGCACACAGAGGTGTGTCTTCTGGACACATCAAGTCTGATAATTAAGACCAACCTCTACAGACATCAAGAGGCTTCTCAGAACCCCTTATTGTTATGCCAACTCTCCCTCTCTAAAAGATGTATTTATTTATGTTATCTCTATGGATATTTAGTTTACATGTATGTCTGAACAGAAGAGAGGGTTGGATGCCCTGGAGCTGTAGCTACAGATAGTTGTTAGCTGCCACATGGGTACTGGGACTCGAACTCAGGTACTTCAGTAAAGGATCCAGCGCTCTTAACTTCTGGGCCATTTCTCCAGCATGGCATGCAAATTCTCCTCATACTATCTACAGATTCATAGAAAACGTTAAGTCCATGGGAGACAGTGTTTCATGTTACAGCATGAGAACTGCGCATGAGCCATAACTGTATTTTTAGAGGTTACCTAACTTTGATCCTGATATTTTATTTGAAGTCACACTGGGCTGGCCTTGAATTCCGTTTTTTTCTCAATCCTAGCTGGTAACCTTAAAACGTCACTTAGTCTTTTCAATCTTAGTTCCCTCAGCCATCATTGTAACTGGATAGGGTTTAGGTAATCCTTGTATCTTTTTGTTTTGAAACTTAGTCCTCATTGTGAGATAATAAGGGGATAAAAATTTAATTATAGTGTCTCATTTAGAGGTAGGGCATTTGGCACTTTATCTGGATTAAATAAGGCAATTAAGAGAGAGTCCTCCTGATTGAATTTTGATGGCCTGATAAAAAGGTGGATTCAGTCTGGAACACATCTGAAGACATGGACACAGGTCATGCATAAGTGAGGAAACTCATGCATACATGCTGCCTTTTGAGTGTCTCCTACTTTGGAATATTCTACATACACTGAAGAATTTGTATGCAAGAACTTATTAACCAACCATAGTCACTAAACTTTGTCCCTTAAGAACTGTGAGCTGAAATGATTTTTTGTAACTTGCCCAGTCTGCTATATTGTGATGAGTATTAGCAAGATAAAATGAACTAGTATACTTATTAATCAGAATCATTACCATTATCTCATGGACTGTAAAGGAATTAAATAAAATGACTATGAAAACAAACTAGTAGGGCCAGCCACAATATAAGCACTAAACAATAGCTATTGTTAATGATAACTGGTTGGACTACATGGAGAAAATTGTTAGAAACAGTAAGCCCACAGACGTGTTAACCAGGGCACTATTAGGAATAGCAACAGCTATCATCACAAAATATAAATTATTTTTCTTAAAGAACATGGGAATTATAATCATCAGAGTCACGTAGCATTTGCCTCTAAGGAACAATTTTTGTTTCTAAGTCATAAAATTTTGTTTCTTACATGTCAACCAAGTTTTTCATGCTGGTATTGTAGAACATTACCACATTAACATTGACATGACTATATGCGCAGTATAGGTCTTATGCATGTATGGAATTCTACCTGGCCTGTAATTATATATAGACTGTAACTACATGCTTCATAATTCTTTGGAAGGCAGAGACAGAGCTGTTCCAACGGGGCATGGTAAGAGATGAGGGAGGGAAGGTGGAGTTGGGAGGGACTGACAGAGGGGGCTATATCTGGGGTACAAAGTGAATAAACTGTAATTAATGTAAAAAAATAAAAAATTAAAAGAGAAAAAATAATTTAAAAATTTTTCTTGCATCCAGTTATGCATTACCAAATATTCACCTGGCTTTCATATCTGTCTTCTATTTGACATGTACTAAGCATATGAAGAATTCTGGGAGAATAATCAGCGCTTCATTTACACAGTTTGGTCACCGCCGCTGTCAGATGAGCCGATGCCTTTCTTACACAAGCACTTGACAGTAACCACCTGATAACTTTAGGAAACAGCATGTAAATATATTATTTTAGCTCAAATATTTTCTGGTGCTGAGATGGAACACAGCTCTGACTGCAGTGGAGTGTGACTAGAGCATGTTTACTGTGCATTGTCTTCTTGTTTTGAGATGCAAAATCATATGGTTCCTTACCAAAAAAAAAAAAAAAAAAAAAGCTCAAATCTGCAACTGAAGTGACAACACTGAATTGGACCATTGGACTAGCATTTGTATAATGCTCTATTTTTGACATACTCTTCACCATTGGAAGCAATATTTTCACTGCTTCTCTTTATTGAATATTAATTCATTCATTCATTACACTTGTGCCCAGAATATATCTTGTATTTTAGAGGAGCTCACAAATGAATGATTTGAGCTTCACATGCTTCTGTTTTAACTCTTAAATAGTGATTTATTTTTTGCAGAGGCTGGTGAAATTTTTGTCACATATGGAAGAAAATATTTCAATTGAAGAAAATGTTATAGAAAACAATTAGGGATTTTAGTGATTAAAATATACCCCATCACACATGCTTTTAATGTCATCAAATAGATAGCTCTGAAGTTTTGATTAGAGCTAAAGACAGGATGGTTCTGGAATTCAAATAAACAATATTTTTTTTTCTCTTCAAGCACAGGGAGAGAGAGGGCAGGGGCAGAGAGGAAGAGAGAGAGAGAGAGCTCTAAAGTTAACTAAAATATGGTGTGTTAGGTTCTTAAAGAAAATGATGAAAATTACATATTTGTATGTATGATTTTAGCATTATCTATGTAACTATCATCTATTAACCTATATGTCATGCTAACAGTTTGTGTATTAGTGACTGAAAGTAATGTTTTTCTGATTATTGAAGTAATTTAAATGGATAGGATTCATTTACTACTGTAAACCTCTGCAAGGTTGCTGGTTTGTCCTGAAAGTGAGAGTGATAGTATTTGCATATAAATTTGTTCACTGCTAAAGCTAGGTTTAGTGTTTTATTTGCTTGCTTTTTGTCTGTATCTCTTTGTACACCATGTAGTTGGTAGAGAAAGTGTATTGAAACCCACAGATATTGTTTTGAGCATCTTCTTTTCCTCTCTTGGGGGAAATAAAAAGAGCAAGTCATAGGGGTCTGAAAAGGACAGAACATAGACACCATACCTGTAAGTGTGACAAAAGTCAGCTCAAGTGGCATGTAATTCTGTTTTCCAAAAATGCCACATCCTGGGTAACTGGAGCAATTAAAAGTGAATAGATTAAAAGGAAAAGAAAAAAAAAAACAGAAGAGAAAGGAAAGAGGAAAGTGAGTGAAGGAGAATGAAGACAGACTAAAAATTCAAACATAATATTAAACAGATGCAATTCAAAAGGAATGTCTGCTTGTTCATAACTACTCTTTTGAATGTTTTCTAGGAGTCTTATGCTATGGACACAAAGAATAGAGCTACTAGAAAGTCAGTATAGGACACACACACACACACACACACGGAAGGGATGATAACTTTGGTAAAAGAGTTAGAATTCCTGACAAAAAATAACAAAATATTGAGCGAACTAGGAAATAAAGGTTATTTCCAACCCTGTGCCATGCTTAAAACTTTAAAAACTGATTTAATTTCACATTGGAAGCCTCCTAAATGCCGTAATACAGCAAGCCATTCATTTACCAACTCAGCCACTTTCCATGTAGTCACACTTCTATCTACAAGAATTACTTTTGAATTCTCTCATAATTTATGCCATAAACAAAGTTGATACCAACTGTACCTTTGAATATTATCTTATGTACTCACAGAGAGACAACTTGAAGGTTCATATCACTTGTTGAGATTACCCGAGAAAATTTCAGAATGAGAAAACATACCTATTTGGAGAACAGAATATCTAGAATGATTTGCTAATTGGGACAAAATTTAGACCTGTGTTAGGGGCAAGTATCTGGTTACCATTTCATTTAAAACAATATGATGGTTTAGGAATTCAAATTGGAAGAGTCATCCCAAATATTGGTTGGTTGGGCAGAAAAAAAAATAGCTTTCTCTTGTCTCAAGTACTTAATACTCGGAGGACTGAGGGATGATTGGACATGGCATGATAATTTTATTTAGGAAAGGTTGTAAAATGTCAAGGCAAGTCTGGTCTCATTACATGTTCCTTCTCTAGCTGATAATTTTTCTCATTAAAATCATCACTGTGATTATGAATCTGCTTTTCTCTGAGATTCTAAATTTTGGTCATTTGCCCTCTGTTGAGTAAGATATTTAGGAAAAAAAGCTATTTTTTAAAGTAAGTTGTAATTTTATGCATTTCTGACTTCCAAATTTAAACATTCTAATTTTGAATGCTTTAAGATATGTTTGCTGCTATCAAGCTAACATTGAGTCTCGTCTTAAAAGTATTTCTTTTGAAACTGAGGTGGATGGGGATTTACTTATTTTTTTATTATCATTTATTACAATTTATTCAATTTGTATCCCAGATGTAGCCCCTCCCTTCTCTTCTCCCAATTCTACCTTCCCTCCCTCTTCTCTCCCTGTGCCTCTCTCCTAGTCCACTAATAGGTGAGGTCCTCCTCCCCTTCTATTTGACCCTAGCCTATCAGGTCTCATCAGGAATGGTTGCAATGCCTTCTTTTGTGGCCTGGCAAGGCTGCATCCCCCAGGGGTAGGTGATCAGAGAGCCTGCCACATAGTTCATGCCAGAGAAAGTCCTTGCTCCCATTCTTAGGGAACCTACTTGGAGACTGAGTATATGGACTACATCTGAGTGGTGTTTTAGGTCCTCTTCATGCATTGTGCTTGGTTGAGGTATATTCTCTTCAGGGTCTCCAGGGTTCAGTTTTTATGGCTCTGTTGGTCTCCTTTTGGAGCTCCTGTGCCCTCCAGGTCTTCCAACCCTCCACTCCTTTTTAAAGATTCCCTGCACTCTGCTCACAGTTTGACTATGAGTCTCAGTCTCTGCTTTGATGTCTGGATCAGTAAAGTCATTCAGAGGCTGTCTGTGGTAGGCTCCTGTCCTGTTCCTTATCTTCTACTGCTGATGCCTATTGCATTTTTCCTTCTGAATGAGGACTGAGCATCTTCCCTAGGGCCTTCCTTATTCTTTAGCTTCTTTAGGAGTACAGATTTTAGTAGGCTTATCTTATATTATGTGGCTAATATCAATTTAGGAGTGAGCATTTACCATGTGTGTCTTTCTGCTTCTGGGTTACCTCACTCAAAACCATTTACCTGCAAATTTCATGATTTCCTTGTTTTTAATTGCCAAGTAGAAATCCATTGTGTAAATGTACCACAATTTCTGTATCCATTCTTCTGTTGAGGGACATCTAGATTGTTTCCAGCTTCTGGCTATTATGAATAGAGCTGCTATAAACATGGTTGAACAAATTTCCTTGCTCTATACTTTAGCATCTTTTAGATATATGCCTAGGAGTGGTATAGGTAGATCTTGAGGAAGCACTATTCCTAATTTTCTGAGAAAGTGTCAGGTTGATTTTGAAAGTGGTTGTACAAGTTTACATTCCCACCACCAGTGGAGAAAGGTCCCTCTTCTCCACATCCTCTCCAGCATGTGTCACTGGATTTTTTGATCTTAGCCATTCTGATGGGTGTAAGGTGAAATCTTAGGGTTGTTTTGATTTGCATTTCCCTGATGACTAAGAACATTGAGCATTTCTTTAAGTGTTTCTCTGCCATTCGATATTCTTCTATTGAGAATTCCCAATACCCCATTTTTTAATTGGATTACATAGTTTGTTGTTTAACTTCTTAATTTCTTTATGTATTCTGGATATTAGACCTCTGTCAGATATAGGGTTGGTGAAGATACTTTCTCAATGGCCATCCTACCAAAAGCAATCTACAGATTCAATGCAATTCCCATCAAAATACCAACACAATTTTTTACAGACCTGAAAGAACATTTCTCAATTTCATATGGAAAAATAAAAATTCCAGAATTGCTAAAACAATCCTGTACAATAACAGATCTTCTGGAGGTATCTACATCCCTGATCTCAAACTGGACTATAGAGCAACAGTAATAAAAGCTGCATGTTACTGGCATAGAAACAGAATGGTAGATCAATAGAATCAAACAAACCCACACACTTATGGAGATTTGAATTTTGACAAAGTAGCCAAAACCATACAATGGAAAGAAGATAGCACCTTCTCATCTAACTGGATATCTGTATGTAGAAAATAGAGCCATTTTTATCACCTTGCACAAAATTAAAGTCTAAGTGGATCAAAGACCTCAAAATAAAACCAGACATACTAAAGCTATTAGAAGAAAAAGTGGGGAAGAGCCTTGGACTCATTGGCACAGGAGACAACTTCCTGGACAGAACACCAACAGCACAGGCTCTAAGATCAACAATCAATTCATGGGACCTCATGAAACTGGAAAGCATCTGTAAAGCAAAGGACACTACCATCAGGTCAAAAAGACAACCTACAGACTGGGAAAGGATGGAAATTTATAAATCAGATAATATAAGGCCAACCTGCTCCAAGCATGTTTATCATGCTGAGTTTGACCATACTTAACACCTGGATAGGGATATTATAGTCCATACTATGCCAAAGAAAAGCCATTCACTTGAGCACACTGTTTCTTTTTAGGTGTTCATGGAAATTCATCCATGGTCCCTCTACACTCCATTTAAGATAGTTACTACTAGGTAGACATATCACTTAATCTTTTGACAAAATCAAGAATATTTGTAGAAACATTTATAAAAATATTCAATAGAAAGGGGGACTATCTGTTAATACTTTCAGCATTTTTTATTATAACATTTCAAGGATATATGTCAGGGATTTCTAGATGAGCAAAGCCTTGTGTACATATATACATGCGTTTATATATATGGATTGGTTACTAATAATTGGCCTAAAGATTATAGGACTTTGGATAATAAGAAGTTTTAAGGTCTGCTCTCTGCAAGCTGAAGACGCAGGAAAGTCAATAACTAGACTTTTTCAGTAATCAGAAGAGGATGGATGGTCTCTTTCATCTTATTCATTTTAATATTGATACATTCATTTCACATATTGGCACCTCCCAGCACCAAACAAGCCCTTTAAATATATACATATTAAAATATATTTAAATATATATTACATTGTTTTGGGGGAATGTATATAAAGTGCTAAGCTATTTACTAGTATAATAATAATAATTTCATTTTCTTATATTTCACAATTTACCATTAAACAAGTCTGTCTTGAAACTGGGCTCTATACTAATGACATCTCTCAGTTTTTATAATTTCATGGTTTGAACTAAGCCCTTAAAAATAATGTTCACACACACATATACACATACAATGTAGTTCGAATGAGAGCCAGAAGGTTCATAAGTATACAGCTGCCAAATATATGATACCCATTACTGCAATACTTGATGCAGATAAACCTGTAAAGTTATCTGTTCCACCACAGTGGAAGGCAGACATACAAGCTGGGCATTAAAAGTTTGAAATGTTATTAAAATACTTTTGGTCTTAGGTTCATATTCTGAAAGCTATGTGATTATTTCTTTTGAGAAAATCTTTTAAAAGTACCATACATGCATACACATATATATGTGTGTATTTATCATACCATAGACATACATATGCCTTAGTGTAATCATTAACAAATATAGCTCCAAGGCTGGCTTATATTAGCATTCTGTATATGCCATGATTAATGTCGAAATACTGTATGCTACTCTGGAAAGGAGATAACTATCTGTGATGTTCAATCTCAGTTTTAAACCTGATAAATACAGAATAACCTGGAAAATACCTAGGTCTCTGGAAAGGTTTGTGGTTGATTATCTTGATCAAATTACCTGAGATGGGAAGACCTGTGGTTGGTCCATTCCCCTGGCTAGAATCCAGGACTAGATGAAAAGAAAAAAAGTGAGCTGAGCACTAGCACTAATCATTCTCTACTTCCTAATTAGAGACACAATATAACCAGCTTCTTCCAGTTTTTGCTTCAATGATATTGCTACCATGTTTGTACTTTGGACCCTGAATACATCCTTCTTCCTCTCAAGTCAGTTTTGTCAGGATATTTTATTACAGCAACTAGGACACTAACATATCCTGAGTACCTATTATGGGTCAACAATATTGTTTATTCACCTTGGCTTTTCACTTTTATCCTTTCCAAGATTTTAAATTATTCCTCTTTTATAATGAAGAATCAGCATCCCCATGAAATGAAAGAAAATCAGGCTGAGTAAAGATGTTTTGAGGGTAAGATTTGACTGCCCTAGTTCATGCTCATGTGCACATTTTGGTTTGAGCATCCCAAAGATTTTTTGTTTTGTTTTGTTTTCTGGAAAACACATAGGTGAGCAGCTGTGACACCTGGAATATGTGTGATCCTTCAAAATGAGGATGCTGAAGTTGAGGGTCTGTGGTGCTGGTGCTGGGAGTGAGACCTTGCAGAAGAGATCTGCTCGTAATGGTGGGAGGAGGACCTCTCTGAGAAAAATCCAAGAAGGATTTTTCTGTAGATCAAGAGAGGATGCAAGTAGACAGCCAATAAGGAACCAAACATTTAGCATGTAACAAATATGTGTGTACCATGGTCTTAGTTTTCTCAGCCTCTAGAACTATAAGAAAAGAAACAACGGGGAGAAAAAAGAAAGTGAGAGCAAGAATGTATGTGTGTGTGCGAGAGAGAAAGAACGAGGCTATTTTAAAACTACAAGCCCGTGGCATTCTGTTAGAGCCACCCACACTGACAAAAACAGCTCCCCTAAGAAAAGGAATACTATTTCTCTCTCTCTGGAACCACATTTGTGAAAAATAACAAAAACACATTTAATAGAAGATGATTTGACTTGCATTCTTAGAGAAATATGGATTTAAAAATTGCCTATTATTTGTAAAGAAGGTGCTTATAAAAACTCAAAGCGCCTGATGCACACAGAAATGGCAGTAAACCTGCAAATCAGAGAACTGGTCAAGAGGAGAGCTGGGGGCCCAGGGTTGACTTAAAATAATTCACATAAATCAACAGTCCATGTTAACTGAGGACTCAGAGTCTAAGGCACAAGAGAAAGGCAATTTATAAGCTCTCCCCCATCTCTGAATCTGTAAAAGACCTTGATTAAGTGTGAGTAAATGGGTGTCAGACCGCTAATGAAATATAAACAAAAGGGGCTATTTTTATTCTGTTTTACGTAGGTGTGGTGGGACTGACAGGCTCAAATCCCACCCAGAATCCCCACTTTTTCCTTGTCCAGGACTCAAGAAATGAAAAGATGGCTTTGTTGACCAGTCAATCTCTTCCCCCTTCCTTAGAGGGGTACAAAAGGAAATGAGGGATGGTGGGTAAACACTTAGGTTCCTGTGAGTTTCTAGGCTGGGAGTTAATGCATTTCCAACTTTTAAATAGACTTGCTTTCCCTGTTTCTAATGTTGTACATTGCAGGGCCCATAAAAACCCCATCTCCTCAGCTCCCGTCTCCCTTCTCATTACCTGGATGTAGTATATTTTAACTCCATACATGATTTAAGGAACATTTCTCATCAACACTATTTTCGGTCTAGGGAGTTTTGTCAAGTGGCTTGGGAGTCACATTTATTCCACAAAAGTAACTGAGGGGGAGTGGAGACAACCGTAGATTTTTCTCTTCCTCATTCCATGCTCAAGGTATTGAATAATAATGAGATATTGCTCAGATGGTTTTAATCATACCACATAAAAACTTCTATGTAAAACTTTAGCATTCAGGACTACTTTTAATTTTTAATTTCTTTTAACGAAAGGTATTTTTAATGATTTGGATACTTCACTATCATTTATTTCACACTTCTATTTTTCCTGTTCTGAGGGTATTAATTAAAATCTTCCATTCTTATAGCAAATAAAAATTAGAAAAGGACAAAAATGCTAAATGTGCTTAGAGATTTGAATGTAATACCCTTTTCTCTGTATGTTATGGTAAATTGCTGATTTGTATAAGAAATTTGTTTTGGTATGGTCATCCATCGAGATCAGTACTGGATAAAATAAAGTGCTGTCAGGCAACCTTTCTCTTGTGTTAATAACGCGGTGAACACTAACACAATGTAAGGGCTCAGCTTTTAACATACTGACTGTGAGGTCTCTCTTTTGTCTCCTTGAAACCTATCATAGTCAAGATTGAGGCTGAACATACTTCTCTGACAGGAAAATTAAGGACATGGAGAACAGCCACAATGTTTCCTCAGTTCTTAAAAGACCATTTCAACTCAGAAATCATTCACTTTGTATTCAAGTACAGTGCTAATGGCTTCAAGTCTCTGAGACTAAGAATGGTTAGAAAAAATATTATTCCCAGCTCTTGGTGTGTGTGTCAAGGGAGACAGAGAAATAAATTTCCCCAAAGTAAGCAAATGTGCTTTCATCTTTTCTCCATATGCCTTCCCTTGTAACATTTGCGTTAGACTAAAGAATGCTGTGTCACCAAATTGCATACATCTTAAAATACTGCTATAGTCTCTTTGGATCCACAAAACACTGTGAAGTGTAAAATGCATATTTATCACTACATTATGCACGATAGCATAAGAATGAACATGGAGGAGGAAAGAGGTTTCAGGTGTGATCTTTTCTGTTTTGCATTGATACTCATTTCCTGATGATGTCTTTAGTCACATAATTTTAAGTCCCATTTACATAGCAGTCCTTAAATTAATAACTCCAACCCAGACATTTCTCTTGAACCCAGGTTCATACATCCAGCTGCCTATGTGTTCATATCATTTACAAAATATTTGTTTATTTGGCTTGCCTCTTTTTCATAATGTGTTACCCAAACAAAACAAAAGAAAACAAAACAAACAAGAAAAGAATTAAATATGCTCCCTTAAGACATATTGAATCAGGGTATATTTTTGTCCCAAACATACCTAAAACCCTCTCACACAATTTAGAAAAACACGAAAAAAGTTAGTTCTATTTTTTATTTATTTTTTAAATTGTTTATTCACTTTACATCTTGTTATAGCCTGATCCCTTCTCCCCTTCCAGTCTCACTCTTGCTTCCTACCCCTCTTCCAACCTTTTCCTCAGAAAAGGGGAACTCCCTTTCCCATCCACCCCAGCTCATCAAGTTACATCAGGACTGAGCATGTCCTCTTCCCCTGTGACCTGGCAAGTCAGTCCCACCATGGGGAAGGGATCAAGAAGCTAGCAAGTGAGACTGTCCAATGCAGTGCCCACCTCCCTTACTAGAGGACCCACGTGAGGACTAAGCTGCCCATCTGCTACATCTTGGTGGAGGGGTGGTGGTGCTTAGGTCCAGTTCCTGCATGGTTCTTGTTTGATGCTTGCATCTCAGCAAGCCTCTCTGGGCCCTGGTTAGTTGGCTCTGTTGATTTTCTTATGGAGCTTCTGTCACCTACAGATCCTCTTCTCTTTCCTCCCAATTTTCCACAAGACTCCCTTCACATATTCCAGTGTTTGGCTCTGAGTTTGTTGCATCTATATTTTTTAATTTATTTATTTTTATCTCAATCACAGGTTAGGTACTTTGAATCCCAGGCTTAGCCCCCTCCCCCATTCCCTCCTACCCTCCCACACCCTCCCTCATCTCCTTCTTCCCCGCCCATTCCAAGTCCACCAACAGGGGAGGACCTCCTTCCCTTCCATCCAACCCCAGCTTATCCTGTCTCCTCAGGGCTGGATGCAATGTCCTAGCCTGGGATCTAGCCAGTCTGTCACTCCCCGGCTTGTATGGGGGAGGGTCAAAGAGTCAGCCATCAAGATCATGACTGAAACAGTCCCTGTTTCCCTGAATAGGGTCTTCAGTCCTACACCGAGTTATCATGGGCCCCATCCATGCGGGGGTTCCACTCCACATCCACACTTGGTCCTTG
>CM053765.1:18013499-18066330 GCA_028658305.1 Pachyuromys duprasi
GGGCCATGGTTTCCTGATTTTTGTTGGGTGAGTTCTTTCGCCGATTTCTGGGCATTTGTTTATATATAATCAGGGAGCTGTTTGTGCTTTAAGGCTGTACTTCAGTCTGAATCTGTCAATCTCTTGTGTCAGGAGTATTCTTCAAGAAGATCAGGGATTTCCGGTGGTTTGCGGTGTGTGTTTTGTTTCAGTTGATCTCTGTTGTGGGCTCTGTGTGCCCAGCTTTGTGCTCTGTGCTAGAAGCTGTGAGCACTGCAGGCTGGTCACCCCTCTGGTCTGGAGTCTTTACTCCTCACTCTGTGCTAGAGTCTGAGTGTCCAGGTTTGAGATGTCAGCTGGGGGTTGTGGACTCCACCCTGGGCTTGCTGCTAAGGGTTCTCCCCTGGAATGGAGATTTGGCACCTCCTTCTGTGCCAGGGGCTGTGCACCACGGTCTGAGATGATATTTGGGGCACACACAGTGGGTTTGGGTTTGTGTGCATCTGCTGTATGCAGGGCTGTCTGAAATGGTGCCTGAGGCCGTCTCTGTCTGGCCCATGGACGGACACCCGAACTGGGGTTTTTGCTGGCGGACGCTTGCAGCTTTAGCCCTCAGTGTGCGGTTTGGTCAAGATTGTCCCAGGATCCTCTCAGCAGTGGGTTGAAACAGAACTTGGGTTCTTCCCAGATCCACTGGTGGACTCACATACTTACTGAGTTTTTGCTGGTGGAAGCGTTTGGCCCACGCCCCCGCAGTGTGCGGACTGGTCAAAATGGTCCCCCAATCCACTCATGCTGTGGTGGTTCCGGTGATCGGTTCGTGCCCGCTGCACACCATGGGTTGAGGTAGAACTCCGGTTCCTCCCAGACCTGCCGGCAGACTCACACACTGACTGAGTTTTTGCTGGCAGAAGTGTTCGGTGTACGCCCCAGCAGTGTGCAGACTGGTCAAAAAGGTCCCCCAATCCATTCAGTCTGGTGTGGTTCTGATGATAGGTCCGAATCCGCAGCACACCTGTGGGTCGAAGCAGAACTCGGGTGGAGTGTGAGCTCGCAGGGCGCAGTTCAGTGAAAAGGGCACCTGGCTCCTCTGGAGACTGCCTGCGCGACTGTGCGATCCAGTCTACAATGGCGGGTGCGGGCACCCAGTGCGGCTGCTAGTCCAGATCAGAGCTGTGCGCCGCTGGTCACCAGGAAATTTCTCCAGGTAATAACTGGGTGTCCCTAGGGTTTTCACACTTGATTTTCTCACCGTAGGAGTTCCGCTCACCTGGCACTCACAATGCTGGCGTTTTAGGTCCCAGAGTTCAATCTCCTGGTAGCTGTGTTCTTTCTGCTCTTCTACTCCTCAGACACAGTGTTCTCTCGTGGCAGCCATCTTGGATCTCTGTTGCATCTATTTTTGAGGCACTAATCTGACAGGCTTCTGTCTGAAAACTTAGCAAAGCATCAAGTATAGTGTCTGGGTTTGGCATTCTCCCATTGGATGGGTCTTTGCTTGGGCCAGACATTGGTTAGGTATTCACACAATCTCTGCTCTATCTGCTCTATCTTTATCCCTGCACATCTTGTAGGCAGGGTAAATTTGGGGTTGAAGGTTTTGTGGGTGGATTGTTGTTCCCCTCCATCTGCTAGGAGACTAGTCTAGTTAGAGACCATCCTCTTCAGTCTCTATGGCCTCTGCTACTAAAAGACTCTGCTTGAGTGCCCTTCATATCCTCCCAGGGGCCTATGCTGACTTAGGTCTCCAGCTTGTCACAGCGATCTCCCCACCCTTAGTTTCTCTCTTCTCTACAGGCCTTGCTCTTGCCCTTGCTCTCTCCAGGTCTCATCTCCACCCTGTTCACTCTCTGCACCCCCTCTCTTTCCTTGTTTTCTCTCTTCAGCCACTACCTCTGTCTATTCTATCTCCCCTTCCAAGTTTGATTTATTCACCCTCCCTTTAATCCTCTAAGTTATTTATCTTCTTTTGGTTTGCACCTTGCAGTATGCTTATTCTGTACTAGATGGCTTAAATCCACTTATAAATGAGTGCACACCATATGTGTCTTTCTGAATCTGTGTTAACCCACTCAGGATGACCTTTTATAGTCCCATCCATTTGCCTGCAAATTGCATGAATTCTTTGTTTTTAATAGCTAAGTAGTATCCCATTGTGTAAGTGTACCACCATACACTTAGTTCAATATTTTATAATATCCATGCAAATGAATTTCAATATTTACTCAACTATGCTCATTGCCTCTATTTTACAAAACAAAACCAGAAACTGCCTTTTAATTCATACACACACACACACACACACACACATACACACACACACACACACACACACACACACAGCTAGTAGATTTGTTTGTCTGAGTTGATAACTGAAGGAAGGAATATGATTTCAGAAAATCTTATAATATATTTCTTAGACTTCTTAAATGTCCCTAATTAAGACTTTTTATTTTTACAGTTTCTTATTTGTGGGATGGGGAGCTCTTTCATCAGTGAAGAGTAACTGATGCTCTTCCAGAGGATCCAAATTCAATTTTCAGTACCCAATGTCAGATGATCACAATAGCTTATAAGTTTACTTCCAGAAAAATCTAACATTTCTGGCTTCCATAGAAGTTTGCATTTACACACAACATAACACACACACACACCACATAATTTAAAACTGTAAGTATAAATCTTAAATGTGAAAAGCCTTATGCTAAACTGTGTAGACTACTTTTTACAGAATTTTCTCTAGTATCTAGTGATTACTTAATATTAGTAATTCTGTAGACTAACACCTGAGGGACATCAAGTTTCCTTCTACATATTTATTTGTCTCAGAGACTAAAATTTTATCTACTGTCAATTTGTCCATTCCTCGTATATAGATAAGTGCCTACTTGTGGTTCTACTATTAAGGTGCATAAAATGGGTAGAATTGGTAGCTATCAGAAACTTACAGCTTATTACACCAAAATGTATTCTATTTTCCCTAATTTAACATGAATACCAACATTTGAAAGTGGGAAGGAAAGTTTGAGGTATTTTTGAAAAACTGTTAAAAAAAAATCTTGGACTCATGTTGTAGCATTCTGTTGTTAGTGACTAAGAGCTTTTCACTGTCAACATGGGCACCTGCCCTAGATTCTCAAAAGGGTTTACAAAGCAAGAGGGAAGAAAGACCTAAAATAGGATCTTTTCACTTTGGTAGCATTGTGACTTTATAAAACATCATATATTGCATTTCACCATATCTAATGGGGTAAAGGTCTTTAGAGTAAGAGTGTTATCTCAATTTTATAGCTAAAGGGGCTGAGTCTGGAAGAGATTAAATATTTATATTTAATCACTCAGTTTGGAAGGGGTTAGCCATCATCATTATCAACATGATGAATCATCATTATTTAGCTGCATTGGGTGCTTATCATGAGCCAGATGCCGTCTCAAGTTTCATTTATATGTAGATGCTGTATGTCTCTTCATTCCAACAAAGTCACTGCTATCTTTCCTGTTTCTAATGAGGAAATGCTTGAATGGCAAGAACAGGAATTTGTACAAGATCTCTAAGCCAGCAATAGCACTACAGAAATTGGACTCTAAACAGTCTAGTGCAAAATCTGATTTTCTTTTAAACTAGTAGCTGTAGTATCAGGCTGAAAGATATCTAGAATCTCTGTTGGTCCATCTTAACTCTGTTTCACTTTCATTCCAAACCATGGAGGTCACAAAGTCACCTGTTGACCTAAATATAGGTCCCCATGAACTCTAATGGACAGGAGAATGATAAAGTTTAGAGTAAAACCTGAAGTTCTTCTCTAAACTTTGAATCTCCAGAGGTCCTTTCTGCTATGATTTGCCCATCTAGTCACATCTGGAAGAGTTTCCCACTGCTGATGGAACAAAATGACTCTATAGCAGCTCATGGGGTACTGTTTTTCACTTTTTAGGCTCTGGTGCTAGCTACAGAAATAGCTCAGTCTATACATTGCTCTGACCAAGCTTGGAGACATAATCTCAATCCTCATAGCCATAGTTAAAAAATAAATAAATGGGGTGGGTAGAGATGTTGGTACATATTTGCAATCTCAGTACTGGGGAGAAGGAGAGAGTGGAACTTCTTATGTTCAGGAGCCAGCTAGCCTGGCTTAATCAGTCATCCAAGGTTCCAGTGAGAGACCCCTGTATTAATTAAATTAAGGTGGGCTTTTTCTTAAGCAACAGAGGTTAATCTCTGGCTTCCACATTCAGGTGCATATGTGCCAATACATACCTGTGCATTTTAATGTAATTTATTTATTTTTATATTAATCATAGGTATAGCCCCCTCCCTCATTCCCTCCCACTCTCCCCATCCCTCCCTCATCTCCTTCCCTCCCCCTCCAAGTCCATCGACCGGGGAGGACCTCCTCCCCTTCCATCATTTATGTGTGTGTGCATGAGTGGTCTCTTTCTCATACACACACATTTAACAAATAAATACATATCTGGTGTTTACAAAGATGTCAACTGTCATATTGATAGTTACTTACAGAATGGTTTCTTCAATATCTTGATAATAGACTGACTTCCTCAAATCTCCTCAAATGTCTTGATTTGATCAAATTGAATGTGGTTAGGCACCAAAAGGAAACCCATCTGATATTATAGCCAGAGTAGCATTGACAGCCTCGATCATGCCTTTAGGAAGGGATGATGTACTCTAAGTCCACCATTGGAGTGGGCATGACTGGACAAAGCGTCACTATTACTGAAAAACCTAAGAACACAGGTGTGAGCAGTTCCTGCAACAGGCTGTTGTTTATGGAGACTGCCATGCACTACCACGTACACTGGGGAGTGTTGCTTTGCTCTTAAGGCTTTACATAGGAGGACACTGAGCTTTTACAAAATAGCAATGTATTAATTTTTCAGTCAGGTGAATAGTATAAATGTTGATACATCAACCCCATAGATAGAAACTATTACTTAATTCCTGTTATATGCAGTAAACATCTATCCGGTACCTTCTATAAAGACTATTAGAGGGGTAGAGTTGAGTTTTTCATTGGCATAATTCCTCCTAAATCTCTGTTGGAGGGACATCAGCCTAGTTTGTTTTGATTCCTTTACCTTAATTAAATGTGAACATTTAAACAACATAATGTTCAAACTATTCTTCAAACTGGGTCACTCTCATTGTAGGTTTTTTTTGGGGGGGGATTGTTCTTTATTTCCTGAGTTCTACTTCCTGAAAGTTAGCTCTTTTTTTTTCTGTCTCTACCTCTGCTCATCAAATCACAGTGATATAATCCTATGAATATTCTATGAAAAAAAATCTCGCTAAGTTCACAATGTGTTCAATTTCCATCTCATTCTCCAAATTCAGAGTATTATATATACAGCTTCTACAAATCTTCCCCAGTGCATTCCCTAAGTATTTGTTGGAATAAGTAAATAAATATGTATGCATGAACATCTTACGTTCTTTCAGGTAAATCTTGAGTTCATGTTTTCTTTTCTGGAAAATCTATTTCAGTTTGAGCAATTCTAGGATAGACGGAACAACTCTGTGCCATGAAGCAGTAGACTGCAAATATCTTGCAGCTATTAAGATTACAAGTCCAAAAATCAAGCCATTGGCAAAATCACATTCTCTTGGGGCTTCTAGGAAACAGTCCATTCTGGTCACAGTGCTGGGTGCATGTAGCAAAGGAGAGTGTTCTTTATGATGAGAGAAGGTTCTCTCCTTAGGTTATAAATACCACTCATTGGCCTTAGCAAGACCTAACATAGATTTGCTTCAAAGTGGACCTTGTTTAGGTTAAGAGAGAAATCTCTGTTTAAAAGAGATGCCTTTTTCTCTCTGCCTGTTCTTCATGGTAAGCATGTGGTAAGTCTCTAGTAGAAAACTCAAACAGATGGCATCATACCTTAGGACTAAATCCTCTCCAGGTTTTTAATCATACCTTTATGCCTCATAACATGTAGAAACTCATCAGCTACCATGTAAAATTTTCTGTATTATTAGCAAATGTTATAAGATTTTATTTCTAACCCCCAAACTGTGATTGTTCGCAGCTTTCTGTTTATCTCTTCATTTCTTAGGGTAGAAGTTTTTCCTTTGACCTCAGTTCACTTGATTTTCAGTTCTTTTATATTAGTTATGTACATGGGAAGGACAATTTCCAACCTCTATATGTTGCATGAGAACTTCAGAGATCAGAAACGATAATTATTATAATGTTGCCTTTTCAAACAATGCCAAATACTGAAAAAAAATAATGACAAATTATTCATTATTCTACCTGTAGAACTAGAAGCTGTAACAGCTTGTATAAGTTGGTGAAAAGACATATCTAAAATTTGAAACCAAGAGAGCAGGTGGTGAGCAGTGCCATACCGTGAGTGCAGAAAGCATTGTCACTTTTCTGTAAATGAACCAGGACAAATCTTCTAACTTTGCAAGGGTGAGAACATGATGTGTAACTAATAGCATGTAGGGAAGATGTGTAACGTAAATAAACAGATTAAACTGAATCCACATGGGTATTTTCCAGCAGCCGTTTAGCACTCCCAACCTGTGGTACCTCTGTACTTTACACATCATGCCTCTAATAAAGAATCTGGAGAATGCTAAGAATTGTGTACCTTACTGATGTCCATGCAGAGTCTTATCATGTACAAATGAATGAGCATTGGTCGTGTACAGAAAAATCTTGCACATGTGCTCTGAAGATGCAGATCTTCTCCAGTTTCCTAGGCACTGAAGACTGGACAAAGTTCATCTTGGTCTTAGATCCCACAGTGGTGAATGATAGCCAAATTCTCAAGTCATGTTTTTGTCTATGATTTTATGTATTGAGCTAAAACAGACTGACAAAATCCCAAAGTACTAAAAATGGAAGAAGGGAAGAGTGTGATTTGAGGTGATTAGTATAACATAAACTATAATTTGAAGCTTTCTCTCAGGAAAATAAAGTAAACCCACTGCATTCATTATTAGGGTTTATTTTCCATCATGATTCAACTCAATTCAGCAGTCTAGGGATATAGTTTTTTTCTTCACCTAGTAGTATATCTTAAAACATTTTTTTCTTCTAGCCTTAGTGGATGATAGCTCAGAAACAAAATCTCAATGATGAACTTATTTCCCTTAAACGTTGTTGCCTTATAAATACACTACCTCTGGTTTTAGAGACAATTGTAGTAAAATAATGGCAAATTTGGAGTGGTTTTTCTAATATCCTGGTGTCATAGTTTGAATCAAAGATCCACGTGTTAAAAATTTGTCCTCAGATTGCTGCTCTTGTGAAGTAGTAGAGGTAGGGACTGATGGGACATCTTTTAGACATTGGTGATGTGTTACTGAAGGAGACAGTGTGACCCCAGTCATTCTTAACGCATTTTGTGCTAAGATCTCTAAAACTGTGAGCGGAAACAAGCATTTCCTTTGTATAAGCTGATTACTTCTGGTATTTTATTGCAATAGTAGGAAACTGACTAACGCATTTGGTATGCAGAAAACTGAGAATAGTAGGGCACGTCTAATTGCATGGGATTCAGGAAACCTCTAGAGAGAAACTCTGTGCGTGGTGTCATTTCTCTTTTAACCTTTTTGAGCCTTATGATTAATAGAACCCATCTCAAGATTGAAATAGTCCTAAGTAAATTCAGTGAGCAGTAAAATACACTAATCTTCATAGCTCTTTCTCATAACAAAACTTAATAGAAAATGATTGAGTGCCTTGGATTGTTGACCCAAACTCTACATCTGGGCCTGGTAATCACAGGGAATTGCTGAGGCTCTTAACCCAGCCATTTGGTATTATGGACATACTTTGTCATTACTGTCAGTGCATATAAATTTTGAATAAATATCATAATAAAGAAGCAGAGGCATAAAAGGAAGGCAATGTGACATAATCAAGGAGTAGAACCTGATTCCTGAGATATATAATAACTTTATCAGAGTTGTGCCATAGCAGTTCAGTCCCTGCCACCAGCCATAGCAATTTTTGAGGACTGAACACCCAAATCTCTCATTGATTTTAGTTGCTTATCACTTAGTCCCATCCTTTTGTGATCTCTTTGTCACTGGCTACAGTTGTGTTTTTCTTTTCCTACAATGGGAGCAGTATATGTTGAGAATCCTCTGTTCTGAATGATCGGTTGCTCATAGAATTAAGAGAATACTAAGTCCCCAGGTAGAGCTCCTAATTCCTGCTTAAGGGGAGCCTCTTTTAATACTGAAGTGTGTGCACAATTATTCATCAGAAAGACATTGCCTTGGTTAAGAACATAACATATAATCGCAGTGTGACTGGATAGGGCCATTGAATTTTGTTAGTTGGTTTCAGATCAGATGAGTAAAGGGGTTCTTACATTCATGTGTCTGATCCTCAGTTATCTAAACTTTCTTTAAAATATTAAAGCCCAGTTTGTTATTATTTTGAATATAGAGTGATAAAGAAGGAATGATTAAGCTGAAATATCTAGTGCCATTACTTACTATCTTTATGACCTATTGCATATTAAATCTAGAACCTGTCTATTCTCTCATTTAAAAATACCATAGGTTTGTTGCAAGCACTAGGAAAGCTATTGAAAAGCACTTAGAACTGTGGCTAAAACATAAGCTTTTCCTAACAATTGCTAGCGTAATTATGTATGAGCATATTTTCTCAGCAAATGCTTACGCTTAAAGCATAATTACAATACTCTATCATTCCATTTCAGAACCACCTTGGTAGTAACCTATCTCTAAATCTGTCATCATCACCAACACACGCCAGCCAAAAATGTCTTGCATTTTTTATGAGAAAGCCCTACACCACTGGCTAAAACCATTCTTTAAGAGGAAAGTAACTGGACACGATAGCATGGGAAAAGTCTGAGGAAGATCACACCAGTTTGACTCTTAGGAGGCAGAAAAGGGTGTTTTTCATGCTGCCCTGTGCCCGGCATCTGTTAATTGAGAAAGAGGTAGGAGTATGAAATACATAGTTCAATGCTGACTGCAGACGATGGTCCCCAGAGAAGTTTAAAATGCTATTTTCTTTGGAGTCAGGCCTTTTAAACCAGATTTCATTTTTCCAGCTGCATGTATGGGCGTGTTTATCTTGTGAAGGTTCCTCCTCTCCCTGGAGTAGCAGTCAGGCCAGTGTTCCCATTCTTCACCTTGTCTCACTCAGAGGTGTTTGAGGAAGATTGTTTTTCTTTTGCTCTTTACTATATATATATATATATACTCTTTACTATATATATAGTATATATATATATATATACTCTTTACTATATATATACATATACATACATTTTTTTACAATGATATTTTTCCTTCTCAGGACCTTCTGTGAGATGATGAATTGAGTTAAATTTTAAGATCAATAGTTCTGTGCTTACTGATGAGTGAGGAGAAAAAATTCCCACCAGTCTTTATCTAATTTACAGCAACTTCAAACAAGGAAATTCGCTCTGACCCTTGACATTGATGTGTGTGTGTGTGTGTGTGTGTGCATTTTCTGTAACATCAAAGTAGAAACAATATTTGAATTTGAATTTGAAAGTTACTACATACACAATCTGAATGTAAAAATGAAGTTATTTTCAAGCACTTGGAGTCAGTGATCATTCTTCACCAAAAAGAACATACAAAGTTCATGAAAGGACTCAAATATTGGGGTAATATAAATGAGAAAGCATTTCATAGTGACCCCATTTTCTTTTACAAAGCAAAAAGGGAAAGTTAATATTTTAAGCCACTTTCTTGCCAAATATCCTTGTCAAAAGACCATTTTTTTGTAAATTGTTGTTATTAGGAGCTTTTATCATGGAAAATGTCCCAGGTTCCTTTGGTCCATTTTCTTCAAGTCAGAAATAAGTCACATGTCCTTGAAACTATACATCTGTTTCTAGGGAGTTTCTCAGTCACTCTATCTCTGTTGCTTTTTTAATCTTAAGTAATTTTAAAATGGTGTGTATGACATAACATTTATTTGTTATTTTTTCAAGTACTCCTTGACTGTTTATTGCAGTTTCTTTGTTAGTTTCCAACTTGGACTTAGCGACACACAACTTTCTGACCTTTAAAAACTTTATAATTCAGAATGATATAACTATTTCCCAAGGCATGTAGTTTTGCTTTAATTTCTTTCTTTTTTTCACCCTTAAATCTAGTGAAGGTAAATCTTCTCTATTCTGGATATATCTGTAGTATATCTTTTGGTTTTGAAATAAAAGTTCAACTTAAGTTTTACCAGGGTACTACAGAAATGAATCCACTTGGTAAGTGTCTCTTTGAAGAGACACACAGCAGTGGAATGATGACACATATACTAAGGTCTAAGGGCAGTTTTGTTTTCAATTTGCCTCTCAATTTCTTTTGACACTTTATGTAAGGGATTGGTGGAAGAAACTCTTGGTTGATAGGAAATATTCCAGAAGACCCAATGAGTCTGTGACATCATTCTTTAATCTTATTGACATGTTCAATCATGGTAGAGTCTCAAATCTGTAGGCACACTACTCATTTCGAAACACTTGGTATATACTCACTTATATAGACCTATAGGATAGGATGGACATGCTGAAATCTATACACCTAGAGAAGATAAGCAAGAAGGAGGACCCAGGTTAGGATGATTAATCCTACCTTAGATGACCAAACAGGATGGACATTGAATGATGTAGGAGAAAACAAGCAACAGGACAGGAGCCTACCACAGAGGGCCTCTGAAAGACTCTAACTAGCAATGATTCAAAGATGATATTAAGACTCACAACCAAGCCATTACCAGAGTGCAGGGAATCATATGAAAAAAGGGGGAGTGAGTAAGACTTGGCAAGGATAAGAGCCCCATAAAGACCAAATAGATCAGGGCACAGAGGTCTTCTATGAGACTGTTTCTCCAACCAAGTACCATGTATGGATACAAACTGTAACCCCTGCTCAGATGTGGTCCATGGTAGCTCAGTACCCAACTGGGTACCTTAGTAAGGGGAACAGGAATATTTCAGTCATGAACTCAATGGCTGGCTTGTCGACTGACCCCCCCTCCGAGGGAGGAGCAGCCTAACCAGATCCCAGAAGAGGATATTGCAGCCAGCCCTGAAGAGACAGAATAAGCTAGGGTCAGATGGAAGGGTGTGAGGTCCGCCCCTATCAGTGGACTTGGAGGTGGGGCAGGGAGAAGATGAGGGAGGGATGGGGAGAGTGGGAGGGAATGAGGGAGGGTGCTATGGGTGGGATAAAAAATACATAACCTGTGATTAATATAAAAATAAATAAATTACTTAAAAAAAGAAAGTTTGAACTTGACATCATCATCATCATAAATATAATTTATATAAATATAGTTATCTACATAAATAATATTTATTTTTATTATTTAATAATATCACTTATTATTTATAATACTTATTATTCAGAGAAATAATTATATAAACATATAATTATATAAATAAGTCATTATTTATATAAATAATAATAATAAACATAATAAGAATATTTATTTCTCAAGCTCAGACAAGATTTAATTTGAATCAGACCTACAGCTGACATTGCCACTATCCTTTCTCTTCTTACTCTTTCCTTCCTTGTGAGGTCCTGCATTCTCCTTGAGAGGTGTATGTGTGCATATGCCTGTGCGTGTGCGTGCGTTCATGTGTGTGTGTGTGTGTGTGTCTAGTGGATAGGACAAAGAGCACACTCAGTGTATTTGACAATACTTCACCCTCTATTTTTGTTACTTTTCTGATTGCTGGGACAAAATACTCTGCCAAAGCAATTTAAGAAAAGCAGAATTTATAACCCATGATGGCAGGAAATGGCAAAAGGACTATAAAATGGCTGACCCCGTTGCATCTACAATCAGGAAGCAGAATGCAAAGAAAGAAGAATACTAGTACTCAGTTCACAATCTCTTTTTCATCCTTTTTTAGTAAGTGTAAAACCGCAGGCCCATGGCATGGTGCCAACCACATTCAGGGTAGATCTTCCCTACTCCTTTAAACCGTTCCAGACACATCTTTACAGTTACTCCCTGAGGTGTGTTTCTAGGTGATTCTGATCTCACTAGTTGATAGTGAATTGAACTATCACTCCTTCTCTGAGCCATACAGAGTAGTGGAGCTTTTGGGTCTGCTGCAGTTTCCTTAAATGGCTTTCTGTACTGTGTCTCAGACTTATTGGTGTGCAGGACTCCTCCATTCTGCTTGCCTTCTGATTGCTTCTATTCATCTCAGGAAGTCCTTAGGCAAGATCTAGTAACTGTTCCACATGAGTCTCTCAGAAATGTGGCCCACCTCTGACTTCAAGTAGTCAAGAATCACTTGGGCATGTCTTCATTCGAAACTGAGGAGGCAGATGCCACTGAATCATAGATCTATCATGGATTGACACCCATATTCATGAATCTAGGTGCCTTTCAGTTTTCAAGTGGGAATAAGGTCTAGGGTTAAACTGTAATTCTGATTTCTCACAGGATCTCCCTATGTCGCCTGAGCCTCTACAGCTTACCAAATATATCCAACAACTCTCTCAGTATTCCATTTGAAGACTCCATACCTCATACACAAGCTAGTGGCTAGAAAGTAGCAACAGTGTCCTGCTGCCACAAAGGGCAGGGATTTACAATGCACCCGGAACTCTCTCCAAGCAATTGTTTCTCCTAACTGACAGAGCCTTTCATTCAAAGAAGTCCAGACATGGGACTACCGCAACCTCTCTCTCTTCTATCAAGATGGCTCCATGTTGTTTCCTCTGGACAAACTGAGACAGAACGTCCAAATCTGAGATCCTAATTGTCAAGCTATCAGAGTTCATCCCACCCCTGATTTGCCTCTTAGTTATCCTGTGTGTACTGAGTAGTGTGTCCTTGAATCTCTGTAGGGAAGGAAAATGGAAATAAAATGCAGATGGCACTCATTGTCTGCTTGCTGTAAGGTATAGTGTGACAGCGGAAATGAACAAAAATTAGTTTTTCAACATCTCTGAAAAGTATGAAAATGAAAACTGGGGCTTGATAAGAACATCCCACAGAAAAGAGTAAATGTATGTGGTTGCATTTTTAGCCTATGAATTTTTCATGCATTACAAGGAATGAAGAGGGGCAAACTACAGCCTGTGAACCAAATCTGACCCAGGACAGATATTTTTAAATAAACCTTTATTAGACTGCATACACTCCATTTGCTTATGCACCATCTATGAATTTTACTGTCTCATGCTTAAATGGCAGGGAGTAATTATAACAGAAGTTAAAGTCTATGAAGCCTAAATATTTACTAGCTCTGTAGAGAAAATATCTATGACCTTTTATTTAAAAAGGCTTCCTGGTATGTTATTATAGTCAATAGGCAGGAAGCACAGCCCTGGGAATTATTCTTCTACCAAATGTCAACACAGGAAAACAATCATTTTAGTAACAGCATCTTGGTCACAGGTCTTACTATTGCTCTGTTCCGGGGTTTGTGTCACTTGCTTTCTTTTGTGTTGTCTTGTTTCTTGACTACTGTAGAATAAAAATCTGTTTTCTTGTTTTGAAACTATAGGCATGTTTTCTACTTAGTCATTTGTTTAAGAAATATGGATTGAATACTGGTCACAAGTCAAGTACCTATCTACATGCTGGGATGTAACAATGTGGAGGAAGTCAGCCTTGATCTCATGGTACTTAAAGTCCACAAAGAGGCAGGGAGGTAATCTGGCAATCATAAAACCTCAGAATTATAACAGTCAGGTCAAGCACAGTGATGTTGAGGTAGAGAGTACACAAATGTTTGTAGGTATTGCTCAGTGAAGGCCTACCTGATGAAATTACACTGAAGACAAGGACTGATCAAGTCCTCACATGGTACTGATAAGCCTAGCTTTTAAAGGCTGAGTCACCTCTTCAGTCTTGCAACACTACTTCAGTTCCCACACTCCCCCTTTCCTCCCTCCTCCCCACCTCCTTTGTGTGTGTGTTTGTGTGTGCCTCATAGTGTGGATACATGTTTGAGGATGTTAATGTGCACATGTGAGTTTAAGTGCACATGTGTAAATGTAGGTAGTCCAGAGGGTGCTATCAGCTATCTTTTTTACTCGCTTTGTTTTCTTGTTTCTTGACACAGATTCATTGATCCTGAAGCTCATTGATCCAGCTAGAATGGGTTACCAATGAGCTTCAGGCTCCCTTCGACTCATTGTTATACTCCAAACCTGTAGGCTTACAGACACAGCTCTGTGCCTGGCTTTTTTATGTAGGTACTGATGATCTGAACATAGGTCTTCAGAGTGATGCCACAGCTCTTTACTGGATAAGCCTTTATCTTACTCATATACTTTTTTAATATTAGATATATTTTGCACAGAATATTGTAGCATGTATGTTCTAAGTCTAAGAGGATGCTTGCAGTTTAAAGTATTAGCCTGGCTGTAGCAAAGAGGCGATGCGAATAGGGAAACGTCAGTATTTGTGCAGTCTATAGCCCTCATGGCTCATCACAAAAGAAAGGCCACATAAGCTGTGTTGAGTTGACTGGTTTGCAGTCTCACTAAAGGGTATTATTCCAAAGTTTCATATTTATCTTACAGTTTTCTGTTTTGGGGTTGTAGGAGGGAAATATTGATACACTTAGTTGAAGGACACTCCAGCAAAAGCAGACAGTTTTAAAACTGCCTAACCCATTAGAAGGGTCACTGTGTACTTTGTCAATCTCACTTTGTCCTCCCAACACAACCTTATAATTATAAGAAAATGGAACAAATTTATTCTCAATTCTGTGTTTTGCCTTGTAGAAGAACTTTATCTTATTAAATGTTCCTATTATCCATTCAGAAAGATACCAGCACTCAACATTCAGACTCAAGGAGGGAGAAAATAAGAACTTAAGAAGTTCTTCTAGATGGAAAAAGTCAGAACATCACAGACCATGATCCAATGTTACAATTCCAGATATTCTGACCAGGTAGCAATGGGGCAAAGAGATTTTAGTCCAGGTCTTGCTGCCTTCATTGTTCTTGACCATTGTAAAGTACAATATGATAGTAGAGGACAGAAGTCACTCTTCAAAGAAAGTTTTGGTGACTATATTATTGAGCTATGTCTCATCTTCCGTCACCCCCAGTAATGCCCTCAAATACACAGCTCCACTGACATCCATCATTTAAACATGCTTCACACCCATGTATCAATGGCCTCAAACTACAAATCCATAAGGGAATATCACCTCTTAATGATTGGATGTACTAGCTTGAGACCAGAATTCAGCATCTGTTTTTGTTGCACTTCTCATCTCTAAGCAATGACAATATAATAATAATTTTGGAAAACAATGGTCAGACAAATTCTTTGTTTTTTTTAATTAATTTTAGGCCTCTCTACGCAACCCAACACTTTTTGTATAAAACATGAAGTATACAGTGTCTCAAAACCCATTTGATCATCAAACACTAATAAAATGCCAGGCATGGCCATGATCCTCTGAATATATTTAAAGGAAAAGCTCTTCAAAGCATAATCCAAAGTAGACTAATAGAGAGACCCAGCTGAGAATATCACTCTAGGATGTAAGATGTTTCCTTTTTTAGGTGACACCTTCATCTGTAATTTGAATATGGTTTTACCCCAGTATTATTTGGAATTTTAATCTCTAAAGTTATATGTTAAAGGTATTAAGACAGTGAAAAGTTAATTTGGCTTTGTATCTAGAGGTGTGATTGTTGGGAAGCAATTGGATAAGGTTAGTAGAATAGGATTCCTATGATTGAATTCTAGTCGTTTTATAAAGAGTGGAAAAGAACCTCACAGATTCATGTGTGTTATTCTCTGCCTGCTCTGGAGGAGACCATAACTGAGCTTGAGAAGGATATAAGTGAACGTATGAAGACTATGTGATGTGAACCAGAGTTGTTGTCATTCAAAGGTCCCAGGGCTTTGCAATAAGAAGCAAAGAGTGCTCTGGAGAAGTCATGGTGAAGGGAATAATCTTATGTTTGAACTTGAGATGTAAGCAGATTATCTCTTGATGTTTTGTGCCATACAGAAAAAAAGGAATGCTAAGCCAGCATGATACATTTGTATCATTTATGAAAGTAAGATTATTAACAGAGTTAACCTTTATCTACTATTATACACTCATCTTTTCACTCACAGGAGAACTAACAGGAGAAGAGCATTGTTAAGAACAATAAAACATGCAAAAATTTGTTTTTCCTTTGGGCAATGACCAGCATGAAGTTTGAGTTTTCACATTAGGTTTTCAGTCACGTCACTGAGGCAATTAGCAATGTTGATAATGAATTTGTAAGGTATCTATCACCTTAACAACAAAGAGCTACAAAAGTAAAAGTAAGCCAAGCTGAACAAATTAGGAACAACTGAAAAGGACCCCATAATAGGACATAAAGCAATAAAGAATGCTTCTGTTGATTAATAGAAGAAATTTGTAGAAGCAGGTCTCCATCACTTACAAGACAAGAAGTCACAACAGGACTAAAGGAAAAACGAAAAAATAAAAGTTAACTAGAGTTAAGGAAATAGGATAATTACTAGAAAATTATTTTAATGTGCCTTGTGAGTGAGTCTGGAGACATTATATTGGAGTTTTGTGTTTTTTTTCCAAAATAAAAAATAATCCTAATAGCTACACCAGGCAAGCCTAGCTGTGTAGAACTGATTGCATATATAAAGCCACCTTTGACCTTTAGTCTGTGAGTCTGGTGTCCCAACGAGAGAGGCCATCTCAAATGATTGCTCTCAAATTCACATGAATTGTACAGGAAGAAATTTTTCTTGGCATCATCTGGTATTTTCTCACTTTCTGGCAGATTTTTCCACTAAACGAGAGAAAGCAAAGGGAACTGAGAAAGTCTCACAGGCAGTTTGATTTTACAGATGCCTACTAACACATGACCTTGGATAAAAGAGCACCTAGCCCAGCAACTACAGGTATGGTATCTAATTCAGTTTCCTGGAAAGGGAGAAACTTTATATTTACCAACACCTCCCACTCCCTCATACACACACACACACACACACACATACACACACACACACACACATGACCATTTTTTTTCTGCCAAATTTCTGTGTAAGGTATGCAATCACAGAGAAATTTCATCTTTCCTTCTTCTCCTGAGAACGTTGAACACTAAATAAAGCATCTTGCTCCAAGAATGAAAGTATCACGGGCCAAATAGCCCCTGATAGAGTGGCTTGCGGTTATGAAAATTGAACCCTAAAGGCTTTAAGTTAGTGATTTGCAGAAATGCAAGAGATACATCATGAGCAGATCTGAGGTCTTCAAGTCAATGCAGCAACAGCAGTAGTATCCCAACTTCTGGAGAAGTAAACTCTGATGTTCTGTGATGGATGCTACAAATTACCTTGGAAGTTCCTGGCATATTTGTTTGGGATCTTGTGGTGCTTTTTATTTCTGTGTTTCCAACCACCAAGGCCACAAGTGGAATAACTATGAATATAGATGTTGTTGTAGAACTGGAAAGGCTCCTAGAAATGATATGACCTTAGGTTTTCACTTTGTGCATTGGTAGCTAGCATTCTAAGAGACTGCTGCGGCAAGGAAACTAGGACAACCTTGCCACAGAGAAAGTATGTGTGTGCTCAGCCCAGTCATGTCTGCTGTTATTGGGTATCTGTTCTTATGCCAGCAGTAGATCTTATTACCAAATGGAAGTATTCAGATTATGCTATATAGACTTTCACTACTGGTGGTATTTACCTGCATCTGAGATTCTGCCTCACACCCATCAAAATGGCTAAAATCTAAAACTCAAGTGACTACACATGCTGGAGAGGATGTGGAAATAGAGGAACACCCCTCCATTGCTGCTGGGAATGTAACCCTGTGCAACCACTTTGGAAATCAATCTGGCGATTCCTCAGAAAATTAGGAATAGTGCTACCTCAAGATCCAGCTATACCACTCCTAGGCATATATCCAAAAGATGCGCAAGTATATAACAAGGACATTTACTCAACCATGTTTGTAGCAACTTAATTCATAATATCCAGAATCTGGAAACAACCAAGATGTCCCTCAATGAAGGAATGGATACAGAAATTGTAGGTACATTTACACAATGGGATAGTACTCAGCAATTAAAAACAAGGAAATCATGAAATTTTCAGGCAAATGAATGGAACTAGAAAATATCACCCTGACTGAGGTAACCTCGAAGCAGAAAGACACATATGGCATATACTCACATATAAGTGGTTAGTAGATATGTAGTATAGAATAAACATATTAAACTCTATAGACCTAAAGAAGATAAACAAAAAAGAGGACCCTAAGGACGATGCTTAATCCTCATTGAGAAGGGCAAACAGGGTAGACATCAAAAGCAGAAGACAGGAAATAGGACAGGAGCCTACCACAGAGCTCCACTGAAAGACTCTATCCAGCAGTATATTGAGGCAGATGCTGAGACTCCTGGTCAAACTTTGGGCAGAGTGCAGGAAATCTTACATAAGAAGGCAGAGATAGAAAGACCTGGAGGGGACAGGAGCTCCACAAGGAGACCAACCAACAGAATGAAAATTCTGGGCCAAGGGGGGGGGGGGGGCTACAGAGACTGATACTCTAACCAAGGACCATGCATGGAGAGAACCTGCTCAGATGTAGTCCATGCATGGCAGGTCAGTCTCCAAATGGGTTCCTTAGTAAGGGGAGCAGAGGCTGTCTCTGATATGAACTCAGTGGCTGGCTCTCTGATTACCTACCCCTGGGAGTTGCAGCCTTGCCAGTCCTCAGAGGAAGATGATATAGTCAGTTCTGATGAGACCTGATAGTCTAGGGTCAGATAGAAGGGGAGAAGAACCTCCCCTATTTGTGGACTAGAGGAGGGGTAAAGGGGAGAAAAAGGAGGAAAGATGGGACTGTGAGGAGGGCTACAACCAGGATACAAATTGAATAAATTATAATAATAAATGAATAAAAATTAAAAAATACTTTAGTAGGAAGGGAGGGAGAAGAGATACAAAAGAATCAGAGATAAATGCAATTAATATCATCTATCAGCAATGTGGCTGTATGTTAGTGGTTAAATGTGAGCCAGAAAGATACTATTTCTTACTTAACCACAATGTGATAGTCACCTCTTTACATACATTATCTCTATTCCAGGATAAGGACAGTGAACACTAGGCATCTCCAGTCTACACTTTACAAAGCAAACTCAGAGGGAATATTTGTCCTGCATCGCCCATGGGATAAAAATTAGTTGTGAGTTATATGATCAATGACTCAGATATCAGAAGTCTAAACACAAGTTAATCTGCCACGGACATATAATCTTTTACTATCATTTGGATCTATGTTTCTTGCTCTGGAAAAAAAACGTGGGTATAATAAAACAATTTCTATCACAGGACTATTAGATAATTATATGAATCGATATATGTAAAGACTTAACAACAGAGATTAATGAGCCCTTCTTGTAGAGAAGACATAACTTGTCATAATACTCATATGATAATGTCACTCAGAGTGCCTTTGAAGCAGCCTGACTATATGTTTTATTATATAAAGGGATTAAATGGAAAAATATTGAAACCATAAATAAAGTAAAAATATGCAAAAACCTGTATCTTTCTTTTCAAACCTAAGTCAATTTTATCCTTCTCAAAAGATAGCTTCTATGTTTTTAAACAAAATTTGTTATGGTGTAAATGGGAATGCATGGTGTCTCAATGTATTTATTATTGCTATTCTAGAATTACCAAGGCTGGTCACTTTATTATTTTTAAAGCTGACTATTCTGAGGGTTCACAGTCAAGGTACTAGCATGGGCTCAAGGCTGAATAGGACTACTTTATGGATGTTACTACAGTGCTGCAGTCACATTATAGAAGAAGAAACAGGAGTGTAGATGCTAAGCAAAGGAAGTTTCTTCTTTCTTACTAATCCTATTGATAAGCCTAACCAAGAACTTAAAAGAAGTAAGTCAGTCTCTTTTGAAGTGACTCAGACTCTACAAGGTTCCATCTCCTAAATAGTCTGGCATGTCATTCTCACATCATCACACTGAAGACCAAGTTTCTAGCACATCAACTATTCAAGAATGCACTTTAGTAAGAAACAAATTATATCTCAGATTCTGACAGGAATAATTGTCTGTTTGTAAGTAATTCTGTTTTAAATAGTTCTCTACTTCTATTTGATAGATGATAGAAAACCTTTGAAACAAATAATGATAGATTATCTGTTCTTATTACAGAATCCACTTAATTTGTTTGAAAGAGCACACAATTTCAGAAAGGACTAATCCCATGAGTCTACAAGGCGATCAGCATTCAAGAATGATAAAGATCTAGACCACATGGTCCTTATGTGAATGGGACAGCAGCAAGTGGTGAGAATGAATTGTTGGTGGTCAGTTCATCTGACTTCCACGGATTAACAGGATGAACAGAAAGTACAGAAGGATACAAAGCCAAATGCACATAATTCTGTGTGTACTGTGTACAAAAAAGAAAAAGCAGAAGGAAGAATTCCAGAGACATAATAATTTCCACCCCTACCACCATCCCTCTGTCCTTGGTTCCTGTCAAATGTAAAAGTCTAACTTTATAAAAGATGACAAAATTTGTCTTGATTGGTTCTTATTAAAAGCTTCTGCTTGAAACAACTTGAGCAACTTAATAAATAACTACCATACTACATTATACCCCAGAGAATTAAATATTTTTGAATTCCTGTTGATGTAAGTTAATAACTGAATAAATAAATGAGAGAAGCAACAACTTCTTCATTACAAATATTTAAAAATTAATAACTATGAGAGTTTAAAGAATTAAAAAATCATGGTTGTAATGTTATGGTTATAATTCCATTGAGAAGAACCATGCAGGGATGTACAAATGATTAGCCAAAAATGAAAGAAAGTATTATGCTCATGGGATCCACATACCAGCTCCAGCATGTTCAGTAATCTCAGATGAAAATGAACACATTTACCACTGTCCTCCACATAATCAAGGTTCACATCATTCATAATAAATATCAATAGTTTTAACTATTTAAGTCCACTGAGAACATAACACCACTGTGGTGATCGTTAAAGTAATTCCCGACTTAATGACATCTTCAGAAAGTAACAGGATAAAACAAAGTAAGGGAAATAGCTCATCAGTCTTCTTGAAAGCATCAAGAATTACAAGGACAGTCATATGGGCGCTCATGTATTATAGGGGACAAAATTCATTTTCTGCAGTTATAGTTGACCATCTGTAGACTAGGTAATATGAAATTTTAATAATAATAATAATAATAATAATAATATGATATAAAGATCCATTTGGTTCCAAGTTCTGAAAGCTGAGAATTCCAAGAGAATGGTGCTAACATCTGGTCAGAATCTTCATGCTCCATCATATCATGGCAGAAGACTGAAGGGACAGTGTGTGTGTAAATCAGAGAGAGAGTGAGGTGGCAAACATACTCTTTTGTGAAGAATTCTCTCTAATGCTACCCAACTCCTGAATAATAATCAATCATCAATCAATTAATAGTATCATAGACTCAGTCTCCAAGTGGGTTACCCTAGTAAGGGGAACATGGACTGTCTCTGGCATGAACTCAGTGGCTGGCTCTTTGATCACCTCCCCCCTGAGGGAGGAGCAACCTTACCAGGCCACAGAAGAAGACAATGCAGCCAGTCCTGATGAGACCTGATAAACTAGAGTCAGATAGAAGGAAAGGAGGTCCTCCCCTATCAGTGGACTAGAAGAAGTGCGTAGGGGGAGAAGAGGGAGGGAAGGTAGGATTGAGAGAAGACAAGGGAGGGGGCCACAGCCAGGATATAAAGTGAATAAATTATGATAAATAATAATAATAATATAAAAACAATAACATCAATCAATATGCCAGGGTATGGCACTTGTGACCCAATCACATCTTAAAGGTTCCATTTCTTAATACCCTCACAAAGGCACTTAATTTTCAAGATAAATTGTAGAGGAGATATTCAAACTATATAATTTTGGAATCAACTTAGGTTGAATTTGGTAATAGAAAGAGATCATCAGCAGATAGGGTAGTCAAATTCAAATGGATTCTGCACTCCAGTTAATAGCATTGTTGAAAATTGCCAAAATGTTATGTTATGTTCATCTCTACTTAAATAAATGGGACTGGATAATCTATGGAAAATATATTATCTTTGAAGGTCTCTTATAAGTTGAAAATGATCTAAAACAGTTATTCAAATAGAAGTTTCCTGGGAAGACATATTTTATATTCATGGTGTTATTGATGGACCAGGTATTAGAAAGCCCAAAGTATACTTATTGGATAATTGCTATTTGAAAGATTATTTTTCACCTCTAATCTTACAAAGCAACGGAGAAGCAAAGCATGTTGAAAACCAAAGCTGTATGGGAAGTGTGGATCTTGTTTTCTGCTCTCCTCCCCTAGCAAAGATTGCACTTGGTCTAAGACAAAGTATGTTTTAGTCAATGCTTTTTAAGAAAGAAGTCACTTAGTGCTGGAGCCATAAATAACGGGTGTGTGAGAGAGAATAGCTTACTGTTAAAACTGGGCTCATGTTAAGCTGCATTAGAACCCAGACTTAAAGAGCTGCTGGGAGTTAACGTCCTGAGAACCTGGGTGAGAGATTGATTTAGCATTTTGCAGAGAATATTCCACTGAGCATTAGTATTATAGGAGGTCTTAGGAGAAGTGTTTCACTACAAATATTATTCAGAATATTTTTTTCCTATTCTCTCTATCAACATTGCAAGGGGCTGGCATTCCAAGTTTAGCCTGTAACATCTGATCATATAAAATGTATCCAACAGCTTCATACAGGAAAGAAAGCAGAATTACAAAGGAGACTGTTGGTTTAAGGAATATTGTCCATTTTCTTTATCTGTGGATTTGAATTAAGAAAGGTAAATACAGGTTCAATATCCTGTGAAGAGGAGAAGGTCAAATGTGGAAGTAAAAATGGAATGAAATTTTATCATTTTGGAGCATTAATGAACTGTTGATATTCCATTGGGAGTTCAACATGTGTGTATGAGAACAGCTCTCTCTGTCTCTCTTTCTTTGTTTCTTTGTCTCCCTTACTATCAGTCTCTTTCTCTATTTCTCTCTCCATCTTTGTCTGTTTGTCTGTCTCTCTTTGTGTTTATGTGTATGTGCTAGTAAGTACTATGAATTATAATTCCCCCAGCATTCCAGAATCAAAACTTAGGATAAGAAGAGCATAGTAGTGTTTAGTGCATAGGAACCACTTATCAAAAGGGACAACTTATTGTTAAGAATTTGATATTAATGACATTTCTGCTAATGTCTATGCATAAAATTACAGCCTGTTTCAGTTCTCTAAACAAAGTCATAACTGGTAATTTATTTTACTTTACTGTTTTTTCAAAACATGTGAATTACATATAATTTTATTTGATATATCATTATATAGATACACATCTTTGCCAACTACAGAATTTTTATTTTTGTTATTTTAATGTTTTCAAATAGCAAAAACATGGTTATTTATGATCCTATTGAAAATGTCTTGATTTTCTGATATTTTAGAGATTATTTTTAGCTTTCACTAAACTCCACCTATTTGGAAAGGAATAAATGCATAAAAGTTATTAATAATGTGAATTACATTGTCATAGCAACAAATTTTCCTAGGTACTCTGTACTTATACAACCATTAACCTCTAGTCTCTGTTTATTATTCAAGGGAAATCATGTTTGGTGAGGAAAAATTGCTTGTCATCAAAAAGGACAAGACCCTCTGTGTAAATTCAAATGATATCAAAATATGAAAAGAGCTTTTTAGTTGAAAATGATTAGAATTTGCATAGTTATATTTTCCTCTAGTTTGTAAAAATTCTTATGAGATGTGAATCACAGATAAATTTGACTACTCTGAAGAACTAACAAGATTTTATATAGTCAGTGGGTTACACATTCAAATGTCAGTTCTTGGGACTGGAGAAATGGCTCGGCAGTTATTAGCACCTGCTGCTCTTGAAAAGAACCCTAGTTCTGTTCCCAGCATCCATGTTAAGTGGTTGACAACATTCTATTGTCTCCCACTTCAGGGATCTACAACTTCTCCTAGCCCCAGAGGTACTACACTCATATGCACAAATCCACTCACTGACATATAGAGCTACACATACGAAATAAAGAACAACAACAACAAAAAGTCTGCATGTCTACCCGCCTATACATAGTTTTTACATAGAAACGGCCCTATGATCAGACACCTTTTTCTGATTGTCTTATACTGAAATGGAACCAAGTAAAATTATCTGCGGAAAATGAATATCTTTGGCTTGATGAGTAGCACATGTGGGTCAATGTAGGTAAAGTAGGTATGCTGTCTTCACATTGCTTATCCCTCTCCCCTGGATACAGAATATAGTGAGACTCCTTAGGGACTGAAAAAAAGCACAAAGTGGAAAAATAATATCAGAAAAACATCATGTAGAGGGTAACCTGCATATATCAGCCTTCTGCACAGATATATTTTAAAAGAGCAAAACATATCTGTATTGAATAAATCCCCTCAAATTTTGTAGGAAAAAATGAAACAACATTTGTTCTAAACATATTCAGTTATAATGGTACACTAATAAACTCTTCCAAGAATTAATGAAAGACATTAGGCACTTCTGTACATGTATTAATTGAAGTTTGATAAGTAGATTTTATTTTACATCGTGAATAGATCAAGCAAAAGAATAATTGTACTTTCATATCATGTTTAGGACATGCACATCTAATATTCTAGGCATTGTTGATTTAGCATTTTTAATTTGAGGCACTAAATTAAAATAATTAATATTTTGGTCCCACTTCAAACTTTACATAGTATGTCCCATTCAAAGTTCATTTCATTTTTCATATGTTATTCTCTGCTAAGGGAATAAAAGCATTATTGACTAATACTCCTATAAAAAGGGATTTTAGAAAAGACTCAACATTTCTTAAAATAAAAATAAAGCTTAATTCCAAGAGCAGGGATTTGCATTCATTTTATAATATTTGTCCCATCCTAGAGTCTTTTTTATCTAGTCTTTCTTTGTTTTTTCTTTCCTTTTTTTCTTTTTTCTTTCTGTTTCTCTTTCTTTGTGTATATTGTGCATGCATGTGTATATGCATACTCAAATATATATGAAAATGTTTGTATATGAGGCTAGAAGACTTCATGTGTTTTCTTTGGTCATTTGCCATTTTAATTGAGGAAGGGTCTCTCACTGAACTGGGTGCTCACTAATTCTGGTTGGCTCACTTGTACCAGGGACCTTCAATCTTTCCTTCCTGAGTGCTGGGATAACAGAAATGAAATGTGAAAAGGATCATGAAAGGGTGGAGGAAAGAATTAAGTGGCAGAAGAATAGTTCTGCAAAACAGGCTTTCACATTATTCAGTCCATTATTTCCAAATCTTGTAGCTCCATTTCCATCAATCAGAAATTTGCATGTGATCCACCACTGTCAAATTTCTCCAGTAACTATCACAGAATTCGTAGATGTTAATCTCACTTTAGACCCCAGAGAAGATGTACAGCATTTAATTCTTCATATCAACATGGTTTCCTTGCTCTTCCACGGGTTTTATGCATTTTACCCCATTTTCTGATAAATGCCTTTTTGACATAACTGTTAGGTCTGAATGTAGCACTGTGTTGGCCATGCAACAAGGCCCGAGGACATAGCCAACAATTGCTATTAATGCCTCTTTTAGTAATCACCTCACCATCTTTAATGTTTTTGTAATTACCTTCAAGTTCTATCTCAAGGCTGGGGCTCTCCCGTGGGTAAATTTCTAAAACAGTGTTTGCTTGTTTGTTTTAGGTAGTTTTTTCCATCACCCGTGTCAGAATCATATTTTAATATGTAAACTCCTAGGAACTGTTTTAGACGCTCTGAGTAGAAATTGCTTAGTACACGGAATGAGGAACATCAATATAAATAAATATGGTTGGGGATCCTGATTCAGATACTTTAGGGTATGAAAATATCTACCCTAAGCAAGTTTGCATTCATCACAGGAAGCGATGTGTTGAAGCCACTGAGTTACACTCATCAAATTGTTATTGACATCACCACAGACTGTCCCTGAGGCACAGTCCCCTCTCCTGTTCTGACAGTGTAACACAGTGTTTGGGGGAAGGGCACCATTGTTGTTTTGAATGCTATGGTTATCCAGAAAGGGCCGTAAGTGGGGTTTGAAGGACACTGAAATTTCCAGTGGATTCTAGCTGCTTATCATGCTAACCAGATGGACTAGGTCTTAGCGGATCTCCACAGGATGGATGAGAAAGCTTTCCGGCCAATAGCATATACCGAGCAAGAGAAAGAAAGGCAAATCAAAGATAGCTGAAACTATTGTACCTCCATTCAGCCCTGTTCCCTGATAACCACTCAACAATAAGGAATGCTTAGTTAATATGATGCTGGGAGTGAGGAGCTTAAACTAGTTTTGGTTGTTTGGAAAGCTGAATGTATAATGCTTTTTAGACCTGTCTATTCTTTGTCCCTTTCCCCAAATATCTATAGAACAACAGGTTTTAAAGAATCCTCACGGATGAACTGCCCTTGCCTTCAGTATGAATGTTATGTCACCTAATTTGGTGTTATTAAAATTAGCAATACCTGGAATCAAGCCTTGATTTGTCATTTCCCATCCTGATAATTGTCCATGATTTCTCATGATCCTTGGATAAATGGTCATGGTATCTCAGGGGTTATACTTTATTTTGTCATTGATAGTAGCAGTGGTAGACAATAAATGAAAGGTGACGTAGAAGTTTCTATTAAGAACACTGGTTTATTCTGCCAGAAGATTCTGTAGTAGGTATAAGGGGACAGCAATGTAGTGAGTCTGAAATTGTATAATTACCTGAAATTTCAAGTTTTATCATTTTCAGGTTTATTTTATTACTAACTCAGCTTCTCTAAAGAGTGCAGGATAATGCTTCATCATTACAGCTTAATGACGTGTTAATGACGTGTGCACCCTGGCTTTCCTATCAGCAAGCTAAGCACAGAAGGTTGGGTATCATCTAACAGGGGTGTTGTTTGATTTATTGTTCAAACTCTGTCATATTTTAAGTCTGTGCCTATGTGATTTCGCACAATCTCAGAATGAAAAGAGTGTCTAACCTGTTTATACATTTTAAAATCTGTCCTTAATTTCCCAAGTGACGTCAGATTATCTTTATAATATGATGTAGACTTGTCATTAAGACTTAGATCTATAGAGCAATGAAAAGAAGGATCCGTTTACTTCAATAAGGACTATGCCATTCTACAATGTGAGAGATGGTCCCTGAAACACAATATCCCATGTTTCCTCCCCCAAAGTTTACCATTTGAAAGTTTATTTGATAATACAGGACTAGTTGATAGAAATATATGGCAGTAGGATAAAACAGAGAAGGAACTGAAAATAAAGAGACATATTATCTTTTTTGTGTGATGCTATGCATTTATCATTGGGGTCTAAAGTACACATACTTTCTGAGAAACTTTAACAATAATAGGGGTCTTTTCTGAGACTGATATTCCAATCAAGGACCATGAATGGAGATGACCTAGAACCCCTGCACAGATGTAGTCCATGGAAGCTCAGTGTCCAAGTAGGTTCCCTAGTAAGGAACTATCTATCCCCTAGTAAGGGGATGTCTGTGACATGACCTCAGTGGCTGGGTCTTTGATCACCTCCCCCTAAGGGGAGAGCAGCTTTATAGGCCACAGAGGAAGACAATACAGACAGTCCTGATGAGACCTGATAGGCTAGATGTGGACAGGGAGGAGGGCCTCCCCTATCAGTGGACTTGGGAAGGGACATGAGAGGAGAAGAGGGAGGGAGGGAAAGTTTGGGAGGGGGTGAGGGAGGGTGCTACAGTTGGTATACAAGGTGAATAAATTGTAATAAATAAATAAATATTTTTAAAAAGAGTTACAGTATAAAATAGATTCCCAGGACCACAGACTAAAAATATCATCTGGCTTTCAGTGTATTGGTTAAAAGTGTTTCCAAAGGCATCAGTCAGATCCATACACAATAGCAGCACGGTGTAAGGGATGAAATCTACTTATTGGCTTTGACATAGGTTACACCTGCCAGAAGAGACACAAATGGAACCAGTAAGACACATCTTTGGCTGTCAGAAAAGATGGAAGAAGATGATTCTGAACCAGCAGATGCCAGATAGTTTTATAAGATGGGGCTTACATTATCACCAGGAACTAGCTACTCATTATGAATGTGGACATGTAGTGGTGCTTCTTGAAGTAAATTAGTAAATATTCAGCACAACACAAATTTGAAGTAAAAAGAAAATACCTACCTGGGTGAACTCAAGGATGGGTCTTGGGCAGGGATATTCAACGTAAGAATGAGATTTGGCTATAGGAGCCATTACATCACTATTTTTTTAGAATTTTTTTTCATTTTTATTTTATATTAATCATCGGTTATGTGCTTTGTATTCCAGCCGTAGCCCCCTCCCGCATTCCGTCCCTTTCCCACCCTTCCCTCCATCATCTTCTCCCTGCACCTTTCCAAGTCCACTGATAGGGGAGGACCTCCTCCCCTTCCATCTAACCCTAGCTTATCAGGTCGCTTTGGGAATGGCTGCAATGTCCTCTTCTGTGGCCCAGCAAGGTTGGTCCTCCCTGGGGGGGTGGAAAGGTTGAAGAGCCAGCCATTGAGTTCATGTCCAAAATAGTCCCTGTTCCCCTTACTAATATACCCACTTGGGAATTGAGCTACCATTTGCTACATACAAGCAGGGGTTCTAGGTTGTATCCATACATGGTCCTTGGTTGGAGAGACAGTCTCATAAAAGACCCCTGTACCCTTATCTATTTGGTCCTTGAGGAGCACCACTATTTTTTGGTATTCATTTGCTAGCAATAATAACTACATATATTCTCAGAGGAATTTGTACTTTATACCCTGCCTTCCCATTCATTAAAAGATTTCAAAAGATTTTTTTTTTTTTGCAAAAGCATTAGCCCCTTTATGTTTACAGGAAAACAAGGCTTAGTGAAGTTATATGACTCATCAACACCAACTCTGAGAAATGTTCAAAGGCAGGCTGGACATAGGTCCTCTGGTATCCAAACCAGAGGTTTCCCTATGGTAGATGCTGAGGATTGTGGTTCTTTTTTTTAAAACTTTTAAAAAATAAATTTATTTATTTTTATATCAATCACAACAGGTTAGGTGTTTTGCATCTCATACGTAGCCCCCTCCTTCACTCCCTCCCACCCTCCCTTGTGGTTCTTAATGATAACTTGAATGAGAATTGCTTTGAACATGGAATTTAGCAGAGCCCATGCTTTGTAAACTAAGTGGGATAAGGCAGAGAGAGCACTGAGGTACCCATCTTACTGCTACTAAACGTAGTCACAGCCTTAAGTGCACACTAACTGATAATGCCACTCATTGTTACTAGCATTATATGGGCATTTGGAATATGCTAAGAACCCACTGAGAACAATTTAAAGATGATAAGTAGATGCTGGGCAGGTTATAGTGTCTTCAGTGACAAAGGTTCACACACTTTCAGCTTTTGTATAGTTTTGGGAACGAGAAGAGTAGCCACCTACTTGTAGTTTGAACTTTTATATAATGTATCTCATCTTTTACATTTAAATTCTAAGTGTCACTACTTAGCTTTCCTATCTCTTCAATCAACTTTTTATTAAATTCTCATCATTTTGAGAGGGGTGGGATATATAATGGGTGTTATTTTTAGGAGTACACATATGCTATCTTTACATTGTTGCTGCCTGTCTGGCACAGTAGACACATTGTGAACACATGCATTTCCAAGCCGAAGCAGTAAAACGGCACTAAGCAAGACTTTTAGACACGTGTTAACAGCAGGAGCAAAAGAAAAGGATTAGCAACTGACGTGTTTTCTTCCCTTGAGACATCTCAGGAAGCCACCAGTGGTGACAATTGCTGTGGGGCCCATTGGCAAGCCTCTGGGGAAGTCTGAGTGGCTCACCTCCTCAAGATACAGGACATTTAGATGTAGGAAGAGATGCAGTCACCCCTTTAACTAAGTGGGACTCCTTTTCTGCGCAGGTTGCTTCCAGAAGCTCTAGGGAATTTAACAAAGGTGCCCACGATGGCTCTTAAATCCAGAGGCAGAAGAGTGATGAAGGATGATGCATTTGTAAAATTGTATAAGTTAGAGCTCTTGTCAAAATCTGAATTCATTCTGGCTTGGAGATTCATGCCTGAAAGAAAACGGTAAATAAGTAAATGCAGGTTATTTCAAAGCAGTGTTTTAAACAGTGCTCTTATTTAGTGATTGTAAACGTTATATGTAACTGGATTTGGTGAAAGAATGACATAAGACACAAACAATTTATTACTGGTCAGAGAACGTAGTAGAAAGAAAACTAGGTATTACTTCCAAATTCATCTCATAGAACAAACTGCTCTTTTCTGAAGGGAAATGGATCTGGGGAGAGGAAAGGCAGAGGGGTAGGGAAAAATTGAGAGCGAGGAATGTGTGTTTGGGATGTGTTATAGGAGGGAAGAATCTATTTAGAGTGAAAATCTTCGACAATAGTTTATTTCTATTATTTTTGTTTTTTAAATTAGTATTAGCTAAAAAGTTTTTATTAAAATAATTTGCTGTCTTAATGCTAAACTTCAACTTTATTTTTGTATTCAAACCAAATAAAATTTACTTTCTGCAGAGATAAACTAAGCAAATGATATTACTCACGTGTATCTTGGGAAATTCCAATTTCTTTTTGCCAGGCAATGTCTGGTTGCTATGTTAACATGGTCTCAGAGGTTCAAGTGGCAGTGAACTATGGAGCCAGCCTGCAGATGGCAGCAAACTTACACTTCCTTACCCAAATGTAGCTCTTCACTTGTTCCTTCAGACTACTCTTTCTCATTCCTGTTTTATTTTAACAGGTCACACATTACATACAACAATTAAATAATGAAAGAAAAGAAAGGCAGTTTCACTGGAACATAACTCAAGAAGTAAATAGAAATTTGAAGAGGGGAAGCAAAATAGAAGAAAATTTGAGACTAAGTCTGGAAGAAGAAAAGTAGTTTGATGTATCACCAACTTTTGGATTGAGTATCACTTGGCAGGAGCTGAGTTAAGACAGGTAGTTTGATACCTCTTTAACACTGTTTATGATTCTGCTGTATTGTACAGTGCATTGATGTGTCATGCTGACAATAAGGATTGCTTCTTGAAGCAACTAACTAGTAGAGCTTTGATACTTAAAAGGAGATAGATGTACCCAATATTTCTAAAAGAGTAGGTGGCTACAATCCATTTCCAACAGCATGAAGATTTTATGGGAAACATTGTCACTGAAGGGTCTATCATGGTGTTTTATCATCTCTCGTCCCTATTGGAGAATCACTATAATCTACAGATTTAACTCAGCTTATCAATGGAAAAGCTATTAAACCTTTGATATCACTTATATTCTATGAATCAGATCCTTGGCCACAAATGGATTTTTCAATGGAGAATAATAGGAAAGGATGAGGATGGAAGCAGTAAAACTAGGCTCTGATAGTTATCAGCACATCAATATTTGCATTTTAGGCCCCATGGAGCTATACAGAGGACATCTGCCTTATTAGCAAGACTTCACGAGCCGCTTTTGTTTTGCATGATTCATTGCTTAGCAAAATGTCACAGGAATCAGGCCCATTTGCCTTTTTAAGCCACCTGTCTCCTGGCAAAAACAGGTGGGCTGTGTAGGTAGCATTCTCAGTGTAAAGATGCACTGACCAAAGAAATACCTCTAGAGACACCCCATTATGAGGGAGAAGCTGACACAATGACAGCTTGGCCGTTAGAGCATGAGCTAAGATTTATAACAGCTCTCTGCATTAACACCTGGGAGGCTAAGAACTGAGCTTAAATGTGGAAAGAGGCCAGTTGGATAGCAAACTTCTAAGCTGGTATGTTTGAATGATTATCAGTTGAGTGATCATGACTAATCTTTTGTTATATCTCAGTCCAGATCTGCCAAACATTTACTATTTAATTGCTTTTTCATTGCAAGAATTTTAAATGAATTCAATCCTCTTTTCTTTCCATGTCCAACTCTGCTCTGATTTTATAAAGTGGTTATACCAAGGAATCATAGAGATATGTTACATATTTTTTTCTGAAACATAAAATCTATATTCTTTAGCTTTTGGGAAATGTTTCTGTATAAACTGTTTCTGACACATTACATATTCTTAATATATGTTGGCTATTGATTTCCTATAACTGACTTCTGGAGGTATATAAAAGTGATAGTTAATTCACAGTCAGAACATTTGGTTGTAAACTACCACTAAGCCCTTTGAAAATTTTAGTAACTTAATTTCCTTGCAATTCTCATCTTATTTTTATCTTGTAAGGAGGTTTGGGGAAGGGGATGGAATCTACCTAGGTCATTTCCTGTGAGCCAGAATATTGTGTAAGGATCTTCACATATATTGTGATATAGTGAAAGAAGCAACATCATAAAAAGAATTAGTTATGTCTAGTTTGCTGATGAGGATATTGGTGGTAAAAATCCATTCCACAAAACCACAGGGCCACAAATCTAAATATTAAATAACAGGCTAAATATTTCTGTTGACTATCCAATATGTCTTGGACAAAATGACGAGTTGATAACCTTCCAAGAAGCAAAAAAGTACCATGTTAGTAAATCAGAGAGGAAACAGATAGTATTTCATTTATCTATTTTTATTTAATTATTTGTTTGTTTATTATTTCCATTTTTTGAGACAATTTGTTTTTGTTTGTTTGTTTGTTTGTTTAGTCTTGTTTTGTTTTGTTTTTTCAAGACAGTGCAGCCTTGGCTGTCCTGGAGTCTGTTTGTAGATCAGGCTGGCCTCGAACTCACAGAGAACTGCCTGCCTCTGCCTCTCCCCAAGTGCTGGACTTGCAGGCATGGTACACCACACCCAGCTGGGACAGGGTTTCTTTGTGTAGCCTTAGTTGTCCTAGAGTGTCTCACTCTGCAGACACTCAAACTCACAGAGATCTACTGGCTTCTGCCTCCCTAGTGCTGGGATTAAAGGTGTGCACTACCACAGTCTAGCAAGATATAATTTTAAAATAGTAGATTTCAGTGTTGAGTAAATAGGTGTGGTGGAGTTCCTGGTAAATGACTGAGTGTGGGTTCCATGGACATTTTGCCTCTGATACTTGGCTTCAGAAACATTGACTAATGTCAATCAGTTTACCAAAAGAAACCCAAAGAATGAGTTTTTCTTGCACCACACATGGAATTTAGTTTGTGGCAACTGACTGAATGTGAACAGGTAATAAAAAAAAAAACAAAACATTTAATGTCAAAAAACTGTGTCAATTTCAGCTTTGCCTTAGAAGGCACTGTTTCTCTATCAATTTCTAAATTCTAAAGCAAATTAAATAATTCAATGAAAAAACTTAATTTTTTTAAAAGAGATCATGGGCATATCTGATCAACTTCACTAAAGACTAGACATTTAAGAAGCAAAAGTTATGTAAATATGAATTGTGGTAAAACATATGTATTTATGTATCTATGCATTACGTGTCTCTGTGTGTACTTCTCTTGTATGATGAATGAAGCATCTATTACTTCTCTATTCCTTTTGCCCTTCCTTACTTACTTAAAACCATTAATTAATTAAAATCAACTCTGGGGGCTAGAGAGTTGGCTCAATGGTTAAGAGCACTGTCTTCTCTTCCAAAGGTTCTAACTTCACTTCCCAGCAACCATGTGGTTCCCAACCGTCTGTCCCTCTATCATCCTCCTCTGATATGCAAGCACACATACAGATAGAGTACTCATACAGAAAATAATTAAAATCTTAAAAAATTAAGATCAGGGTTTGATTTTTTTCTATAGTCATATGATAATGCTTCTGAGCTTTGAGTTCACATTACCAGAATATGCATCATATTCATATCATGCTCATTTTACATATAAGAATTCCAAGCTATAAAGAGAATAAATACATCACTCCAGATAGTAAACTAATAATCAATGAGGTTTAGATCCAAATTCAGTCTTTTGTTTTAAACTGTTGGGCGCCTTCCGTTTATTTTCACTTTATCATAGAAGATGATACCATACAAGAGCCTTGTACTCCAGCTACTCAAGGCCAGCCATGATCAATTCATTAGCAGCAATGGGAAAGGACCCCCTAACTTCCCAACATTTGCTAGGAAATCAAATTCATTGTATCTTCTAATGCAACATTGTTGATTGTTTTATCTCATAAGAAGACTTTTAGATCGTGAGAGCTAAGCATAATGATCATGACAAGCAAGGATCGGTAATCCTGATGGCATCTGGCTTTCACCAAGATTAACATGGTCCATGTTAGTCAATATACTAATGAATTTCAAAATAGTTGACTATTTATTTCAAAAAGTCAATGGTAAACAAATAGTTTTTGTCTTTTCTTATAGGTTGAGTGTATAAGACTTGGAGAAACAGCTGTCCCAAATAGGTAGGTTATCTAGTCAAGAAATATTACAAAGTATAAGTCAACAAAATTCTCATATATGATTGAGGTATCATATAATAATATTGCCTGATGACATTGTAGCCAATTACTTTGTGTAGGTGATCTTTGATATGTCTATATGACAATAATTGCAACAAGAGTAATTTATAAGACTACCTTACTATTGTTAAGCAATGAATAAATTTTCTAAATATAACAAGCTAGGCAAAAAAGAATATTTTCATGAGAATTAAACACATTTCTTTGAATGTTTATATTCATATTAATTTCTCAATGATTCTTTTTGAATCTATATTTTAATAGACATCAAATGATGAGTATTTCTATCTTCATTGGGCTGCTATTACATAGTACATGCTTCCACATTGTTTGATGAAGGGATAATAGATAAATGAATGAATAAAACAATGTTTCTCAGGCTGCAAATGTCATTAGATATCAACAAAATAAATTTTAAAGATGTTTCATTCTCAATATTGTATGTCTGGTTAAAAAAAGAAAAACTTTTCATCTAGAAAAAGGTTGTGCAGGAATAACTAAATCACCTTGTTTCTTCCCTCTTTCTTAGAATGTAATGAGATCAGCAAGGCACTCTGGCTGATGCTAATAGGTCAGCTTATGGAGAAAACATTTAGCTGTTGCAAAATTCATTTTATCAAACTAGTAAAATATTTCCAGAAGTGTTTTATTACAGGATAGAATAAATTGTATTATGTCGGGGTTGAATATGTTGTGTATAAATGCATTAAGACAATGGACAAGGCAAATAAATGGCTGTACCATTGATCAGGTATCTGATAACTTCTGAAAAGCCTTGTTGAGTTTTTATGCTTAGGGTAGCATTTCATTTAAAATGACATGGAAATAAGAGAGCTTATGATATTACCTACTTTAAATCAATCATGACTTGAGCTTGTAGTTTTATTAATATTTGACAATTATTTTGTAGAGCTATAAGAACCTCGTGAAGTTGTTACATTTTGAAGGAACATCCTGCAAAACTTTGGAAGTTTTTATTTTTTCCCACTAAGGGTAAAATTAAAAGCCACCATCCTCCCAGATGGCCCTCAATTGAACCTGAAGTAACCATGTCAACTGTTGTTTCCCAGAGTGGGCAGACTCTTATTTTATTTCCCGAATTATGCATCTGTTTGGGATCTGCACAACTTGGTTTGTTTCTGGAAATGTCACAAAATCAGAATCTCATGAAATTTTCAGGGCTCTATGCCTTGATTAGGTTGAAATATGCTGGCACAGCCAGCCCCGGTTCCAGCCAAGTCATGGATGTACAGAGAAGCCCTGAAGTACAGAATGCGAAGCAATGGCAGAAAGGAAGTTCAAAGTCCTTCCAAACTTCCCAGACACGGTGTCATAATTTCTGGGCAGTGGCTCAGTTATGAAGGTGCTTAAGTCAAATGGGTAGGCTTAGTAATTTCTGAAACAGACGACTCTAAATGGAAAAAAAAAAAGCACTCTGCCCATTTCCACAAAGTCAGCCAAGAATGTTATTCTCTCCAACATAAATATCACTCTTCAATTCTCATTCATGAGGAAATGAGAACTCAGAAATGAGATGTTACTTGTGTTTAATAAAGGAAATCAACAGTTCACAGAAGCCTTCTCGGGTCATAGTTGGTGTGCAGAAACGTTCTATATTTTATCCTATTTAATCCCGATTCAAACCTTAGAATGTCAGTGCGGTCATTTAGTGTCACTACAGAGGCAAAGGGAGACTGAAGATCTCGCTCAAGGTCATACATCATAGAATGTTAGAGCTGAGACTCAAATCTTGCTCCCATTTTAAAAGCCTTTCACCATACCAAGAATTTGCCTTTGAAAATGCTTTAGAATTTTGGAATGTACTCTATATTCAGAGGATGTTTCCATTTTTAAACACATTCCTAAAATACACATCATGAAGGATTACAGTGTTCAAAATCCATTTCTACCAAGTCCAGTGAACTCAAGACACTGGGTGTTAGTTATCAAAAGTTGAAGGACTCCAAGTCCTAAAACTTCTGAATGATCTTATTAATTTTATTGGAAACATAAAAGGAATATTCTTTGTTTTTTTCTATCCATATTTTGTTTCTCAAGCATTTTACAGAGCTTTTTTTGGTAGCCTAGCTGACAGATAATAAAGCTTAAAGTAATTTTTAAAATAAGAGAATAAAAGGTCTTGAGCTCATGCAGATAGGAGTAGATACAGGTAGCCAGTAGAGGTTGAGATACAGTGACTAAATACACATGAAAATTAATCACTTTTCCCAATGTGAAAAATGAATCACATTCACACCAATGCCATCTACTCCTCAGCAATTTTGTTAATTCTTTGCCCTTAAGTTCACTCCAGGTAATCCTAGGAATCGACTTTCCAGTTGTGGACCATGAAATTTACTGACACTGAAACTCATCCCAGAGGCAACACCCTTATGCTGTGGGTTTCTGTCAAATTGGTTACAGTTCCATAAGCACGAGTGTCAATGAGAAACCTGCCTCAGAGACCTTGAATTGGAAGGATCATCAATGCCCATCTGGTACAAATCTTACATTAGATATGGTAATTCATGTTTTCTAAGTTCCTTCAGCTAGCAAGTAGTTGATTGACATCTATTCAAATCCTGCTAAGATTTCAGTCTAATGTCTCTTAAATGGCTAACCTCATTCCTTTTTTACTTTGAATATCGATCTTCTCTAAGATTGCATCGTGGGATGGTCATCCCCAATTTGCATGGGACGTGTAAGGAGCAATGTGGTAATATAGCAGAAATACAATACTCGTGGGGTTAGCAGAGACCAGGAGCTTTGTGAAACATCACTGTGTTTTGCAGTGGCTATTGATACAATAGCAGCAGCTCCTTAGTAATGGTGAACTTAGAGCATAAACTGCACCTGAAATTCATGAATTAATATACAGCTGAGTGCCCTTTCCAATAAACCATGTTTTAATTTCCTCAAACAAAATTCATTATTTGTGGAGGACAGTCAGCATAGTTTGGCAATATACATTTGAGCTTACTGTTTTTTATTAGAAGCTTATATTTAATATTTTCCTATGCATCATTTGTAACTGCATTCATAAAATAAGAGAAAAAAAGAAAACACACATTTGAATGCAATTTTCCTATCTCTAGGTTTGTAACCATCTTGTCTCCTGTGAGTCATTTAAATACTTTGAACTTTAAACTATTCATGAATAAGACAATAAAATGCCCCCCCACACACCCAAAGTAAAGGATCATTGGAAGATTCAATGTTTTAAAATGAGCATAAACTTACTATTTCCTCAATGCACTTCATTTTTTGCTCCAAATGCCAAGGTTTCATCTGGCAGCTTGGCTTTGTGGTTGAGAATGGGTTTGGGACCACTCAGACAGGCTTTCTAACGCTACATGCCTCTCATGCAACCCTGCGGAAATTCCTTCGTGAGTCAAACCTCAATGTTCAAATAGACTTGCGGCTTACTTCTGAGGCCAAATTAGATGAAGCATATCAAACACTTGGAGTACAGTCTAAGAAATCGCAGCTGTTTTAATTATTTTTAGTAGACCTGAGAATAAAGAGCCACATAATCTTCGGTGACATCCCAGCCCCAGCCCTCTCTGCAGCACCCACTGAAGGGTAAAATTGCTCTTTTGCTCAGCCCTAGTTTCTCTTCAGTACCTAAATTTGTTTACTGCAATTGTGGGGCATCAGTTCTTGTGATTGTTAGTTTGAAAAAACAAACAAAACGACATATACTTTGGGTTCTTTTTGTAAATTAAAAACAGTTAATAGGCTGACTAGACTGTTCTTTGGGGAAAATACTGAAATAGGGGTACTCTGTACTTGTAGGGTATGGGGGCCATGGTCCAATAGTAATAGCTACATCTAAGCAGATATCCTGGAGGCAGTTAGTGATCACTGTCACGTTGGCTATTAGTGGCAGGGTAATATCCATCCATAGAGCCAACTCTATTCATGTCTCAACCTTCCTAATGTGGTAACCCTTTAATACCCTTTAACGTCCTGGTAACCCCAACAATAAATCTTTTGTTGCTATTTTGTAACTGTAATTTTGCTACTGAATTGCAATGTAAACATCTGTATTCTCTGATGGTTTTAAGTGAAATGTCATTAGATGCCCAAATGGGTTGAGATCCAATCCATAGGTTAAGAATCCTGCTCTAGCTTCTAACCTAGTCACTTTTCTGACTCTGTAGTCTGTCAGGAATAAATGAAGGTCAGTTATAGTCTCAAATTTTAAAGACCAATGCAATGGAGCTCCATGAAATAAATAGGCGAAAGTCTACTACTATTGACTCATGTTGGATTTCTTGTTTCTGAGGTATGTGTGTGTGCATGCGTGTGTGTGTGTGTGTGTGTTCTAAAAAAGGATTTGCCTGTAGAGTGGTCTTTTAGATTTCACTCCATGGAACCAAGGAAGTGCTTTCTTGTCTGATACAAGGTGTGCATACAATAACAGTCACTGCTTAGTCACTGCTAACCACCACTGTGTTTCCCATCATGATGGGAACTCAATGGACAGCTGGAAGCAAGGCTGAGATAGGAAATGGAAGGGTCTTTGATTGCATATAAAACATGAGTTAAAAAGAAAACCACATTATTCAGCAGGAAGTTGTAAAATCAAAGATCCTAAATCTGAGGCTTATTAGTCAAAGTGAATGAACTTTCAAAGGGAGTTAAATGTATAAATAAAGACAAATATGTTTTATCAAGATTAGGATTCTATTTGGGAAACAAAATCCTGTCATGCAAAGAAGTCTGCATGTATGTGTTACATTAAGCCTTAAAAGTCAGAGGCAGAGAACTGCATCTACATGAATAAGGTTAATCCTCTACTTTACACCAGTCTTATTGTTGTGCACTTTTAGTCAGCCTGACTCCAAAGAGATTCCTTTTTTCTTTCAGTGTTCTTTTCTTCTTCCTCTTCTTTATTCACTTTGAACAAAGTTGTAGCCCCTTCCCTCATCTCCTTCCGGTTCCACCCTCCCTTCTTCTTCCTCCCATATCCTTCTTCCCTTATCTACTGATACGGGAAGCCCCCCTCCCCTACTGTTTGACCCTAGCCCATCAAGTACCATCAGAACTGCCTGGATGCTCTTCTTTTGTGGGCTGGCTAGGTTGTTCCCCCCACCCCCCAGGGAGACGTGATCAAGAAGCAGGCAACTGAGTTCATGTCAGAGGCTGTCTCTTCTCCCTTTACTAGGGAACCCACATGGGGCCTGAGCTGTCTACGGGCTCTAGTTTAGCAGGATATCTAGGTCCTGTATGTATGTCCTCTTTGGTTAATGTATCAGTCTCTGTAGTCCCCCTAGGCCCTGCATTTTTTTTTTGGCTTTGTTAGTCTCCTTTGTGGCTCCTGACCCTCTGGGTCCTTTTATCCCCCCTTCTTCCATAAGACTCCCTGCACTCTGTCCTAAGTTTGGATGTGAGTCTCTGCATCTGCTTCAATCCCCTGCTGGATGGAGTCTTTAAGAGGACATCTGTGGTAGGCTCCAGTCCTGTTTCCTCTCTGATCCTAAGTTGTACTCTAGAGCAACAGTAACAAAACTGGTGTGGTAATGGCATAGAAGCAGCCTGGGTGATCAATGGAATTGAATTGACAATCCAGAAATAAACCCACACAGCTATGGACATCTGATTTTTGACAAAAATCAACACCATGCAATGGAAAAAGAGACAGCATCTTCAACAAATGGTACTGGTCTAACTGGATGTTACATGTGGAAAAATGCAAATAAATAAATACTTATCACCTTGCACAAAAGTAAAGTCCAAGTGGATCAAAGACATCAACATAAAACACACTAAACCTCATTGGCACACCAACAGCACAGGCTCTAAGATCAACAATCAATAAATGGGACCTCATGAAACTGAAAAACTTCTGTAAAGCAAAGGACACCGACACCATCAACAGAACAAAATGACAGCCTGCAGACTGGGAAAAGATCTTCACTCATTCAAAAATAACACTGAAAGAATCCTCATACCTGCAGTTTTGCACTGCTATTTGGGACAGCTTTGGGGAAGGGAGACAGAAAAGGATAGCTACATTTTTTATATGATTAATTGCATCTGGAGATCAAAAGTGTCTGGGCTGTTGACTCTCACTGGGAGGAGAGAAAACAAAGCCCAGGCAATCCATGCATATGCCTGTCTTGCTTCTCCTTTGCATAGTTGTGACTATTACTGACCAAGGCAAACTTCAACCTAATAAATCCATGACTATCAGAGATTGAGGATATTTTGTTCATGACAATGAATTTTCTACTCACGGCTGCTTCAGAAAATGGAAGAAAGTAGCAGAATAGACTGTGAATGTGGAAGAATTGCTTTGCAATGGTAACACAGAGAAAAACTGGAGAAGTGTTTGTAGAAGCTTTTGGAGTCATTCTTTTTTTGATTTTTTTAATGTTCCCTTAGGGAACTGGTGACTGGAGAAGTTGTTTTCTGGCTGCATAAATAGTAGTGGATCTGTGAGGATTAACAGGTAGTCTCTGGTGGTTCTGAAATATCCCTGAAAGGATGTTCTGTCTAGATGTAGGGAGTGTGCAGCTGGCAGTCCCTCAAGGATCCGCCTCAGCAGCAGAACTACCTTGACTGGGATGGTACTTCATCCACATTGCCTAATGGCAAAGGAAAGGGGGTCAAAAGCTCTGGAGATTTACCACTTCAGAACACACTGATGGCAAAGAAATTGTCTCTGCACATGTCTTGAGCCTTTGCAATATGTTTTTCTCACTCCTGGCCTACCTGTTTTTCCTCCTCTTAATGGAAAGTGATTTCTAATAAAAACTTTCACTTAAACCTCCATATAATCCATTGCTGGTGAATAATCCACACATGACAGTTATGCAGAAACATCACAGGACAAGGGTTTTCTGTAAAAGTAATGCACGTATTCCTAGAAACACGTTATTAGTCCTTTGTGTTGATGTACATAAAATATTGGGCTAAATAATCTTTACTATTAGCCCTATGATGATCATGGCAGTAGTATTTAACCTTCTATCTCAATCAGTAAGGCACAGACACCTGTTAGTTTTATAAATGCCTTAAAACACTTTGGGCTAGGCAGATAGCTCTACTGAAGCTGTCTCAATAACTTCACTATTCACCTCCCAGCCCCCATCCAATGCCATCCATCTTAACCATTTTTTATCTGGGTTACTTTCCATCTGTACTCATAAATAGTCGCTTATATTCTTCATCAGAGCCTTTTCACGGCATTTTTGGAGTCCATTCTCCAGGCTCACATGGTTCCTTCTACATGCTAACTAACCAGTCATCCTCCTTCCTCCTGTCTTTCCATTTGTTTCTTTCCTGGGAATCTCTTGTCACCAAAGCCCTGGAACCTTACTCATAGTTACCCCATTCTGCACTGCCCAGGTTTTAGGCCTTTTAATCAATCAATCAGGAATAACATGTTAGGCAGGTTTATACAACAAGGATAGGGCAGCAACCAGTTCTTGAAGGCCAGTAATTAGCATCAAAATATGAGCATCAGAGCAACCCCCAACACCTGTGATTGAAAACTAATGTGCATTCAATAATTACTCTTCATGTGGTCTTCTACGCTTTAGTATAGATGCTCAGAAAAACCATATCTGAACCTGTAGCCTTTCTGGATTTTAATAGCAGTATTTTTAAGTTACATATTGTTCTAATACTTTCAAATCATTATATTTTATCATCGATTATTAGTACTAAGTATAACTTAATTTCTTCCAGAAGTCTGTTTGTATTTATAGTTTTAATAAATGTTTATTAATTATAGCTTATTCACCTTGTAACCCAGCTGTAGCCCGCCTCTCCCATCCCCTTCCAATCCCACTGCCCCTCCCTTTTCTTCTCCTATGCTCCTCCCCTAGTCCAATGATAGGGGAGGTCCTCCTCCCCTTTCATCTGGCCCAAGTCTATCAGGTCTCAGCAGGACTAGCTGCTTTATCTTCCTCTGTGGCCTTGTAAGGCTGCTCCTTTCCCTCAGGTGGAGGTGATCAAATAGCCAGCCCATGAGTTCATTTCAGAGACAGTCCCTGTACTTATTAATGGGGAACCCCCTTGGACACTGAGCTGCCATGGACTACTTCTGTGCAGGGATTCTAAATTATCTCCATGCATGGTCCTTGTTTGGAGTACCAGTCTCAGAAGAGTCCCTTGTGCCTAGGTTTTGTGGTTCTGTTGCTCTCCTTGTGGAACTCCTGCCCCCTACAGGTCTTTCTATCTCCCCCTTCTTTCATAAGATTCCCTGCACTCTGCAAAAACTTTGGCTACGAATCTCATCATATGTTTTGATACCCTGCTGGGAAGAGTCTTTCAGAGGCCCTCTGTGATAGGCTCCAGTCTTGTTCCCTGTTTTCTCCCTCTTCTGATGTTTGCTTTCTGAATGAAGATTGGGTATCATACTAGGATTCTCCTTCCCTTCTTAATTAACTTTCTTAGGTGTACAGATTTTAGTATGCTTACCCTATATTATATGTCTAGTATCCACTTATGAGTGAGTATATACCATGTGTCTTATGCTTCTCAGATACCTCACTCAGGATGATCTTTTCTAGATCCCACCACTTGCCTGCAAATTTCATGATTTCTTTGTTTTTAATTGCTCAGTAGTATTCCATTGAGTAAAATGTACCACACTTTCTGTATCCATTTCTCAACTGAGGGACATTAAGGTTGTTTCCAGCTTCCGGCTATTACAAATAAAGCTGCTATGAACACGGTTGAGCAACTGTTCTTGTTGTATACTTGAGCATCTTTTGTGTATATGCCTAGGAGTGGTATAGCTGGATCTTGAGGAAGCACTATTCCTAATTGTCTGAGAAAGCGCCAGATTGATTCCCGAAATGATTGTACAAGTTTACATTCCCACCAGCAATGGAGGAGGGTTCCCCTTTCTCTACATCCTCTCCAGCATGTGTTGTCCCTTGAGATTTTGATCTTAGCCATTCTGATGGGTGTAAGGTGAAATCTCAGGGTCTTTTTGATTTGAATTTCCCTGATGACTAAGAATGTTGATCATTTCTTTAAGTGTTTTTCTGCCATTCACTGTTCCTCTATGGAGAATTCTCTGTTCATCTCTGTACCCCATTTTTAATTGGGTTATTTGATTTGTTGCTGTTTAACTTCTTAGGTTTTTAAAAAATGTATTCTGGATGTTAGCCTTCTGTCAGATATAGAGTTGGTGAAGATCCTTTTCCAATCTGTAGGCTGTCATTTTGTTTGATGACCATACCTTTTGCTTTACAGAAGCTTTTCAGTTTCATGAAGTCCCATTTATTGACTGTTGAAATGTTCAACAAGAATTTTCAGTTTAAAGTGTGTTAACATATTAGTTATCATTTAGTTAAACATACCAAATAAACAGAACTTATTTGTTGATGCATCTTTAATTTCTGAAAAAATACTATATGTTTTTCTATATAATCTTGGACAAAAAGAAATTAAAGATTAATATTGTTTGGCAAGGAAGATGATGTTTTTTAAAGAGAAGAACTGAAAATATCAGAGCTAGGTGAAGTGGCACAGACCTTTCATCCCAACACTTTGGGGGATGTGGCAGACATATGTCCATGAGTTCCAGACCAGCCTTGTGTACATAGCAAACTCCAGGTCAGCCAGGCATATATGGGGATAGAGACTACGTCTCAAAAAAATAATTGTGAATGCTTCATAACACATAAATATCATACTTAATTTGCATAGTAATACATAATAGATTCAAACAAACTTTCTAAAAATGTTATTTTCATAGAATTTAAAAAGTTCAGAACCTATACAGTGCATATACAATTAAATAAGAAAATTTGAATAATACATTAATTCAGATATATTAATAATAACCAGGTAGAGTATAGTTCAATGAAGACTTCAAACCCTCAAATACAGAAGTATTGATATTTTTGAATGTTTCAATATTTTATATTATTTCTCTATTATTATTTTCATTTTAGTATAACATGCACTGGCAGACAACAGTGAGGTAATTTCTGTATTTCAGAACTTTCTGAATGTCTAAAACAAAAAGCAACATCCATCCTACTTTTCTGTTGGTTCCTTTTTCTTGATGGAGTTAAAGCTTAATTAACAGTTAATGGACACCGTAATATTTGAGACTGCATAAAAAATCACCGTTGAGCCAAAATGAGAAGAGAAAAAATAATACATTGAATAACTCTTATACTAAAGAAAGCATGACAATTGTTCATGTAATGAGCCTTCCTGATGCAACGCAGAGAATATAGAACTTATCCAGTGTGTCTTTATTTAAGGGCACAAAGTTGGCATTATCTTTAGAGTTGCTTCATAGAGAAGCAGAAGTAACGATTTTTAAAGTCCTACCCCCAGAGTAAGATAATAACATTAATTTATTATTATTAAATGTATTTTATATTACTTTAGCAAAGGAACCTGGCTATATACTTTACTGCTATTCTGCATTAACAATAGTGTAATATTATATTTAGATTGTGTTTAAGTATTCATAAATATATAATGAATGATTATTAAATAAAAATTACTATCCATGTATATCTACTATGGTAGCTCACTTTAGTGAACAGAGACACCAAATTTGTTTAAGCAAGAACACACAGCAACTTGTACTGAAGGCAGACAGTGTCTCCCTTTGGAGCACAAAGAAGACATGCTCACGTTATAAAGTTTAGGTCTCTAAAATACAGGATGCTTTCTTATTGCAACCTCTGAAAATGTCAGCTGTCCTGTTGTCATGCTGCAGTAACTGAAGCCCTGGGAAGGAAATGTAGACAATCTGATTACCACTCTTGTTTGCAGTAATAAAAACCTGTGTCAAAGATCTTGTGTCTCAAGTCTACTGATTGAATCCCAAGAAACAATGACAGATTAACTTGTTACCCTGGAAAAAGCATAAAAGCTTAGCCTTCACTATTCTTGATACTTGTATTTATTTTGATGTAACCTTTTTAAGGTAGGAATGTTTATGTACTTTGATATTAAAAATACTACTGCCTCTTTCTTCCTCATAGTTGCTGAACTGAAATCGTAATAACCCTGCTATTTTGCTATGAACTTGGAAATTCTAGAAATAAATATGTACAATAAAATCTTTAATTTCTCTTGAAATCTAAGCAAAATTACTTGTTTTTTTAGTAAACAAATATATCAGTTACAAGTTTATAGTATAGGATAAGAGATATTAGATTATAGTTTTCAAGAGAAACCGAGGCAGTGATATATGAAAAAATACACCCCTCCACCACCACCCCTCACACATGCAATTAGAAAAAATGAGGTCATGAATTTGAGAGAGTGATGTGGAGTACATGGGACTTTTGGGGGGGAAAAAGAGAAGGGGAAATGATGTAATTGTACTATAATCTCAAAAAATAGACTACTTCACTAAGAACTTTCACAACTGCTTCTTACTGAGGTTGCATTTTAAACTACAGTGTTCATATAAGGTAGCTCAAGGACTATAGATTGTTAGCACACTCATGTTAACATAAAATTTTAAATCATATTTTTTCATGCCATTTTTTGAGACAGGGTGTTGTAATGTAGCACAGGAACATTGAATTCTTAATTTTCCTGCCTCAGTCCTTGCTCTGATGCAAAGAAAAGTGTGTACACCTATTATACCTATAATTATCTTCAAGAATTTTAAGTAGTTTAACATAAGGACAAATGTGACCAGTTTGTGTTATACATTTGCATGTTGACTTGCATACATGCTTGTTTGAGAGCTGTGGCTTAAAAATTCCAACAATGTTGAGGTAGCTCATGACAGGCATGATTAGTAGTAATATCTGCAAACAATATTATGTGACAAATCAGCTGGGCTTAATATGAGAGAAATCAGATATTGGAAATATTGGAATAAGAGAACCATTTACCCCAAAGACTAACACCTTCTTATTTGCTGGATTTAATAGAAATATAATTTCCTTAGTCCCTAAAGCTTGTATTTTAATGAATTTTCAGAAATCCTAATTGAATTAACCTTTGGAACAGTAACCATAAATTTGAACTAGCTATTCAATTAACATAGAGAAAGAACATCATTGAAAAATTCTGCAGTGTCTATGTTCTTTTCAGAAACTTGTATTGGCTTATACTTCATTTTTTCCTTACAGGACACTGCTGCCAGCAGCAGGGTAGAGAGCATAGTTGTACGTATTTACTATGAAGTATATATTATGAAGTATGTCTTGTATGAAGTACGTATTGTACCTCTCTTTTTTCTTTCTTTTCTCTTTTGGTATTATATCTTTGTATATAACACATTGCATGCACATGTGTTTCTATGTGTGTGTTGTGTGTGTTCATGTGAGTGCTGGTTCCTAGGTGCCCAGATATGGTTGTCAAAGACAATGTAAGTGTTACTCCTTGCCTCCTACCTTGTCTGTGGTAAGGTTTCTTGACTATGTTCTTCCACAAGTTTCTGAAAAGCTTTCTGTCTCCTCATCCTATTTTGCTTGAAGCATTGTTAGAATTACAGATGTGTGCTACCTTCCCCAGTCTTCCTTTATGTGGGGTCTGGGGACCTGTAACTCAGGACCTCAAGCTTACTGAAGCAGGTCTTCCATCCTCTGAATCACTCCCAGTCTTCTTGAACATCTTCCGTTAGCATTAAAATATTAAAATCTTTCCCAACAAAAGGAAAGCTAAACACCACCACCACCAAGATGAAACAAATAAACAAGCAAACTAACAAGAAACAAAACTCAAAATAAAGAAAACCACTTCTGGGTGAGAGCATGTCAACCAGTACCAGTTTGTGTATTTTAGGAAAGCCATAAGTTACTGATATGATTGTAATTAAAAGTATCAGTTTAACAACTGTGCAAGAGTAGACTTCTGTAAACATGCAGACGTCAGTGAATGAGTGTAGTTTTAGATCTTTTCCACTGTATTGAGTTTCCTCCTTGTCATGCATTCAAATTCACAGCCATAGAAAACCTGTCTTTATAAAGCACAGACAGAGTGACAGCTGTCTGCTGCTCTGCCTTCCTTGCCCTTGACCTCTAACACGCTTTCTTCCCTCTGATACACGTACTATGCAGTTGGATGGCTGCAGGTGAAAATGAACTCTGTGGCCCCCTGAGCTCTTTTAGATAGTAGGATTGAGCTATAAAGCCACACTGAGGTTATTACTGATATATATATATATAAATTTGGTAAACACACACAACAAAGTCTAGCCGTCTCTCAAGGGCATGGGACTTGAAGCTGAAATTTTCCCTCGTGAGAAATTTGGACAACATACCGTGAAGTGAGACAAAAAGGCAAAGCTGATAACCAGTCTGTAAGCTGACAAGACTCAAAGTGATGAGAAGAATATACACCAACTTCCCTTAAAAGTAAGCACTTTAAAGTTATTTCTTCAAAAATGGAAGAATATATAAGGATAAAAGCAGATACAATTTCTTAGCAAAGATGTGATTAGAAAATCTTTACTTTTTCTCAAGGACTCTGGACTAGTACTTATTGAGTTCTCCCTGTGAGTCCTTTATCTAGGGGGTGAATGTGGTATGCTCTTGTGAGGTTTCTACTTAATTTCTGTTGCTGTTGAACTTAGCTTCACAGCACAGGGTTAATCTAAATTATTTTTCTCTCTAGACTGACTGATTTCTCATAGGAAAGGATTTGCTGTTTGATCCATTTGCTTGGCTGCCTATGAGCAACATGAGTGAACTGAGGCTGGTAAAAATCAGGCAGGAAGAGCTGGTGGAAAATGCTTCTCTGTCTTTTCATCTAAACGAAATCATCTTGGTGGGAACCAGAGGCAGGGAAGAGGATGCTTCATTCTAAACCTGAGTTGCTTTGGGAATTCTTACTTTAATCAACAAATAAGATTTTTTTCAGAATGATACTTGTAGCATGAACATCCCAAATCAGTCAACAGGCCAAACGGCCCTAAACAAAAACCCAAGATTCAAGACCCAGCTTAACTGCTTACATAAAACAGTTAAGTAGGGATATCAATTTCAACCTTTGCTAATATGTTCATATTAAAAAAATCTGTCTCCTATTTTTTATAAAGATTCATGACAGTGTTCAACAGCGAATATTGAATATTGAACAACCCTAGCTCTGTCATGTTCGTAACAGTTGAAAATGATCCATTTTTTGTCACAATGGTGTGGTCAGACCTGTGAATAGTAGAGATTGGAAATCCTGGTTCAACTCTATGAGATGCAATGAGTTCTCTAGTATGTCTCACAAAAGACAGCATTTTCTTGTTCTTTTAAAGATATAGGAAACTTTTAGTGTTATCTACTATTTAAACTGTTCTTTTTGGAGTTTGGAACTTTGAACTATGGACTCTGTTTATCAAGCTGATGGCATGGCCTCTCTTTCACCTGGAATCATTCATACATGTTTGCCAGCTGATCTTAACTGGACACAATCTCCTGAGCTCACAGTGGGCTGCATTTCAAATGAAGTCACTTTTGTTTATGCAGTAAATCTAACTCCAAACAGAACGAGAATTTAAACTACTGGGTCTTGTGATCAACATCAATCTACAGAATACTTTATATTGTCGCCCTGGAAAACTAGAACAAAACTATTATGTGATGTCCTCTCTCAGAAGGGCTCCAAGGTAGAAGGAACCAGAACTCCAAGAGGAATTAATGTATAAAATGATATTAGCCCAGGAGCAAAGAGTGTTTCCCTGTGAGACAGGACAAATCTCAGGCCATGGCTGGGAAGCTTCCTGTGGGTCCAAGATACTGCATGGTTGTTAAGATCCAACTCTGTGAGCCTCATTGCCTCACTATGGGATCATGAATAAAGATCCCACGGTGCTCTTGATAAGACTGTTATCTTTGGAGCTGGACCAAGTTCTGTTTGGGAAGCGATTCTTTCAGTCTATTGTTCAACTGATCCACATAACTTCATCTTCCTTTCAGATATGTTTCCACTGATCGTTTAACTCATTTTCCCTCAGGTTGGGAAATATAATAACAAAACACCATTATATAACATCTAATCTACTCTGTTAAGCTAAAGAAAAATTCTTAAAGAACAGAGAACTAAACATAGTGTCTTCGGCAAGTAGGAAGATTTATTTAAAAGAGTTTCTACATAAGCTTGCTGGCTTAACACAGGAAATATATAATTGTCCCACTTTATAGGAAAAAATTACATTCAAGAATATACAAGGTCAGGGTTTGTAACTGATCTGGTTGATGGTAAATCTACAGCCTAATTAATTATTGAATATGTATCAATGTAATGTACAATTGACTACTTAGACATGTTCCAACCTCCTTTTGAGGACTACTAACGTCTACAGATCTGTTTGTGAGACTTCTTTTCATCTTGCTTGTTGAGACATCGCTATTAATCAGATATCAACAGACACTTTAACATGTCATTTTGAACCACGAGACTCTCAAAAATATCTGATGCATCCACTCCATAGGCAGAGCTGAGTTTTCAGGCACATGAAGCTCTCCTTCACAATATGTCAGCTAAGGTGCCATGTTCTCATCCCCATGCTGCAGAATGCAATAGACGGAACACAGAAATCAAGGAGCCAACAGGTCTAACCTCTGCTACAGGCTGTTTTCTGCTTCCCACTATGTGCCAGTTGTTGATGTATTCTCAAATAGCATTCGGATAGGAAGTCACACTCTTTTACCTTGGCCTTTAATTTTGGTGCTAATGCCATTTTGGAGGCTTAGCCTTTTCTCAGTGGTTGGAGTCTAAACACAAGTACAAATAGGGACTAAGTTTCAAGTTTGAAGGGGACACCATCACTCAAACCACTGAAGGTATAAAGCTCACTGATAGGCTTCAAGGACATCAGGGGATGGGCTTCATTCATCTTGCCTTTAGCTCTGTCTTGTTTCAACTTCCAGGAAAGGAAATGTACTTATCTGTTCTCAAGAGTCATACACTGAGATTTAATCATGTTTGAGCCAAATATCCCACACTGTTTTGTTACCGAATTAGCACAGTTAAATGGTTGAAGATGAACAAATTTGGTGGAAATTTGATTTAGATCTTTCCTTCTCCCCTCATACAATTTACATATGTGCACACAAACATGCATAAATGAAGTACCTTCTACAACAGCAGGTATGTGGGCAAATGTGTTCTTGCTCTCTTCTAGAAGCTTCCTTAATTTCAAATAATTTACCTTTTCATAATCCAAAGGAGGTAAATACAGGATTTATAGATTGTGTTTCAAACTTTGTCTCCAGAAATATTTATAAATCTGAGAAAAGTGTTCTTACCTTAAATTTTCCTCTCTTGTGTGTATGTATGTCTTATACGTGTGTGTGTGTGTTCTCATATGTGTGGGCACACATGTTTGTGACTACACATGCATGTATGCATTCACCTAAGGAGATTAATGTCAGCAGTTACACTTGGTGGCTCTGCTACCTTACTCATTGATGCCAGTTTTCTTAACCAAACCAGAGCACACCAACATGCCTAGCCAGCTTTCCCAGGGGATCCATTTTCTCTGCTTTCTGTGGCTGTAATTGTAGATGTTCCTCCATATCCATCTACATTTGTATAAGTTCAGGAGAGTATACCTCTCATTCTCACACCTGTGTAGCTACAACTTGCTTTGAATCATCTCCATCATTTTTAAATGACATAATATTTCATTGTATTACACTCTAATACTTCCATAGAGCATTATAGAAAGGATGATTATCATTTCATTTTTATTTCTTGTGAACACACGTGTGTATGTTTGTGTGTGTATGGATGTATGTGAGCATCAGCCTGTGTGTCACTGTATATGTGTGTTTTAGGGTGCATATTATAAACTTCTGTGTGCCTACATACATGTGGAGGTCAGAGGACAACCTCATATATCATATGTCAGGAAATTTCTACTTTTTCTTAAAGACATACTCTTTTAGTGGTCTGGAGGTTCATTAAGTACAAGTATGTTAGTCTACCAGACTGAGAGACCCGGGGGCTCAGGTGTCTCTGCTTCCCATCTGCCATTGGCAGCATTATAGGTATATGAAGTTTAACTCTTTCTGAGGGTTCTGGATATCTTAATGCAGGTCATCACATTTACTGGGAAAATTCTTTGCTGAGTCATTTCTGAGCCCAGGCCTTTACCTTAAATTATTCACCATCATCTCACCATTATTATGTGTTGGGACCTTTTTACTCTTCTCTTGTTAAATTTAATGTACAGCAAGTTGTTTTACTCTACCTGCTACAATGCATTTTTCCTAGTTCTCCTCCATAAATTGTGCTTTGCTATGTAGTGTCCACACCCTCTCTGTTCTACTGCTGTCCTGCTCTTTTTCTCTTTTATTGAAAATAGATATTTTTTCATATAGTACATCCTTCTTATGGTTTCTTCTTACTCTATTCTTTCCAGTTTCTCCCACAGTCACCCATCTGGTTCCACCACCCTACTCTCAAGAGCATTTAGTGACCTACATTCTGCTCTCAATTTCCATGTAAAAGGCTATCTGTGCTTCTATGTCAGCCTCATAATTATGGCAGACTAAGTGGGTTAGGGACATATGGGTTGTTTCCAGGTTCTGGCTAGTACAAATAAAGCAGCTACGAACATAGTTAAGCAAATGTCCTTGTTGTGTACTTGAACACCTTTTGGATATATGCCTAAGAGTGGTATAGCTGGGTCTTAAGGAATCACAATTCCTAATTGTCTAAGAAAATGCCAAATTGATTTCCAGAGTGGTTGTACAAGTTTGCATTCCCACCAACAATGGAGGAGGGTTCCTCTTTCTCCACAACCTCTACAGCATGCGTTGTCACTAGAGTTTTTGATCTTAGCCATTCTGGAGAGTGTAAGGTGAAATCTCAGGGTCGTTTTGATTTGCATCTCCCTGATGGGTAAGGACATTGAGCATTTCTTTAAGTGTTTTTCTGCCATTCTATATTCCTCTACAGTCAGATCCCTTTTTAGCTCCATACCCCATTTTTAAATTGGATTATTTGGTTACTTGGTTTTTTAACTTCTTGAGTTCTTTATATATACTGGATATTAGCCCTCTGTCAGTAGTAGGATTGGTAATGATCCTTTCCCGATCTGTAGGCTGTCGTTTCGTTCGGATGACAGTGTCCTGTGCTTTACAGAAGCTTTTCAGTTTCATGAGGTCCCACTTATTGATTGTTGATCTTAGAGCCTGTGCTGTTGGTGTTCTATTCAGGAAGTAGTCTCCTGTGCCAATGAGTTCTAGGGTCTTCCCCACTTTTTCTTCTAACCAGTTTAGTGTGTCTGGTTTTATGTTTAGGTCTTTGATCCACTTGGACTTTAGCTTTGTGCAAGGTGACAAATATGGATCTATTTTCATTTTTCTGCATACAGATATCAAGTTGGACAAGCACCATTTGTTGAAGATGCTGTCTTTTTTCCATTGAATGGTTTTGGCTTCTTTAT
>CM053765.1:18066830-18085984 GCA_028658305.1 Pachyuromys duprasi
GGCATGCTCCTGTTCTGTTGCTTGTTTTCTCCTCCACTCAATGTCCATCCCATTTGTTCATTCAAACAAGCACTGATCATACCAACCTGGGTCCTCCTTCTTGTATATCCTCTCTAGGTGCGTAGATTTCAGCTTGAACTTTCCTATTCTATAGGTTTATATAAGACTAGTTTATTTTTATATACACATATGTAAATATGTGTATATGTACTTATACATACACACATATGTGTACACATAGATACTTATACACATATTTCTATATGTTTAAATATATTTACCAATGAACATATAGGTAAAGTTCTGACCTTTGATATTATAGACACTGCTATAATTAAAAAAAAAAAACTCTCATTTGTTCTTGATCTATGTTTGTAAATTAGAACGTGGCTGGGTATTTTGAAAATTTACGTTTCCTCAAATCTTCTTCATTTAGGCCCTCTGCTTCAAATGTTTAGTTTACTTATTAAGCTCTTTGAAGTTGACTTATTTTCCTCCAGCAGAGAAACAAGTGTTTCTAAATTAAGTAGTTATGTTTGGTCCATATGCCTCCACATTCTAGCTCCTGAGCTGTATTAGCTATTTCGTTGAGCTCACTCACTACCATCAGTACTACCGCCAACAAAAATATGTAAACTAAACAGAAGAAACAAAGAAATCCAAGCTTCTCTGTGGTCATGGTGGGCCCACTAGAACAACACGCCTGTGTAAATGTGAACTAAACTTTTCACCCACGGGGTGAATGGGTAGTGTGACATACAGCTCATTAGGAACTATAGTTGTAGATCGCTGGCTAAGGGTAGAAAATTTTCACCTCCCTCTGGTTTCCTATTATTTATTTCCTTTCTTCGGTAATCCATAGGAATATTGGGAAATGTTAAATTCATACAGTGTTTTATGACCTGAAAATTGCATAGCAAAGTAGACCCAAAACATAGCACCCATCTTCTTTCATTACTAATTAGATTTCATGTGATTCTAGAAACAGATAAGCCCAGCATGATTATAGATTATTTTTTTCTTTAAGAAGACCTAAATGGTTTTATAAAGTCTGTCATTGGAAACCAATATGAAGTAGCAAGAGAAAGAAATCGACCGGCTGTCACAAAGGGGACCTGAAATATTAGATCGTTCCCGGAATGCAGAGACCACTGAGCCAGCCAACCTACTCTCAGCTGAGTGCAGAGAGAAGAAAGAGTAGCAGCTATTTATTAGAACAGAACACAGGGTATGCACTTTACAGATCAGCAACACCGTGTAAATATTGACCCGCTTCAATTTCTAAGCTGATGAAAGGGTGTTTGTAATGCTAAACCCTCCTTCTGCAAATCAGTCCTGTCAAGAGAGCATGGTGGGAGGGGTAGGTATTGACTAGCAATGAAAAAGGATTTGCTAAAAGAATATTTGTTATTTTTCTCATTTAAAACACCCGAAGAGGCTTCAGAAATCCCTGTGGAAAAGTAGGAAACCAAGAGTGGGGAGGCAGATATAGCCACTCTCATGATGAGATGTAAGGAGTACACTGCTTCCCAGGGAGTGATAATATTATAAGGTTTCAGCAGTATGATTTGCAATCAACTTTGTCAGTTAAAAGTGCTGTTTTATTTCTTCTTATTATTATATTTATTATTATTGTTTTTGTTATTATTATTTTAGGTGTGGGTAGACATGTTAAAAGTTGAAATTTAAATAATGTATTAGAAACATCAAAGCTGGCATCTACTTCCTGTTTTTACAAATCTGTCATTACTGGTGACTGTCATAACAAATCCTCATCTTATGGTATAAAGAGGTTCTTCACAGGGTTACAGGGGAACACATTTGTTTTTGTGGCTAACTTCACTGTGTCCCTCAGTGTCAGGAATCAGCTCACCTCAAACACTCTATTTCCTTATCTTTAAAAGTGCAAAGCATTTCCCTGACACTTGCCTTAAGTGATTACTTTAAGACTTGATTTAGGAGCACGTAGTTTTGTAGGGCTTAAGAGGGAAGCTGAATCAACTCTTAAAGCTTCCTCCCTCCAGAGTCCTTTGCACTCTGCCTTGATAAACGCCAGCAGGCCTTCAGGGCACGTTTAGAGAGGTAGTATTTCCAGTCAATTTCCAAAATAAACGGATTGTAGAATACAATTAATCTAATGTGTTAAAGAGCACATTAAAAAAAAGGATGCTCAGGTTGTCTCCAGAACCCTTTACGAATTGCATACCTGTTTGATCCCAAAATAATTTATAAATAATAGTAAGGTTAATTCTGTGTCTGGACTGACTAGATAAAAAAAAAGATTAATTTCGTAGTCGTTGGAGTCCTCTTAGCTTTATTACAAATTTGGGACAAGATATTCAAGTAAAGGTATTTTTTTTCCTATATGGCAGAGTGGAACATAACTGCGTCTGACTAACAGCCATAGACAAAGGATCACAAAATAGTTCTTCCTGATAATTCATATTTTTATGTTAAACGTTTTATTTATACATGTTTATCCAACTACTAAGGTTACTTGGGCACACCTCAGAGGAAATTATTATCATATAATTATCATGGAAGTCTGGGCAACTTACAGATGGATAGCTGAGATGTCTAGGGATGAGTAAGCTTGCAATGTTGCCTGAGAAATAGGAGAAGCGCTCCATGATGTTCAGGCATTAGGCACACCACATGGATGTAAATCTGACTCAGACCAATGACCTAGATGAAGTCTCCAAGCCACTTTGAGTTTTAATGAAAAATTCTCACTCTCATTTTTTTTCTATTTGTAGGTGCATTTAGGCCCCAATTTTTCTGTCCCTTTCTGATTTGTGGCATTTGTTGATTCCTATGGTCTCATACACTTATCATAGAGACTTAATATAATAATGGAAATAATGACTGCTGGGTTAGGATAATAATATCCCTAGCCCAGGGGAGGTATGAGTAGTCTCTAGCCTGGGCCTGGGTATATGCCACTCCTAGATGTATGATGAATCACACAACATTTGACTAAGTCATGGTGAAGGAGGGGCAAAAGTGTGTGTGATGGTCTTGCAGCAATAACAACCTGAAAGCGAAGAACGCTAGGAAGTCTATAAATGAGAAGACAGAGCATAACCAGTTTTCCAGACAAGACAACAACTGTGCTCAGAATAGTGCTTATTTTATGAATGAATTAACAAGAACTTGGGCAAAATCTAAGTAGTCTCTAGGGAGAAGCATCATTCCTGGTTTCCTTGCATACACTTTAGCTTAGCCACTTTCAGAAATGGCCAGGATCTGAAGTATATTTCAATCAAACATGGCCCTTTGTACAACTTATGCACTTTTGAAAAATAGATTCTAAGGCAATGTTAAGATTTCCTGCAAGGAACTGTATTCTAAACAGCACGGCAAAATGCTTGCTCACTTACATTAGAGTGCTCAAGGCTCTTTATAAAGTAAAGTTGCTCTTTTCATTGTGGAAGAATATGGAATAGTGTAACAAAGTTGTTGGGTCAGAGAGGATATTAGCCTTCAACATATTGGAACAAGGAAAGAGGATGCAGTGTATTTAAGGGCCAGCCAGCTTCTCAGGAAAGATGAAGTGAAGAGCTAGTGCGTGAACATGGGAGATAAGTGAGCAGGGAAGGAGAGGATCTTAGGAGTCTCCAGAGAAACCAAAGAAGTTGCCTATTTATTATGTCTGAGAGAAGGTTTAATTGTGCAAAATGGCTCACTTGGATATAGAGACTAAAAAATCATAAATTTACTGAGTCTAAGTCTCAGCTAATAACTAAGCTTCCAGGAAACACTGCTAAGTCCGTGGTTTGATATGGTTTAAGTCCTAGAGTCATGGATCCTGAGACTCCACTGCGCTGATGTCCAAGCACAGGCAATGATGATGGTCCCAGCTCTATAGCAGAGACTTGATTTGCCTCTTCTCTTTCTTTCCTCATATACGGGACATGAATGTGTCAAACCCTACCTCAGTGAGCACAAACCTTCTTTATCCAGTCTATATTTTAGATGCCCATCCCCCCCAAACACTTTCCTATACATGCCCAATCTCAAGTTTCACAAATATCTAGGCACTGGCTTAACTCAAGCAAACTCACACATAACATTAACATTGAAGGAGACACCCATTCACATGTCTTCTGCATTTCGTACATGTGTGACTTTTTACAGATATTGCAATGTATTGCCATGTAGTACAAGACACTCCTCCTCAGAAAAAATGAGGTGGGCACAGGATAGAGCATATTAAGTTTTGCTCCATACATTTGATATTGATCTGAACTCTCTGCTCTTGTTCACAAATTGAGTTCTCAAGTTAATTATACCCACGTAGACAGATTCCTCATCAATCTATCTGCAAGTTTTCAGAGTTTACAATAGGATGCTTTCTGTTTTACAAACACATATTCCAGTTTGAGGTATAGAAAGTCCACTCATCTCTTTTGACATAATAATTCGGTGCTAAACTTAAATGTGCATCCTGTATGGATAACAAGAAGTTTAACCATGGTCATATTTTAGGCTTCCTGCCCTGAGAGCTGTGGAGAGTTCTGTAGCAATAAAATATCAGAAAATATTATTGAGATTTCTCATTAACTGTTAAATTTATAAATAAAAAGGTTCACGCTATGTCATATCCTTTTTCCATGCCTTTCCCTCCCTTCTGTCCTTTTTTTTTTAATGCCAAGAGAATAAAAATGTTTGGGAGAAATTTGTGCTTCTCCTCTCTTTATATGATTCACAACCATTCCATTTCAGAGTCTATCACCATCTAGGGTTCGTTTCTTGAATGTGACAGCAAGAAACCAATGGAAATAGGCAGTTGGTTTTCTATGAACACAATATATTTGAGGAGTAATTTTGATGTTTTTTTTTTTCTGGGGAAATATTTCCCACCTGTTGGGCTATGAACCTTTGAGAAGCATTGTTTTTTCTTTTGTGTTCCTTATGTTGTTACTGTACCTGCTACACAGCAAGCTTGTACAATTAGGTGTTAAATGGTGTCATGTGTTCTAAGACACTAAAGAATACTTACTAACCTAATTTGACTAAAGAAATCCTAACTATATGTACTTGGTACTTAACAAGAACTTTATTAGGGAAGTGTTAAAGTAACCATAAACATTTTAACTAATTTGATTCAACATCATAGATGTAGACTTTGAAATACACACATTCAAGATAAAAAACCACAGAGGGCCTAGGAAAGACTCTACCTAGTAGGGTATCAAAGCAAATATTAAAACACATAACCAACCCTTTGGCAGAGTGCAGGGAATCATATGAAAGAGGGGGGAGATAGTATGACCTGAGAGGGCAGGAGCTCTGCAAGGACCAAATATATCAGGGACCATGTATGGATATAACCTAGAACCTCTGCTTGAATGTAGCAAATGGTAGCTCAATATCCAAGTGGGTACCCTAGTAAGGGGAACAGGGACTATTTCTGTCATGAACTTAATGGCTGGCTCTTCGACCCCCCCAACCTCCAAGGGAGGAGCAGCCTTGCTAGGCCACAGAAGAGGACATTGCAGCCACTCCTGAAGAAACTTGATAAGCTAGAGTTAGATGGAAGGGGAGGAGGTCCTGCCCTATCAGTGGACTTGGAACGGGTCAGGGAAGAGATGAGGGAGGGATGGGCAGAATAGGGAGGGAATGCAGGAGGGGGCTACAGCTGGGATACAAAGTACATAACCTATGATTAATATAAAATAAAATAAAAATATTTTAAAAAGAAGAAGGATATCATGAAATTTGCAGGTAAATGGTGGGAACTGGTAGGATCATCCTGAGTGAGCTCTCCCAGAAGCAGAAAGACACACAAGGTATATGCTCACTCATATAGACATATAAAGTAGGATAAACCTACTAAAATCTGTACACCTAAAGAAACTAATCAAGAGGGAGGACCCTGGCTAAAATGTTCAATCCCCAGCCAGAAAGGCAAAGCAGATTGACATCAGAAGAAGAAAACAGGAAACAAGCTAGGAGCCTGTCACAGAGGGCCCCTGAAAGGCTCTGCCCTAAACAATATCAAAGCAGATGCTGAGACTTATGGCCAACTGTTGGGCAGAGTGTTGGGAATCTTAGGAAAGATGTAGGAAATAGTAAAATAGGGAGAGGACAGTTGCTCCACGAGGAGAGCAACAGAACAAAAAACTCTGAACACAGGGGTCTTTCCTGAGACTGATATTCCAACCAAGTACCATGCATGGAGAAAACCTAGAACCCCTGCACAGATGTACCCATAGCAGTTCAGTATCCAAGTGGGTTCCATAATAATGGGAACAGGGACTGCCTCTGACATGAACTGATTGGCCTGCTCTTTCATCACCTCACCCTGATGGGGGAGCAGCCTTACCAGGCCACAGAGGAAGACAATGCAACCACTCCTGATGAGAGATGATAGACTAGGATCAAAAGGCAAGAAAGGAAGACCTCCCCTCTCAGTGGACTTGGAGAGGGGCATGTGTGGAGAAGGGGGAAGGAAGGTGGGACTAGGAGGAGAGGAGGGAGGATTTTATGGGGAGATACAAAGTGAATAAAGTGTAATTAATAAAAATTTTTTAAAAAAGGAAAAAAAAAAACAGATTTCAGTAGTTCTACATTCATTTGGCCCCTCTGCACATGAAGTCAGAGTATGGAAATCTTGCTAAATCATGCATATGATGAAGTCTTGAGCTGATGTGTACTCAAATATTAATCCTTTTTCTTTACATCTTCTATCTAATATATGATAGTGATTATTTATTTATTTATTACAATTTATTCACTTTGTATCCCCTCTGCAGGTCCCTCCTTCGTCTCCTCTCAGTGCCACCCACCCTCCATCTTCTATACCTGTGCCCTTTCCCTAGTCTCCTGAGAGGGGAAGACATCCTTCCCTTCTATCTGAGCCTAGCCTATCAGGGCTTTTGAAGGTTGGCTGCATGATCTTCCTCTGTGGCCTCTCAAGGTACTCAGAGAAGACATTAAATTGGTGCCTGATCATCAACAATGGATAGACTTCAAGGGAATAGTTAAAAAGTCTACATTGATCATAATCCAATAGTAGTTCTTCCACATATATTTTGTTTAGATGATCAAAATTCTACTCCTATTGCTATCTAAAATATTTTTAAAAATACTAGTAGAGTATCATACATAAAAAGCATAATATGAAAAAGGATACAGAGAAATTAACACAAAGAAATATTTCGTTTTAAATTAGTGTGCATAATATATTTTAAGATCTGTAAGTAGAAGAGCATCCTGTACCTTTCGCTTCAATTTCCAGTATTTCTAGTTCATATGTATGTAACATCTGGCCAGATAACTAGGTACTGATTATAAGTAGGTACTAGTTCTTTGATCATATGTGATTTAGGAATGTGTAGGTTTCAACACTGATTCTTAAAAACTGATTAACATTGTCCCAAGGCTGGCTTACCAGCATTCAAAGTATGATCTCTGCTTGCTTACATAATTTTGTTTTGAAATACTCTAAGAATAATAAACCTTGAGATCCATGTAAAAATTACAAGAAGAACTCTCCATATTCAGTGCAACATAAGACTTTGCACATTTATTCTACTGTCATTTTGAGCTTTTTATTTAGTTTATATACTGTAAGGTTGTAGCTACATCCTTCACAGTTTAAATATAACACCATGAGAATCCCATGAGTCTTAGATCAAATAAGTTTCAGAAAAGTGACACTCACCATTTGGACACATCAATAATTGGAGGCTTGAAGAGATGTTTGGCAGATTCTGGACATCTGTAAAGCATATCAGTGATAACAAGATATTTTCTAAGAGTGAGATTTCATTTTAATCAGAAAGTATCTTCAAATAGACTGGATATTTTAAACTGGAAGTTTGGCAATTATGGAAATAAAGAGCTATAATATGGAAAACCCTGGACTTTGACCAGATCTGTATTTCTATAGGAATTAAATCACTCTGGGATTACAGATATCCTGTGATACAAGGAGACTGAGTTGATAGCTATAAATAAGATTGAGAGAAAGAATTAAATACTTTGATAGTTTAAGAACTTGTTTTAGCCTCATTTTTCATTTCCTTAAATAAAATCAAGGAAGATACTTACCTCAACCAAAACAGATTGAAAGAGACAGCAAACAGATGTCATTTAACTCCTTTAGACTAACACTGGGTGGCAAAAATGTTACATTTACTCTGTCGTTTAGCAGTTGAACAACAATAAACATCCCAGTTACTAGTAAGGTATCAGTTTGCAAAGAAAGGGCAACTAATGAGAATAATGGGTCATAATTCAAATTAGAACAAAAAAGTCTGTATGAGACAAATGCATCATCTTTTAGTTTTTAAAAACTTAAACCACATTTCTATATTTTATGGGAGGATCATGTCAAAGAAATGTGATCAAGCCAAAAATTGTTTGGAAAGATGGTAATTATTAGATAAAAATAAGGTTGTTCTCAATCAAAGAGTATGGTAGGCATGAAGAGGGTTTAGAGAGAAGAGGGACAGTTGCTTTCAGGGATCTAAGTCATTGTGAACTTGGAGGAAACACAGAAACAGAGGCAATAGGGAACTGTGATACTCTAAGAAATGAAAATGAAGTTTCCATGACAAGTTTTCATTCAAGGCAAAGCCAAAGATATGTCCTTATATCCTCACTGAAAGCCTCAGCACTGAAACATTGATGACTCTCATTTTCCCACGGCAAAGCTAAGAAAATTCATGACTGGGTGCCTCAACACACATGATATGTTGATATAAACCTGAACCCAGTACTATATTCATTTTGATTCTTCTAATGAAATGTTAGGTGTTCCTCTCATGTACCAGACTGCTCTGTCTTTTCTTTGATGGATCACTTATAATCATTGAGTGAATAATGACACTTCTGTGATAATATGTTAATAATCCTGGCTGGAACCAAGTATATCCAAAAATTCCTCTTGTGTTCTGAGGAAGACACAATCTCCATTCTGTGACTATTACATGCTTTCTGAAGCATCAGAACAACAGTACATCTTTACTGTCAACTTCACATTAAAATATGACTTTTTATTACAAAGAGGGACAGTGTTTTGGAAGGGCAGATAATGACTTAACAACTGGACACAAACTTGATATGTGGTCATTTGATTGTATGGCTATTTTACTTTGCATAATTATTGATTACCTAGTATACATATTTTTCAATTGGCCACTTGATTAGAGTCTCTGAAGCGTCCTGTATGCTAGGAAATGGGTTATATTTACTTTTCCTCTACCAAATAAGCCTCAATCAGTCTCAACTTCAATAAGTCCAACCAAATTCTTGCCATGGAACAGAATTCAGTCTTTTTCAAAATTATTAAAATTCTATCCATTTAATACCATGTTAGCCTATGTGCCAAAGAACCTATGCTTTCTCTATCTTTTTTTTTTACTACACAATTATGCTAGTATTTTATTAATTCAAAAGCACTTTACAAGAAAATATAAATATGGCTTCCAATAGAAATGTTATACCTAGGCTTGATATCAAGCTCACAGATTTGTGAGCCTGCAAGGAAAAGCAGGCTTTCAAGTTAAACAACAAATTTGTAACCAAAACTTCAATCTCAAGGATCTCACAAACATATTACAAATACAACATGAAAAAAATATTCTTGCACAGTAACTCAAAGTTTACTTCTCCAATGTACCCTTAAACTGATAAGATACTGGTATCTTAGTTTTATATTTCCAGACAAAGAATGTTCAATTTCTGCCAGTTGTTTCTATATCATTAGCACATCACACTTTAACTGGGCAGGATCTAGGTTTATTTCAGTCAATGAAAAACAAAAGTTCAAACCAAATTCAATCTTGCTCAAAGGAATTTCTGAAAATTAGTCTTCTATTTCCTTTCATTTGACCTAGAGCGGCTACGAGACCTAGAGAATGATCAAGACGGCTTGTGATTTCTCTCACAAGACAGAGACCTTTCTCATCTATCTCTAGAAAGTGACCTGCTCCGGCTTCGAGAGGAGCTTCTCCTTCTTGGAGATCTGTGCTAAGGTGGCTAACTCCTCCTACGGTAATCACCTCTAGGGCGACAACCCCAAGAGTAAGGTAGGCCATGATTTCGACTTCTTTTTTCACCACTCCAAGAGGGAGGTGGGCCATGATTTCAACTTCTTTGCTCACCATTCGACAGTTCCACTCTTACAAGGAAGCCACATAGTGTTCTTCCATCTAGCTCCAGGACAGCAGCAGCAACATCTTGGACATCCTCAAATTCAACTAAAGCAAAGCCAGGAGGGTTTCACACAACCCACATACTTCGGAGTGGTTCATAATAACCAAAAGCCTCTTCTAATTCAGTCTTATTTCCGTTGTTTTCAAGATTATCTACGTAAAATTTACAATCCAATGGACTGGAATCATGATGCATTTCGAGACCCTGTATTCAAAAAGCCAAAGCTCAGCAGCTGGAAACACCCCAGATAGCTCTCAGTTGAGGAATGGATACAGAAATTGTGGTACATTTATACAACGGAATACTACTCAGCAATTAAAAACAAAGAAATCATGAAATTTACAGGTAAATGGTGGGGACTAGAAAAGATCACCTTGAGTGCAGTATCCCAGAAGCTGAAAGACACACATGGTATATACTCACTTATAAGTGGATGTTAAACATATAATATAGGATAATCACAGAAAAATCTATACACCTAAGGAAGCTAATAAAGAAGGAGGACCCTGGGTAAGATGCTCAATCTTTACTCAGAAAGGCAATGGGGCAGACATCAGAAGGGATAGAAAACAGGGAACAGGACAGGAGCCTACCACAGAGGGCCTCTGAAAGATTCTACCCAGCAGGGTATCAAAACATATGCTGAGAATCATAGCCAAACTTTGAGCAGAGTGCAGGGAATCTTATGAAAGAAAGGGGAGAAAGAAAGACTTGGAAGGGACAGGAGCTCCACAAAGAGAACAACAGAACCAAAAAATCTGGGCGCAGATGTCTTTTGTAAGATGATACTCCAACCAAGGACCATGCATACAGATAACTTAGAACCCCTGCACAGATGTAGTCCATGGCAGCTCAGTGTCCAAGAGGGTTCCCTAGTAATAGTAACAGGGATTGTCTCTGTCATGAACTCAAGGGCTGGCTCTTTGATCACCTCCTCCTGATGGGGGAGTGACCTCACCAGGCCACAGAAGACGTCAATGAAGCCAGTCCTGATGAGACCTGATAGACTAAGGTCAGATGGAAAGGGAGGAAGATCTCCCTTATCATTGGACTGGGGAGAGGCATAGGAGAAGAAGAGAGAGGGAGTGTGGAATTGTGAGGTGATGAAGGAGGGGCATAGGAGAAGAAGAGGGAGGGAAGGTAGGATTGGGAGGGGACAGGGAGGGGCAACAGTTGGGATACAAAGTGAATAAACTGTAACTAACAAAAATAAAATAAAAAATAAAAAAAAATCTGAGAGGCCATGAGACTGCAAAATTACCTGGATAAATAGTGATTAATAAATATATGAAAATACAAATGAAAATTAAAAAAAAAAAAGCCGAAGCTCAAACCTTAAAGCTCCGACAGGCTGACCAGCTTGCCTCTAGCTCTGCTCCGAAAGGTGCTCACTACTTCATGGCATCCACGAAATGACCTGCTTTCTCTATCTTGCATTGGTCTTCAGTGATGAAGGGTTGAAGAGATAGCTCAGTTGGTAAAGTGTTTGGCCCAACACACATATAAAAATTTGCACAGGGTGGTGTGCACTCACAAGTCTAGTTTTAGGAAGGCAGAGACAAGTTGATCCATGGGGGTCTAGACAGTCTAATTAGTGATTAGCCTATTTGGCAATCCCTAGTTCAGTGAGCCCCTGTCTCAAAAAGAAAAAAACAAAATAAACAAACAAACAAAAAACAGGAGCATTAACAACTCCCCGAAAGAACCCCAAACAAACAAACAAAGAAACCAAACAAAATAAAACAACACACTGTAGGTTGTCCTCTGGCCTTAACGCATACCTACATTTATCAAGAAATGCTCCCCCTTGCCAGACATATGCATTCAATCTCCCTCTCTCTCTCTCTCAGAGATATCAATGATAAAATAATGAATTAGACATGTTCTTTTCAAACATTTGTCCTGAATATTTTTTTTGTACCAAGTACATATCAGAAAGGAAGAATTTGTGCACAATTAGTTGATTTCATAGTATCAGTTAAGATATAATAATTTAAAAATTCTTATAAGCAAAAATTTTAATTACTAAATATTATTCAAGATTCTGCAAAGAATATTTTGTCTGTTGTATAGTTTACTTTCCTATGGCTTTGGCAATATTACTGCTGTTCTTTCTCACATCACATAATAATCTTGTACTGATTTGCATAAGAACCACTGCAGTTTATCTTGCGCATTCAAGTACTGCCTTTTGTGTTATCCATGGCCTCAGCAGCACATGAGATACAAAATACTGTTTGATTGAACTGGTGTTAGAGATAAAAAGTACTTTAACTCAAGTCTAAGTCTTCATTCTGCTCTTAGTGAAAGAAATCTGTTTGCTCTCATCTTTTTGAGATGAGTCAAACTCAAAATACTAAAAGAAAAAAAAAAAACACAAAACAAAACCATAGCATTGTCTCCCCTACTGCTTATAACCCACACTTAATCCTTAGCTCATAAATCAGGATTTTCACTTTTCCCAGCTTCTGAGAACAAATCCAAGCTTTCATAATGCATTTTCTATTGATCTCTGTGCTCCTGACAATCTTTACAGTTTTACCAGAGCCTTCCATTCATACTCAGTTCCCAAGATATACCTCAATTTCAAATCAAGATGAAATAAATTGCATCAGATGCATTAAGATATTGAAATCTTGTTTCACAGAATACATGGAATGTGAAGGGGAGATTAGTTTGGAGCCCTAGCATTCCACAAGATCACGCAGGAAAGATTTATACTAAATACCTTTTCCCCCCTGCATTTTGTTAGGGGAAACAATCTGTCTACCACTTCAAACTTGGAGTGAGATTAATGGAAATAAATTGTTCATGGAAGGATGGAAGTGTAGGAGGAATGACCAAGTGCTTCATTGGGAGAGCCTGTGTAAAGAACAGAAAAAGGTCCTGAATTTAAGCTATGCTATATTTGGACAGGCAGCAAATGCCACTTTGCCATTTGAGGAATGAAGCTGAGATGAGGCATGGCTAGGAGCTACCAGAGGACACTGAACATGGATTGCAACTGGGAAAGTGACTAACCAATCAGTAGAATAAAATAAAATGGTGGCAGATCATGTAAAAATCTTTTGATCAGCTGTTACTTTTTAAACTATATTGCAGATAGTGTGTGTGTGTGTGTGTGTGTGTGTGTGTGAGAGAGAGAGAGAGAGAGAGAGAGAGAGAGAGGTGTATGCATATTGAATATGTGTGAAAAACATATGCCACTGAGATTGTTTTGAAGATATTGTTTGAGACAGAGTGTTTCTTTTTTCTTTATATTTGCTACTGCATATACTGTGCTAACAGGCTAACAGGATCTTCAGGAGATTATCTGTGTCCATCTCCCATCTCTTTGTAGGAGCACTGCGGTTAGAGGTATATACTTGTTTACCTGGTTTGTTGGGATTTCTGGGATCTTATTGGGAAGAGATTTACACTCTGAATCATTTTTTCCTCCTGAAACACCCCTTTTTGGGTAGAAGGAAACAGATTGCATCAGGTCCTCTGTAGTTAGGACTGTTTTTAAGCTTTGCATTTGATTATACAGCATAGTAATTAAATTTGTGGATTCTGATTTTTAACTTTGAAATTACTGTTCATTTTTAAATTTTTTTTTCTCTAAAATGTACCTACCTGGCTGGTTCTTAGGCTAATCAAGACTATATAATCCACATGAAGCAGCTGACACACTGTTTGGCACAAAAACAATATTATATTAAGAACCTAAAATTAAGTGAGTGGTAATAGAAACCGTACTTGCTTTGAACTGAAGATGTTTATATCAATTACTACTTACTAGAACAGATGCTCTAGAAAGTTGCCTGTTGTTCACACGGATTTTTACCATTCTGATATGTCAAAAAATATCCTCTTGCTCTATGTTTTCCAATATCGAGGGCAAAAAAAATTTAATGTCTTGGATTATCCTTCTGAGGCTTATAGAAAGGGGAAGGTAGGAATGCTGTGAAATGTTCTCTTCAGGTCATGATATGGCCTGTTGCACTCATGAACTCAATGTTGTCTCCTGCCTAAAACCTATGCAAGACTAGGCCTACCATTCATCATTCCATCCAGAAGAGGGATGGTTTAATAAAAACCCTATCCCTTGTTTTTAATTGTTGAGTAGTATTCCATTGTGTAAATGTACCACAATTTCTGTATCCATTCCTCCACTGAGGGACATCTGGGTTGTTTCCAGGTTCTGGCTATCATTAATAAAGCTGCTATGAACATGGCTGAACAAATGTCCTTGTTGTACAGTTGAGCATATTTTGAATATATGCCTAGGAATGGTATAGCTGGATCTTGAGGAAGCACTATTCCTAGTTTCTGAGAAAGCGCCAGATAGATTTCCAAAGTGGTTGTACAAGTTTACATTCCCATCAGCAATGGAGGAGGGTACCCCTTTCTCTGCAACCTCTCCAGCATGTGCTGTTACTTGAATTTTAGATCTTAGCCATTCTGAGGGGTGTGGTGGGATCTAGAAAGGATCATCCTGAGGGAGGTATCCCAAAAGCAGAAATAAACACATGGTATATACTCACTTATAAGTGAATACTAGACCTAAAAGATAGGATAAACATACTAAAATCTGTACACATAAAGAAGCTAAACAAGAAGGAGGTTCCGGTGTAAAATGATGAATCCTCACTTAGAAGGACAAATGGAATGGATATTTGAAGTAGGAGAAAATAAGAAACAGGACAGAAGCCTACTATAGAGGGCCTCCGAAAGACTCTATATAGCAATGTATCAAAGCAGATGCTGAGACTCGTAACCAAATCTTGGGCAGAGTGCAGGGAAGCATATGAAAGAAGGGAGAGTTAGGAAGACACGGAGAGGACAGGAGCTCCACAAGGACTAAATATATTTGGGTCCAGGCGTCTTTTCTAAGACTGTTTCTCCAACCAAAGACCATGTATGGACATAACCTACAACCCCTACTCAGAAGTAGACCATGGCAGCTCAGTATCCAAGTGGGTTTCCCCAGTAAGGGGAAGATGGACTATCACTGACATGAACTTAGTGGCTGGCTCTTTGACCTTCCCCCACCCCCGAGGGAGGAGCAGCCTTGCTAGGTCACAGAGGAGGATATTGCAGCCAGTCCTGATGAGACCTGATAAGCTATGGTCAGATGGAAGGGGGAGAGGAAGTCCCTGATCACTGGACTTAGAGAGGGGTAGGGAAGAGATGAGGGAGGAAGGGTGAGGATGGGAGGGAATGAAGAAGAGGGCTACAACTGGGATACAAAGTAAATAACCTGTAATTAATATAAAAAATTTAGTAGAAAAAAACCCATTCCTCACAAAGTAACTTACAGGTAGTTAATAGTTTCTAAGAGAGTGGTGTCCTTCAGTAGAATAGCTACTTGCTCAAGTAAATAATCTGCCAACAATGTTCATGGAAGGAAAATTAAACTCAGCAGGTCATGAAAACGATATGATAGTTGGATGTAGTGGCTCATAGTCATAGTACTCAGGGGGCAGAGACAGGTAGAAGTCTGAGTTCGAGGCCAGCCTGGTCAAAATAATGAGTTTCAGACCTGGAGAAGATACATAGTAAAACCCCATCTTGAAAAAGATACTTGAAAGTACAGGAAAGGATTTTGGGGAAGAAGAAGAGGTTTGTTGGGATGGGAAAGAACTAAGAGCACATTGGGGATTGAATGTTATCAAATTATATTATATACATGCAGAATTTATGACAATTAGAAATTAAATATATTGTAAAACATCTCAATTGTCTGAGTGGCCGTTCACTGAGTACCATTCACTACTTGGAAATTTCAAAACATATGTATGGTCTGAAATTCCTTTTGTAAAGAAAAGTGCATCTCTTTTTTATTTTTACTTTTGAAGCATCAAAGCTAGTGTGCCAAGAGATTTTGCAAAGTACTCAGAGAAGTTACTTTTTCCACACTCTAATGTGAACTTTATCTACAAGGAAACCATGAAATTCTCTAGGGAAGGGCAAAGTCTTTTTAAATTTTGGGGAGCTTTGCCAAGCACTGGAGCTTTACTCTGAAACAAAAATGCTGTTCAAATTAAAAACTCTTGAGGAATCTGGCTCAGAAAATTCTACTGGGTATTAAAAAAAAAAAAAAACAACAAGCATACTAAAGTTGGACAAAATGATAGTTTATCTCAGTTGGAACAGCCAAATTACACACACACACACACACACACACACAAAAGAGACAGAGACAGAGAGACAGACACACACACAGAGATTAGACCACTCCCCTTTTAGGCTATACTGCCTCGCTCTTTCAAAGACCTCTTCTGTTACTATTAACAGAACTTCTCTTCACTAACATATCTATTGAAGCAGTCTGTGTAAGACATACAAACCCACCCATCCTTTGTGTCTTTTCCTTAAGTGACTTTCAAATTTTGACTCATAACCAAATTTACTTGTACATTACAACACTAACCTTTCTCACAGGCAAATATTATGTCTGAGATATTTTTCCTTTCTTGCCTTTGGCTCACAGACATTCCTCAAGTCCAGACCATAGAAGAGACTTCATCTTTTCCTATGTGTGTACTGTAAGTGATAGAATAACAATGCAACCTAAAATCTGTGTTGACAGCACTTTAAAGCCCAATAATCCTTTTCAATCATGAATATATATACATATTTTTTTCTTTTATTTCTAACACTTGGTCAGAAATAGTCTGCTTAAACTTGAAGTGGTTTCAGAGATTAATTATTTTCATTCACCTTTTCTCTTAAAATATGACAACTTTTAAATTTTACACAAAAAAGAAACTGTTCAAGCTGAACCAGACAGGAAGGCAAGTTTTTGCTTAACTTTATCAGAGACAGAAATATATATGAAATATACTATTATAACAATGGTTTATCTAATTCTTCAATAAAATGAGTAACTTGTTTTACGCAAATGAAATATTCTAGTATACACATTGTTTTGCTACTGAAATTCTTCTTACCAAGCAGACAGATCAATAAAGATAGAGAGAAAAAAGTTAATTAATAAGTATGGTTTAATAAACACTTTCCAGTTTACAAGGAGATATCAGAATAATCATTTTTCTCATTGACTAAGGTTTTACTGTTCCCAATTTTATGATTTCTTATCTTTAATAATAATATTATGAATAGTGACTCCAAATGGACTGGGTAAGTATGTCTGATTCAATGCCTGAATAGGTCAAATAATCTTATTTTATAAAAACTGAGAGCAGAATACAATCAAGCAGTAACAAACATTTTCTTCTGAGTTCTGGGATAGCCTTTCTTTGACACCAATACACTGTGTTCCACACAAATACTGCTCCTGCATTTTTATGGTGAGACTTCTGGGACACAGCTGAACCCAAGAGAATAGAACATGGTAGAGCTGAAGTGCCCTGATCCGTGGGACCTAGTTATTCGTGGGGTCCGAGGGGATCCAAGCATGAAAGAAAAATGGGTGGGAAAGAAGGAGGACCAAGCAGTTTCCTTGTCAAAGTCTCGTTTAATGGGGTGAGAAGCACCAGTCTTTTTTTTTTTAATTTATTTTTTTGTTATCAATCACAGGTTAGGTACTTTGCATCCCAAGCGTAGCCCCCTCCCTCATTCCCTCCCCCTCCTCCCCAACCCTCCCTCATCTCCTCCCTGCCCCCTCCAAGTCCACCAACAGGGGAGGACCTCCTTCCCTTCCATCCAACTCCAGCTCATCCTGTCTCCTCAGGGCTGGCTGCAATGTCCTCCCCCGGGATCTAGCCAGTCTGTCACTCCCCGGCATGTATGGGGGTGGGTCAAAGAGTCAGCCATCAAGTTCAAGACTGAAACAGTCCCTGTTTCCCTCACTAGGGTCTTTAATCCTACACTGAGCTATCATGGGTCCCATCTGAAAAGCAGAGAAAGGAAGGAGCAGGGTGGGGTAGGTAAAATTCCTGTGAGAGGAGTGGTTCTGCCTGGGCAGCTTGTGATCTTGAAATGTCCTTCCGCCTGGGCAGCTCCTGATCTTGGAATGTCGTCCCACCTGGGAGCTTCCTTATCTCTGGAATGTCTGGTTCCAACTGCATAGCTGTTGTCTTCGGTGGTCAGCAATTCTCAGTGAGGGGAGTCTTTTACTCTAAGCCATATTTGTTCCCAACACTGAAGCTCAGAGTTTGTGGACATGTTAAGAAATAAAGATTTAAGAGATTGGTGAGATGTTTCAGTGAGGTGACATACAAGGCAAGCAAGAGGAACCAAGTTTGGATCCTCAGCATCCACACACAATCTAAAGGGTTACACATACTTGTCATGACAGCACCCTGTATATAAGTACAGGAAGACCCCCAGTGTTCCTGATTGGAACAGATTGGTCAATATTTTTATTCAACATGGTGATCTCCAGATCAGTGAGAAGGCCTGTCTCAAAAAATTATGAGAAATGATTGAACATGACAACATGACACCATTGGTCCCCTTCCACAGACACAGCCAAAAGCATCCACACAGGTGAAGGTAATTACCTACATTAGCATACTGTATACATGGCAGAAGAGGAAAAAGAAATTGGGAGAGTAGAGCAAGATGATAGATAGATAGAGGGAAAGGGAGAGAGACAGAGAGGCAGAGAGGAAGAGAGAGAGAACAGGGTATATAGATAACAGTATAATAGCTCATTTTTTTTTTCCAGGAGAGATGAAGAGAAGGCAAAGTCAAAAGCATAAGCCAGGAACCCTATCAACAATGACTGTGTTGTGCCGGAATCATGATTCCCCAAAAGACCACCACCAGGAGCTGAGTCCATTGCAAATCACATGAGGATCTTTTTATTATAATTACAAGCTGCAGCTTGGGCTCACATCCCCCACCGCCAAAGCGGTGAAGAGCCGAGAGCCCCGTGCTCAGGTTAGTTGGGTAATTTAAGGATTCTGTTCCCTCCCAGCATGCCCAAGGCAGGGGCGATTCCTACCTGGCAAGCATCTATTTGTCGAAACATTACATTTTGAATTGATTGGCTATAGGAAGGTCCCCAAACCATTAATCCCTCCCTAGGGGGATGG
>CM053765.1:18093526-18132920 GCA_028658305.1 Pachyuromys duprasi
TAAGAAAGCGCCAAATTGATTTCCAGAGTGGTTGTACAAGTTTGCATTCCCACCAGCAATGGAGGAGGGTTCCTCTTTCTCCACAGCCTCTCCAACATGCGTTGTCACTAGAGTTTTTGATCTTAGCTATTCTGGAGGGCAAAGCACACTTTTAACGTCACATTAATATAAGACTTTTCACCTAAAGAAATTACCTTTACTTAAGAAGAGGATTCTTCTTAAATATAAGAGTTTGACATTCATGTCTAGCCACCAAGTAGTTTATGACATTATAGAATGACAAATCTCTTTCCACATCTGAATATTTAAATCTGTAAAATGGGAAACCATTAACTCTTTCAAAATATAATAGTTCATCTCTCATCCCACACTCCACATACATTACTAAATACATAAATGTAACCTCATAGTCTGTAGAATTTTACTTTTGAGTATATAGGGATGATCATATGGTATTGGGTAACCAAGCGGTATATCTTCCTTTAAGAGCAAGAGAAATAGGGAATTTGCTGTGAGGTCTGTCTCCTCTAATAATGTCAGAAGCAACGCTTATGTCTTACCAACATGTCTATCCAGACATGTGCTCAACCAGAGTGATAGAATTAGACATGCTAATATGAATGAGAAAAGTCACGAGGCCTCAACATAAAAAGCTGTAGGCAATGAAGGAATACCCTGAGATCAGAAACAGTCTTCCCTAGGGAAGAGCACATCTATTTTTTATCCAATACTAAATGCTCCATCCTGAACGGTAACATTTTTTTTTTCATACAAGGTCCTCCTAAGTCTATCAGGTTGTCATCAAAAGCAAAATTTCTGCCTCTATTTTTGAGGGTTAGGAGTACAAATATGCACCACTGCACTCAGGTTGTCAAGGTATTTTTGAGTATAAAAGTAGGGCAATGTTTACAAACATGTAAATGTTGCATAATATGTGTGATGAAATAATTTTGTAAAATATATAGAAGGATGTCTGGTGTGCTATCCAGAGTTCTCCAAAAAACACAAAACCATTATGTGAGAGAGGCTTTATATGTACGCATGTATACATATAAATGAATATGTATATATAATTTGTATCTTCTTTTCTTTCTTTCCTCCTTCCTTCTTCTCTCATTGAGGATATTTATATCTATCTATATGTCTCTTGAGACTTCCTAAAAGTAAGTGGCTTCTAAGATCATGGAGAATGAGAAATGCTGTGAGAGTCCATCTTCAGGGAAGGGAAGTAGGAAGACTATAGTCAATGATATAATATGATCTGAGTGTAGAGGCCATAGATCTAGGTGAACTGAAAGTGTAAGTCACAGTCAAAAGGCACGATTCGGTGAAATGATCTTTCCCAACTAAAACACTGAGACAGAAAAGAGAAAAATCTGTGCGTACATGTGTGTGTCAGTGTGCTTGTGTGCATGCATGGTGTACAGAGTGTCCCTCTTATTTCATTTTATAAGATTTCTGTTACAATCAGCATTGCTTGAACCACCAACTCATGCCCATTTCACCTAGAAAAAGCCTTTAGACACAAGATTAAAGGAAAATAGTTAATGAATTTAACCTCTGTGCCTTGGAACATTTCTAATTGATAACTAAAATAAATTAGCCATCACAAGGTGACCGTCTCTGTCTTGCATGGCTGGTCACTAGGAAGAACCCTCAGCTGTGGTAATAAATGTAAAAGACCCAAACACTCAGTAACTAAGACGAATAACTTCAATGAAATATTTACCAAAAAACAATATAAATGCAAAAATTACATAATGTGTGAAATACTTTTAATAATGATAGAGGCTGATGCTGAGTTTGTCTGGGGATCGGTTTAATCACTTTGTTTTCCTATAGCCATATGGAAAAGTTTTACAGGGAAAGTAAATATCTGACCTGGTCCCTAGAGGAAGGATGTGTTGAATTAGTGGGTAAACAGGAGAGAAATGGAAAATCCCAGTGGACACGTGAAGCAGTTATGTAAAACAGAGACAAGACTCCCAGTACTATCATTGACACCAAGAACAGGAAACATGACTACGTGAGGAGCAGGTGAGAGGACACTGGAGGGAAAGAAAAAAGCCAGGGGAGGCCGACGTCCTGTACTTACCCTCTATCAAGCTTTTGTTGGAAGTGGATTAAGAAAAAGAAGTCACAATTTCCCTTCATTTTATTTTATGTCCTTATTACTTTTTTTTAAGCCATGGGACTTGAAAGCAGGGCCTTGCCCATGCTAGGCAAGTGGTCTATTGCTGAGCTACATTCCTGACTCTCCCTTTGCCATGCCTGGCAAATCCCCTGTACATAGCTCTTATTCCCTGAGGGATCTATTGCGAATGTCATCATTTTAAAAGACAGTGCTCACTCGTTTGAGTTAATAACATATTACAAAGGTAGCCATGGGAAAGTGGGTATCAATGACTAAACATTGGTTTTAGTATCACCATGACAGGTACTACTGTTATTATTTTTTCTCAGATTATTATCTTCCCACCATGCCTCTTATATTAATGGTACAAAATAAGCACAGTTTCCTGACCCCCCACAGAGGCCTCTAGCGTTTGGGAATAGCTCCAGGTGGCCTCCACAGATGGCTCCCTGTCTAGTATTTTATACTTTCGGCTGAAACTCATTCAGTCACATCAGATGTATTTCAAAGCTAGCAATTATTATACACACATTCCAGAAACCCTGACTTCCCTCTCACACAATCTGCCAATTATCTTGGGCAGGCCATTGAACCTCCGGTATCCTAATTGTCTGAAAGTATGTACTTCTTGTCTAACCTGAGAATCTATTCGATGCTCAAAGAACTGCTTTTATATTACATGCTAAAAAATTCAAGTCTGATTAAAATTTCATGGCAATGGCAAAAACATAAGCATACATTTAAAGCAATGTTTGGATTAGACGGGGAAAGAACTCTTGCTAACTTATTATAGCACACAGAGGTAAACTTTTAGAAAAACCCCATTTATGAAAACATCAGATTTTTTTTCTCCTCCACTTGCATAGCTGGCTTTGTAGTCTCAGTGTCTGGAGGAGCTGAGGTGCATAAGGTAGACTATGTAATGCAATCGAAGGAACAGTTTACTTTCCTTTCTTTGTTCTGGGGGGTGTTACAAATCACATCTTTAACTATGCCAACTATGCCAGGTGCATAAGATGAGCTGTCCTCTCTGCATAGAGCAGGGGCCACATCATTTTGCATTTGAGTGTTTATCCCCTGTGATAACCTTCAAACTGCTGTACTGTGTACAGATAAAATGCCACTGTGTAGTTTAGCAGCTACAGAGCACACAGGCATGAGGTAATATCTGAGATATAGAGAATGTAGCTCTCATGGCAATGGGAATGATTCATTCAATCAGCCACAGTGAAAAAGTTGAGATTAGAAGTAGTAAGAGGTGCAGGCAAAGTTGTGGTCATTACTCTCTTGTTCCATGCTTCTTGTCTTAAAGGGTTTTGTTTTCATCAGTCTTCAAAGGAGCATTTCACTCAGCATTTGCAACTGACGTTTTAAATACAGATACCTTTCGTAACAAGTTTGTTATTTAAAGGTTGAGGAAGAAGAGAGGTTGAACGATTTTCTTATAATATGAAGACAAGTGGCTGATATCACAATCGAGGCTTCCTGGTTTTCCTGAAGGTCATGTGTGCACCAAACATTAAACTATTGATGAGCTAAATTGAGGAAGACATGGGAAGGCAGCCTTGTTAATAATAATACTAATATATGTATTTATCTGAATTGTTCTACATATTAAATGCAATTTCTATTAAAATATCACTGATTTTATTTACAGAGATGGAAAAACAAATCTTTTTCTTTTTTTCATTTCTTTATTCATCTCAATTGTAACCCCCTCTCTCCTCTCCTGAGTCCCACTCCTTTGTCCGTTCCTCATCCCCTATCCCCCTTCCTCTGTCCCTCCCAAAAGGGAAGTATCCCTACACCTCCTCTGCCCTGTCCTAGCATCATCAGGTCTCTGTCTCATCAGGACTCTGTACTTCCACTTTCACAGTGTGCTGGCAAGGTGACCATGCCAGTGTAAAGTGATCAAAAAGTATGCAACAGAGACCATGATAGAGACAGACACCATCTCTTGCTGGGAGACCTACACGGAGGCTAAGCTGCCCATTGGGTATGCATATGTTGAGTGTCTAGGTCTAGTCCATGCCTGTTCCTTGGTTCATGTTTCAATGTCTGGAAGCCCCTCTGGGCCAAATTTAGTTGGGAATGTTGTTTTATAGAGTCAATGTCACCTTTAGGTCATTCTATCTTCCCAGCACTCTTCTACAAGGCTCCCAAAGCTCTGCCCAATGTTTGGCCATAAGTCCCAGTTTGTTTCATTCCTTGCTGGGCAGAGCACCTCAGAGGACAGCCATGCAAGGCTCTTGTCTACAAACACAGTAGAGCACCATCAATGGTTTTTAGGATTGGCTTTCTCCCATGGGATGGGTCTCAGATTGGGCCAGGCATAAGTTGCACATTCCCTTGGTTTCTCACTATCTTAATCACTACATATCCTGAAGGCAGGGCAAATTCTGGATGGAAGTTTTTGGAAGTGGATTGGTATTTCCCTGTGTCCACTAGAAGTCCTTTCTGGTTAGTGTGTGGCCTCTCTAGTCTCCATGAGCCCCCATCCACCAGGGATTTCAGTTAGAGTCACTCCCATATCCTCCCAGGAACCCACCCTGTTGCAGAACTCCAGCTTGTCTAAGAGGTGACCTCCTTCTCCTTGCTCTTCTCTCTGCAAACCCTCTTCCCTCTCAGTCCCATTCACCCCATGTGTGAGACTCACCCTCATTTCCCTCACTGTTCCCTCTCCTATCCCATTCCCTCTCTTCAACCACATCCACTGACTATTCTATTTCCCCTTCTGGTTGAAATAGGAGCATTTTCCCTTGGGTCCTCCTTGTTTCTTAGCTTCTTTGAGTCTGTATGGTCATCCTGTATTATATGACTAATATCTGCTTATAAGTGATGTTGGAATAATGTTCTTGTGGAATGTATACAGTTTACCATTGTTCATTCAAATGCTGATTCCTGTACCCCACTATCTAGTTTCAATCTGGACACTGCATTGTGATGTTTATTTCTTAGCACTGCCTGTCTCAAGTTCGTGCAAACATGTCACAATTTGTTTTCTCTATTTTCAATTAAACAGCCAGCCAATGCTGTGCAATGGAGAGAATGGGGTGGAACATCCTGTTCCAGAGGTGAGGAGAAAGAAGTCTGTGGGAGAGTAGGAGAAGAGAGATTGGCTGGTGAAGATGTGGAACCAGGAGGAGAGATGAACCTGACCTAAGATATGACTAAAAGCAAGTATAATGTGGGGAATCTAACTGAGAGGAAACTATGCGGACTTAGAGGCTTAGAATGGAGTAACTATTGCCCAGCAATGTGCTCTAGGTTAATTAAATAAATCCTAGACTCTGTGTGGTGATTTGGTTATACAGCTGGTTTAGGGATAACCACTGTTTAACTAAAAGATAAATCAATAATGAATATTAATAACCCACAACAAAGTGACTACATATGCTGTGTGCCTTTTTGATTCTGAGTTACCTCACTCAGGATGACCTTTTTAGTTCCACCCATTTTCTGCAAATTTCATGATTTCCTTGTTTTTAACAGCTAAGTAGTATCCTGCTGTATGAATGTAGCACAGCTTCTTTACCCATTCTTTGGCAGAGGGACATCTGGGTTGTTTCCAGTTTCTGGCGATTAAGACTAGAGCTGCTATGAACATGGTTGAGCAAATTTCTTTGTTGTATGGTGGGTCATATCTTGGGTATATGCCCAGGGGTGGTAAAGATGGGTCTTGAGGTAGAGCTATACCCAGTTTTCTGAGACTCTGCTAGATTGATTTCCATTGCTCTCCCAACAGCAATGGAGGAGTATTCCCCTTTCTTCACATCCCTCCTCAGCATGTTTTGTCACTTGAGTTCGTGATTCCAATTCTGGAATCTCAGAGTCATTTTGATTTGCATTTCCCTGATGAGTAAGGATGTTGAACATTTCTTTAAATGCTTCTTAGACATTTGAGATTCCTCTGTTGAGAATTCACTGTTTAGCTCTGTAACCCCCTTTTAAATTGGATTATTTGATTTGTTGGTTTTTAATTTCTTGAGGTTCTTATATATTTTGGATATTACCTCTTTGTCTGATGTCAAGTTAGTGAAGATATTTTCCCAATCTGTTGGCAGCCATTTTGTTATGTTGACCCTGTCTTTTGCCTTAGAGAATCTTTACAGTTTCATGAGGTTCCATTTATTAATTCTTGATTTCAGAGCCTGGGATGTTGCAGTTCTGTTCAGGAACTGCCCATTCTCTCCATATCTCTTCAACATAGTACTTGAAGTTCTAACTAGAGCAAAATGATAAGTAATGAGATCAAGGGGATAAAACTGGAAAAGAAGAAGTCAAAGTATTCCTATTTGCAGATGATATGATAGTATACATAAGAGACCCCAAAATTCAACCACAGAACTCCTACAGCAGGTAAACACCTTCAGTAAAGTGGGTGGATACAAAAATTAACTAAAAAAAATCAGTAGCCCTCCTACATACAAACAACAAACAGGCTGAGAGAGAAATTAATGAAACTATACACTTCTCAGTAGCTACAAATAATACAAAGTGTCTTGGTGTTACTCTAACCCAGCAAGGGAAAGACCTATATTACAAGGACTTCAAGTCTCTGATAAAAGAAATTGAAGAAGATATCAGAAAATGGAAAGATATCCCATGTTCATAGATGGGTAGGATTAACATAGTAAAAATGGCCATCTTGCCCAAAACAATTTATAGATTCAATGCAATTCCCATCAAAATACCAACACAATTCATTACAGAACTTGAAAGAACAATTCTCAGCTTCATATGGAAAAATAAAAAACCCAGAAAAGCTAAAACAATCTTGTACAATAAATGAACTTCTACAAGTATCTCCATCCCAAATGTCAAGTAAAACTACAAAGCAATAGTAATAAAATCAGCATGGTCCTGGCATAGAAACAGACTGGTAGATAAATGGAATCAAACTGAACACTCAAATATAAATCCACACACCCAAGGACACTGACTTTTTGACAAAGAAGCCAAAAATCATATAATGGAAAAATGAAAGCATCTTCAACAAGTGATGCTGGTCCAACTGGATGTCCACATCTAGAAAAATGCAAGTAGATCCGTATTTGTCACCCTGCACAACACTCAAGTCCAAGTGTATCAAAGACATCAACATAAAACCTGAAACACTAAATCTATTAGAGGAGAAAGTAGAGAAGAGCCTTGAACTCATCGGCACAGAGAAAAAAAAACTAAACTTTATGTGGAATCACAAAAGCTCTTAATAAGAGATATTAGAAAAAAAACTAGATAACTTGCTTTATTTCATTTCAGTATCTGCAAAACAATCAATGCATCATGCTACTTGGGTACATGCACATGGAAAAATTTCATGCACATGCATGGACATCTACACATACACATGCACATGTTCACTGAAACACAAGTACATGGACACATAAACACATGTACATAATAAATACACATATATTTTTAAACACATACATATTTGCAAAAATACAATTACACATGTGCACCTACACACATACATTCAAGTGCAAAAATATACATATGAACACTCATAACTTACAGAACATATACATTATAAATATATATATAAATGTGTACACATACACAGAAATACATAAGCACATACAAACACAAACACAAATACACACAGACACTCATGTAATATCACATTTATATATCTATAACTATAGGTATACAAACACATAAGTATGCATGTATACAAATATATAATAAACAAACATAAATATATGTCTCCTCCACAGACAGAATTGCATACATATTCACAAAAATATAAATTTATATATAATGTAAATATCTGCACATAAAAAACAGGAATATACCTACACATACAGCATAATTTACTCAATTTCATATATACACATACATATGTTACACGGGCTGACTAGAACATATGCATGTACACACATATGCACACTTATACATGGATACACATATTCAAACATTCACAAATTGCACATGCACCCACATATACATACTCACACATACATTCCACTCATGGAATAGAACAGAAGTGGAATATAATATAAGTCTCAGAGAGAATATACTAACTAACACCCAGGTGATCTTGGGCAAAGCTGGTAAGAAAACAAAAGGGTGCTATCTTCGATACATTTTAAGAAAACCAACAACATTGCTGAAGATCAATTATCACTGTAATCTCACATCAGGTACAAAAGCCATTGCAAAATACATTATGCAACTCAATGTTAAGATTGGCACAGGGGTCTTTTGTGAGACTCTATCTCTAGCCAAGGACCATGTATGGATATAACCTAGAACCCCTGCTCAGATATAGCCCGTGGTAGCTCAGTATCCAAGTGGGTACCCTAGTAAGGGGAACAGGGACCATTTCTGACATGAACTCAATGGCTGGCTCTTTGTCTTCTCCCCCCACCTCACCCCCACACACCCAAGGGAGGAGCAGCCCTGCTAGGCCACAAAGGAGGACTTTGCAGCCAGGCCTGAAGATACCTCATAAGCTAGGGTCAGATGAAATGGGAGGAGGTCCTTCCCTATCAGTGGACTTGGAAAGGGGTAGGGAAAAGATGAGGGTTGGAGGGTTGGATTGGGAGGGAATGAGGGAGAAGGATACAGCTGGAATACAAAGTTAATAAACTGTAACTAATATTAAAAAATAAGATGTAAAACTATAGAACCCACTTGTAGACTGAGTCTATGGGCTACATCTGAGCAGGGGTTTTAGGTCCTCTCCATGCATAGTCACTGGTTGGTGTATCAGCCTCTACAGGACCCTGGGGGTGCAGCCTTACCAGGCCACAGAAGAAGACAATGCAGCCAGTCCTGATGAGATACAAGTGTCAGACACAAGGGGAGGAAGACCTCCCTTATCAGTGGACTAGGGGAGGGTCATAGGGGGAGAAAGGGGAAGGAGGGTGGGATTGAGAGGAGATGAGGGAGGAGGGCCACAGTCGGGATACAAAGTATATAAGCTGTAATAAATAATGATAATTATAAAAAATTTTAAAATAGAAGGAAAAGATGTAAAACTATTAACTTACTGTGAAAAAAATTATAGGACAGAAGCATTTGATATTAGTTTTGGCATAATATTTTGTAAATGAACTCAAAACACAGGCAGGCAAGTGAAAAAGAGATGCGTATAGTGACTTCTAATTAAAATGTTTGTGCACCCAGCAGAAAGAATCAGAAGAGTAAATATTATGTAGAATTGAAAAAAATATGAAAGATCTGATAGGCAGTTGATACCCAATATATGTCAGGAACTCACCTTAGTTTTTGAGAAAACAAATGATCTGGATGAAAAACAAGAAACAAGGTGAAAACATACTTCTGTAAAAAACACACAGACATTCAGCATCACTAATCAGCCGGATAATACAAATTAAAACCACAATGAGCTATTTGCTAGAATGATTATTATACAAAGACAAAAGCTAACAATTGTTGGTAAGAATACAGAATAAAGAGAAACTTGTACATTGTGGGTGGGAAGGTAAATTGGAAGCTATTTTAGAAAGCATTGAAGCTAAAGCTGGTATATGATTAAGCAATTTCACTGCTGTGTTTACATCCAAAGCTAAATAAGCTAGAATCTTGAAATAATGTCTGGGTTCTCATGTTCATGATAGAATCACATTGATCCACATATGGAGTCAATCTAAGCATCCAGCAACAGATGTACAGATAAGGGAAATACATAAAACAATGGAATGCTTTGCATTCTAATTATTCAATTAATTGATTTTCATTTTATGTGTGTTTTGCCTGCTGTATGTCTGTGTGCTATGTGTGGTCAATGCCTACAGGAAAGTCAGAAAGACAGGGCTCAGATCCTCTGGAACTGGAGTTATGGGTGGTTGTCAGCCACCAGGTGCTGCGTACAGTCTGTTTCCTGCGGTGGCAGCAAGCGCTCTTAACCACTGGACCTTTTCTCTAAGCTCCACTTTTCTTAATACAGCAATTTGTGACGTGGACGGCCCTTGAAGATTTCTATGGTAAGTGAAATAAGCCAGGTAAGTCTGGGTACCATGTGTTGGTAGTGCCTACAGAGATCTGCTCAACAACAATGTAACTATTCACAAAATAGTCAATACCTGGAGATAGCCAAGGGAGTAGAGCTATATTGTTCTTAACCATCTTAAACAAAGACATCATTAGTGTGGTGATGGGTGTGTTGATTAGCATAAATTACTTATTTCACAGGCATGCCCAAATATCATGTTGCACTCCTTCAGTCTGTAAAATTTGGGTACTTAAGTACAACCAACACATTTCCAGGCTTCTCACATCAGTTTTATTATTATTATTGATCAATTTCAAATGTGATTTCTTGTTTTACTGCTAAGTTGAGAATTGAAAGGAATCAAACAAAGTAAGCAGAGTGGCACTTCTATTGCAAGGGATGATATTTTTTATTAATTAGTTAATTTATTTACTTTACATACGGATCAGAGCTTCCCCACCCTCCTCTCTTCCCAGACTCTCCCTTGCCGCTCCCTTCCTTCTTCGCCCCCTTCCTTTCTCCTTAGAGAATGGGAGACCTTCTGTTGATATCATTCTGTCTTGCCATATCAAGTTGTAGTAGGACTAAGTCTATTAAGGCTAGACAAGGCAACCCATTTACCAGAAAGGGATCCAAAGGCAGTTGACAGAGTTAGAGATGGCCCTTGCTCTTGCTGTTGGAGATCCCATATAAAGACCAAGCTGTACACCTGCTAAATACGTGTGAAGGACGTAGGTCCTTCCCATGCATGTTTTCTGGTTGGGGATTCAGTCTCTGTGAGCCCAGGTCAAATGACTCTGTATGTTTTCTTGTGGTGGCCTTGACCTCTCTGGCTTTTTAAACCCTTCCTAGGAATGTTGTGGAAAAGTAATAGGTGACAATTTCTTAAGCAAGTGGGTGAGGTTCAAAAACTTGCAGTGACTTTTGCTCCTAACGTTTTGCCTTGAGTCAGCCTATCTAAGCAGGAATGGGCCTAGGGAAATCAGCCTGACTTCCTGGAGGAACTATCATTACATTTTCAACAGAGTGATAATCATATTAAAACTAACATACTCACTACCTGTTCCCTGGACACTAAGTACCTATGTTTTCATATTACCCTCAGAACAAGGAAACAGTAAAATTATTACTGACTAATGCATGACAAAAACCAGCCTTACAGAGACTGAACAGTACTCTGGCATAGTTCTATTTTCATACAGAAGCCACTGCTCTGAGCAGACTGAGACATTCTTTTTAAACAGGAAATTTATACTACATTCATGTTCAGATGCTTCATTGTCAAGTCACTTACTTTCTTTGGTGCCAAGATAGATTCATCTGGTGTTTTTTTTAAATTGTATTTATTTCTATCTTTATTTAAAGTGTATGGATGCATGTGTTTGTATATGTGCATGTATGTGTGTGCCTAAGTGCACACATGGAGGTCAGAGACAAACATGAGGAAGTTGGCTCTCTCCTTCAAGTATATGGACCCTGGGAATTGAGCTTGGGTAAGACTTTGCAGCAAGCAGCTTTGCCCACTGAGATATCTCACTGGCACACCTAATGTCTGTGGTTTCTGTTGTTTGGTTTCTCTTAATTACTGTCTAGAATTAAGCAAACAAACAAACAAACCATATGGCAGATTTCTCATAATTAAAGTATCATTTTATTTTACTTATATTCTATATTTTCCATTTTCTCCAACTTGCTCAACATAAAGTTCTATTTCTGTTTTACTCTTCATATAAAGAAAGAGAGAACATCACTGCCTTTCTCCAAATGCAGTGAAAGAGGTCACGGTATTTTAGGTTTCCCTTAAAATCTTGGTCACTGATACAGTTCTTTGGTATAACAACTTAGCCCTTTAAAAGAACCAGTGAGAAAGAAGAGGCCAGTAGATGGCTCTCTAATTCCTGAATTATAAAGGAGAACAGCACTAATACATTTGAGCATTGCTGAACAGATTTGGTTTGATTGCACCGATGACAAGAATAAACTTCATGCAGACTTGCTGAAATGGGACACTTTGTGCTGTTTTGTCATGTAGCTTAAAATGGGAAAGCTATTCTTGACCCTCCTTGTCCTTGACAAGTTGTGAAGATTGTTAAAGAAATCAGCACCAGCAAGGAAGACAATTTGTTCAGCTGTGAATAGAACAATGACTTCATTCGTACAAAGCAGCATCTTCCTTGGGATCTAAGATAGTAAGAAAACCAGAACTAATGGGAAATAAATGGTTCCAATTGTCATCCTCAGGTAACAGCAAGACACCTTTGACTGTATGGCATCATGTTTTACTGAAGAAGAAGAAGAAGAAGAAGAAGAAGAAGAAGAAGAAGAAGAAGAAGAAGAAGAAGAAGAAGAAGAAGAAGAAAAGATCTACTTGTGTGTACTAAGATGAATATAGAGTGTGAAAGCTGTAGAAAGATGAGGCATAAAAAACAGTACTCCAGTTTGTATTTATGAGATAGCATTTTGTTTTTATGAATGTTGAGAAGACAATTTTGTTAAGGAGGAGAGTACTTTAAAAATATTGACAAAATCCTATCCTAGCACTGGAAAGGAAAAAAAAAGTAAATTTATTTTATCAGCATATGCATAGATGTGTCTGTATAAATACTCTTGTGTTTAGTACACAGCCCCATGACTTGAGGAGAATTTCCTCTTGTTCAGAAAGTGTTACCTCACTCCATCTCATGTTGTATATTCAGCTGCTGTTTTTCAGAAGCCAAGTTTCAAACTGTCCTCAAAATAAACCTGGCAGAAGATAAATATGTGTCCTGTCAGAACTTCCTCTGGTGTTTTGAGAAGTGGTTCATTTCAGTATCACATCTCACAAACAAGAGAGGGAGTGCTCCAGGGGAAGGTTTCTGAGGTGTGTGGAATGTGTACTCCACATAGCTTCAACTTTCACGGTAATGTTAGGCTGTGCTGAAGGAGTCTAAGCATATGTGACTTGCACGAAAGTTGCATCATACGTTTTTGAGGTTTAGACTCTGACAGTCAGATAACAATTCATACAGAGGCTCCTAGCGGCTAGGACACAAGGGTGTTCTTTTGCATAGCTCACCAGCTTCAGAAAGTTTGGGTATGAAATGACTGACCACAATAAGCCATCCTCAAGTATATCCATGAAATCTGAGGTTCTTGAATGTGTCAGATCTCTAGGAGAACTGAATTTGATTTTAAGCAGGAGCAGAAGGAAAAAGGAGTGGAGACACTTTCCCTTCAAGCTGACCTCACATAGCTTAGGCTCCTTAAATTGAAATTAAAAACCAGAGCTGCATTAGGCACCCTCCAGCACTGGAATTACAAGCATACAAAGAAGGTGCTGTGTGCATCAATTTCTCATGATTGAAATCCATAAAATATAAAAATGAATCACACTTAAATTAAATATCCCACAGGACAGGAAGAATACTGATATAATAGCAGCTGACACAAAGGCTGAGGCTCCTTGGAGGGGAAAGTGTCTCTATTTTTCTCTTCTTAATGTGTTACTGTTTACTACTGACATCTTCATCAAATAGACAGACTGATAAGCTTATATTCTCTGTTTTCTATAATTATTTCTACAGTAAGGAAGATGACAGGGAGGGGGAAGACACTGAGTTTCCAGAAAGTCAATTTTCTTCATCTTTAAACTGTTCTGTGAATTGGGATAGATGGGAGGTAATCAACCAAAATTTTAATGACTTTTATACATTTTTATTATTTGTAATACTCTTGGTAAAAAGGGCTTAAGGGATGAGAGGAATGATAAGACTGAGAAACAGCAGTAACAGTATTGTCTCTTCTGTTTGCTAAACATTTTGATTCATAGTATAAAATTCAAAAGAGCTTCTAGTAGAGTTTATGTTAAAAATAATCTCTCCTCTCATAGGATTAGAAATGCCTAGTGATGCTAATTTGACTTAAATAATTTTAATAACAATTTATATATGTCCTGAGGCTGAGGACAAAAGAGAAAGGCCAGGGGAATTAGGGATAAAGCAGTTCATCTTCTAAAATGGGAGTTGTCCATGGGGAGAATTATGAATGTCTGTAGGAGATAGTTGGTACAGACTCTTAGCTTAAACCTCACCCAAACCCCAGCTTTCTAAGACTTTATAAGGGTAGGGTAGAGAAAACATCTGCAGATTTCTAAAACACTGACATGCAGGGGAAAGACTTTCCATCTATTCTCAGTCAGAAGCAAGTGCCAAGCACCTACACCTAGGTACGTGGCACCAAGAGAGCTGTTTAGAAAAAAAAAAACAAAACAAAAAAACAAAAATAACCAAAAAAACTTCTTTTTGAAAAACAAAAATACTTTCTGTTTTTCACTTTGAATATAAACTAAAGAATGATGTTGGCTCTTCCTTCTATACTAATCTGACCTCAGAGAATGAAACTCCTGAGCAAACAGCAGAGTCAGAGAAGAAGCATATAGTACCTCCATCCTTGACTTGGTAGGGGTTGCTAGGGATGCTCTTGAGTCCAATGTACAAAGGAGCAGATTGTTGTGGGAATAATATGTCTTCTTCAAAGTGCAAATGTGATCAAAATAACATATTAACTGGTGGATTCTTGGAGAAGATGCCTGAAAACAAGCAACATTCCTAATGTTAGGATTAACATTTTTTAAAAGAGGTGTTTAGAATATCTCTTCTTCCTACAGCCATGTGAGGAAAAGACAAGAAGCAACTCATCAGGCCAAGAACCACTGGCTACCTTCTTGCTCTTCCAAGACTATGAGATAGATATTTCTAGTTTTTTTTTTTCATATTTCTCAGCCTGATGTATTCTTTTGTAGAAGTGTGAGAGACTAAGTCACAGACTATTTCCCATAGCCAGCCATCAGTGGGCTGATTCCACGTTGAAGGAAACACATTGATCAAAGGCTAAGGCTGATCACAACAAATGACAGGTACAGAGGTCTAGTTGAGTTCAGGAAACTATTTTATGAGCACTCACAATGAGGAAGACTTTATTTAGCATACAAGACAATCCCAACATTTGGTATAAGTGGTGGTTCTCCCAATGTGAACAAAGAGAATAAGCTATCAGCTTCACGTAAGAAATTTATAGAAAAAATTTAAAGCATGGAACAGAGATTCTTATAACATACTAGAGATTATATTCTGCATTTAAAAATGGTTGTATTCTTGCAACGCTGTGTTCAGAGTATATTACATACTAATGCATTGAGCTAGACATGCTCAGTACCACTACATCATCTGAGACATGAAAACATTAACTGTTCCAGATTTATTTTGAGTCCCAGGGTCCTGTTCTCCAAATTTCAATGTTTCACTAGTATACGTGAGTGGTTTTGGAAATTTATAGTGATAAAATGGGAGGATTACATGACACCAGAAAACACGCTGACTTTAAAGCCATTTTACTTAAATATTAATTTTGCTTCCAGGCAACTCAAAAATCAAGAACAGATTTTTGCCAAAGCAGAGACTAAGCTGAAGTAATGTCTCTTGCTCATCTGATTCCTGTTGTAACATTAAAAGAATTCACAGCTGAGCACTTTGCAGCATCCTCCTCCACATTTGCATTTCTCAATGTGAAAAACTGGTTTGTAAAGAGTCAATACTCCAGGGGTAAAGCAGAAGGGCAGAAGAGCAGAAGGGCAGAAGGGCAGAAGGGCAGAAGAGAAGAGAAGAGAAGAGAAGAGAAGAGAAGAGAAGAGAAGAGAAGAGAAGAGAAGAGAAGAGAAGAGAAGAGAAGTTGTTCATGCCAATGTCTAATTGATTCCTATTAAATGAATTAAGGGCTGTTGAGAAAGGTCCTTCCCTCACTGCCACACACACACACACACACACACACTCACACCAGCTTGTGCATGGGTGCATGCTGTAATTTGGAAGGAAGCAAACAACAACTCACCCACTGACAAAACCTTCCATACATAAATTACTCTTCCTATAAGAAGTGCAGTTAGAGGGAACAAAGACTGAGAGAATATCCAACCAATATTTGGCTCAACCTGAATGAGACCCACCCCATGGTAGATTGCCAGCCCATGGCACTATTGATGATGCTCTGCAATTCTTAGGACAGGAGCCTAACGTGACTGTCCTCTGGGAGTTTTCAGCCAGCAGCTGAACTAAGAAGATGCTGGGACTTGCAGCCAAGTATGGAGAGAAGCTACCGGGGTCCTGTGGAATTGTTGGGGTAAGACGGAAGGACCTGGAGATGACAGGAACCTCACAAGAAGACCAACAGAGACAACTAACCCAGTCCAATGGGAGCTTACAAAAATGGAAGCGTCAACTAGGGAGCTTGCATGGTCTAGACCTAGGCTCCCTGCACATATGTGGCTGATGGGTGGCTTGGTCTTCATATGAAGCATCTGGCGAGTGGAGGGGTGGGGTGGGCTGTTTCTAACATGGACTCTATTGTCTGCTTTTGGATCACTTCCCCCTGGCAGCGCTGCCATGCCTAGCCTCAGGGGATGAAGATATGCTAAGTCCTGATGTGACTTGATGTGCTAGGAGGGCTGGGAAAGAGGTGAATTCCTATTTCTGGGGGGAAAGGGAGAGAGAAAGGAGGAAGGAGAGGATGTGGAAGGAGTGAAGGGGGAAGAAGGAAAAGGGAGGCTGGAAGCATGTAAAGTCAATAAACTGAAAATTTAAAATGTCATTAAACACTCTATTTAAGAATGAAATTTTGTTTCATATTCATGTCAAAAGTATGGTTTATTTTCTATCAATATCAATTGAGGAGAGGATTATTAGGGTGGGAGCAAATAGCAAGTCAAGAATTAGTAGGTAATAAGTGCTTTAATGATGGTTGATTGTACCCTCCTTTAGCAAAAATGGCTGCATAAAATGACCACACAGTTTATGTGTGAACAGTCTGCCTTTATGATTCCGGCACATTTTTACACACAGTTTATATCCTCCCACAAAAGAAAATTTGCCAGCCTTTACACATGAATACATTTGATTAACCATGATTATCTAAATTACTTATTTTCTGCAAATAAGAGACATGTAATTCTCTCAGATTGAAGCATGGTAGATTTTTTTCCCTTGTTTCCTTTTCAAAAATAAAGAAAACAATAAAAACCTCAAAGATGTTATTCATGTATTTCAAATATATTTTGTTTATGGTGTGCACATGTGCTATGAATTATTTAAAACCTCAGGAATATAGCCTTTTAGATATAATTTTTGACAGCAATATTGGGTGAAAAACTAGTCATTTCCCATTGTAGGTCTTACATAACTTCTTGTAGGGAGCACGTCTATTTGTGTAAATAAAGGAAGAGGCCATTCTGGGGACTGACTCCACCTTATGGCCGAGGAAATTAATTCCAGATTTGGGAGTCTAGAAGAAAAAAAAAAGAGTTGGGAAAAACAAATTGATTTGTCAGTAAAATACATATTCTATAGAGACACTTTAAACTCTAATGACACCATTGAAAAATTGGTTATTTTTTAAAAGATTTATCGATTTTCATTTTATGTGTATAGAAAATTTGCCTGAATGTATGTAAGTGCATTGTATTCATGGCTAGTGCACACCGAAGCTCGAAGTAGATATAGAATGTTCTGGAACTGGAGCTGGGTGGTGGTAATAAACCTGGGTTCTCTGCAAGTCTTTTAAGCACTAACTAATCTCTAGTCCAGTTAGTTAACACAAGAGCAAAATCTTTGTATCTTTCACCATGTAGAAGTCTCAGACACAACTTAGGGTTTTACTCAAGTGTTAACTAAATTTTTGAGACCCATCTGACTTGTAAGTTACTAAGATGGGCTAGAATAATATGGAAAAAGTGATGTTGCCCCTTATTTTCAGGCAGTTACTTCCAACTCCACCTGTTTATTAAATATGTCAGGCAGCAAATGGTGTGAACAGTGTACAGAAATATCTTCTTTTCATCTTTCTTAGAGTTTCTTAGAAAAAAATGGAGAGCTAAGATACTTCTATACCTTGTTTATACAAGTGTCTTCAGTCTTCTGAGAAACTGCGATACGTACTGTGGAATTATAAGTGGAATGCAGATACATAATATTGAAAAATGTACAAGTTTTAATTTCAAAGGAAGAACTAGACTACATCCCAGAGACCAAATCTGGTCCTTTAAATTTTTTTCCTAAATATGCTTAAATATGTACATTTCTGTGGCTGAGAAACTGTCATACTTTCTCACATTTGCTCATCTGACCAATTTGCCCTAACTCTGGGAAATCATTAAAATTCAGGCATTGTCATATTTGATATAGGACCCAACAAATTGCTTTCATTGTGAGTAAAATAAGTTGCTGGGAAATATTTAATTAATTAATTTATTTGTGCGAGATTTTTATAAAGAAGTTGCCTTGGGGGTTAGAAAAGAGCTCAGTTAGTAAGCTGCTTACAAGACATGTGCATGAAGACCTGATCCCCAGTATTCACCTGAGAAAAAGAAAGGTAGACTCTGCACTGGAGATATGACTCATCAGTGAAGGGTGCTTATTACTGTTTGGGTAGAGAGCCTGAGCTCAGGTCTTAGCACATACATTGTAGCTCACAGCTATATGTACATCCAGTCCATGGGGCCCTGCACCCTCTTTTGAGCTCTCTGTGTATCAGACGTGCACATGGTTCACAACCATTTTTACAGGCAAACACTTATAGAAAAAAAGGGAGGGGGAGCACTCTAAAAGGCGCCATCTTCAATGCTAACACTAGAATGAGAGAGTGGAGACACATATATCCCTGGAACACTTTTATTCAAACAGCTTCACTTAATGGATGAGCCTCAGAATCGATGATATTACTGAAAAAATAAGTCCATGAATTTGGAAGACAGTAGAAAGGAGTATGTAGGAGTGTTTGCAGAAAGAAAGGGAAGGAAAAATATTGAAATTAAATTATAATCTCAAAAATATCTGAAGTCTAAAGTGAAGAATGATTAAGAAAGAAGGATGTTAGCATCTAACACCACACAAATCTACCTGACACTTTAAATCACAGAGGGTCTAAGTTCATCATCTCCCACCTGGGGAGTGCCAAGGCAGCTCAGCTGGGGAAAAGTGACCCAGTGTCAGAGACAACACCTACTTCCACTGTTAGGGGACCTGTATAATGACCATGCTCGTCTGCTACATAGGTGTATGGGGTCTAGCTTCCCTGCATGCTCTTTGGTTGGTTGTTCAGTCTCTCTGAGCCCCCATTCGCCCAAGTTAGTTTACTCTGTAGGTCTTCTTGTGGTGTCCTTGACCTCTCCAGCTCCCTCCATCCTTCCTCCCACTCTTCCACAACACTCCCCGAGCTCGGCCTATTGCTTGTTCCCTCCCTTCATCTACTTCGGATGTCTACAACATTCACTTTTAATTGCTTATTTTTTTAAAGTCCCATACATATATACCACATGCTAAGATTGCACCCACTCCTCATTGTCTTGTTACCACTCTCCCTCTCTCTCTGAACTCTTCTTTTTACCACTCCTGAAGTAAGTACCCCACTGAGGAAAAGAAGCCTCTCCTCCATCTATACTGGAAAGTAGGAGGACCCAATCTTGTGTAGGAATCTACAGCTACTGTATTTTTATGGTCACAATGACATATCTAGATGTCAGAGTTTTGTGATATTTTTTGCCATCCTCTCTGGCATAGATGTCCCAATTAGGACTGAGTACTCAACAATCGCTTATTCACAGTATTTTGTGCTGATCTGAATTTCTGTCCCAGGCTGAGATCAGCAGTAGTCTATGTATTTAGGCGTAAATATTTATAAGAAACTTTGACAACATGTCCATTTATGGAAATAACTTTGTCTCTACTTCCTTCGGTCCAATGCTTCCTCAGCCGTAAGTTATTTTTTATTTATCTAAAAACAGAACATTATTTTAAAGCATTTAGTGATTGGGAGCAGTGTTCATAAAGGGAAGAGGCTTCAGAGATACCCACTTTTGCTGTTGACACGCTCAGATTTGCTAAGGCCCCCAACATGTTCACTAAATAACAATTTTCCTCCTCTGTATATTGAACACAGTTTTATAATTTTTACCTTTATTTCCTCTTTCATTACAAATAATTTCAAGACTTAACCAAGCTATGATTCTTGATCTCAATGTGAAAGACTTTGGATGCAAATAAAGCTATTGCACTTAACAACTAAAGGAAAGTTAGTTATGTAGCCACTTAGGAAATCCAACACCACGATAAAATTTCAAATTTTCATACCCAAATTTGGAAGAAAACATTCTGGTACTGAATTTCATCATTAATGACTTGGAAAAGTTAGATTTTGAACTCTCGTTTACCTTTCTGTGAAATGACAATAGGAACATATGATGGGGTTAGTAGCTAAGAGAATTTGCTGTTAGAGAAGAGGACCTAATTTTGATTTCCATGTCTGTCTGTTCAGCTCCTGGAGATTTGCTACCCTTTTCTAACCCCACAAGGACCTGAAAGCATTCTCTCTCTCTTTCTCTTTGACACACACACATATACAGACTGTTTAAAATTAAAATAAAAAATTTTAACATATAGCTCTACCAATATGAAAAGCTGTTTAGGGGCTGACTTAAAGGCTACCATAGCAACAAAGGGAATTCTTTTTCTTTTTATTATAATATTTTAAATATAGTTGTTCACTTCACATCTCAATCTTAGTCTCCTCCCTCCTCTCCTTTCTGCTCCTCTGTTTCTGTGATCCTTCCTCATCTCCCTATCTCCCCTACCCTGCTCCTCAGAAAAGGTAAGCCCTCCCCCACAAACACACCCTAGCACATCCAGTCACATCAGGACTGTGTACATCCTTTTTCACAGTGTTCTGGAAAGGTAGCACCACCAGGGGTAAGTGATTGAAAAGCATACAATAGAGACCATGACAAAGACAGCCCCTGGTCCCTTTTCCAGGATACCCACATGGAGGTTAAGCTTCCCAATGGACATATGTGTGAAGAGCCTAGGTCTAGTCCATACATGGTCCTTGCTCGGTGCTTCAGCCTCCACAAGCCCCTCTTGACCCAGGTTAGTTGAGACTGTTGGTCTTTTTATAGAGATCCTATTCCCTTTTTGACTCTTCTGCTCCTTTTCCTCTTCCCATTATTTGACTGTGAATCTCAGTTTCTGTTTTCATCCACTGCTGGCTAGAGCCTATCAAAAGACAGCCCTGCTAGACTCTTGTCTGCAAACAGAGAAGAGAGTCATCAATAGTATCAGTGTTTGGCTCTCTCCCATGGAATGTGTCTCGGGTTGGGCCAGGCATTGGTTTCACATTCCCTCAATCTCTGCTCTGTCTTCATCCCTGCACATCCTGTAGGCAGAGCAAATTCTGGGTGGAAGTTTTTGTGGGCAGTTGATGGTCCCTTCTCTCCACATGGCATCCTGTCCTGATTGGACGGTGGCCTCTCCAGTCTCCAGTCTCCATAACCCCCACCATCAGAGTTCTCAGCTAATCACCCCCATATCCTTCTAGGCTCCCACCCAGTTTCAGGTCTTCAGCTTTTCTAAGAGATGCCCCCAGCCAAGGTCTCTCCTCTCTCTGAAAGCCCTCTGTCCTCCTGCTTCTGCTCTCCCTTTGTCTGACCCCCACCTCCATAACCCTCAGTGTTTTCTCTCTCATCCTGTTCTCTCTCTTCAACCACTTCTGCTAACAATTTTGTGTCTCCTTCTGAGTGAGACTCGGGCATCCTTCCTTTGGATTTCCCTGTTACTTAGCTTCTTTGGGTCTGTGAATTGTGGTATGGTTAGTTATCCTGTACTGTCTGTCTAATATCCACTTATAAGTGAGTACTCACCATGTGTTTCTGGGTCTGGGTTATCTCACTCTGAATGATCTTTTCTGATTTGATTTATTTGCCTGAAAATTTAATGATTTCCTTGTTCTTGATAGCGGAGTAGTATTTCATTGTGTAAATATACTGTATTTTCTTTATCCATTCTTTGGTTGAGGGACATCTGCATTGCTTCCTGTTTCTGGATATTATGAATAAAGCTTCTATGCACGTAGTTGAGCAAGTATCCTTAAGGTAGATAGCTGATACAAAAATGAAGACATCCAATTTTAGACAAGAAGCTCTGTGGGGAGAAGTACCATCAACTCTACCAGTCATGTGAAGGACTCAGTAAAATAAACAAATAAATAAATCAGTGACTGGAAGGCAAAGCAAACACCCGTTCCTAAAGAGATGTTGGAAAGCTTCAGCCAGCCCTATAGTACCTCACGGAACAGACCTTGCCTAAGTGACCTTAGACTTGAGGCTAGCCCTGATCAGATTCACTCATGGTGTGCAGCAGTTCCCATCTTCGTGATTAACACCCAGAATTCATTCCACATTAAGCTCAAACCCACAAAAAAGCCCAAAATAGAAAAACAAAAGCTGTCTGTTTCCAGCAAAGATCAGTGACAGCATATCTTGAATGTTAATATTCTCAGTAGTGAATAGAATATGTTTTGGATTTATTTGTGTGTGTGCATGCTTTGGATAGTACAAATGATTGGCATTAATAGTGAATTTATTTTGTTCACTTTCCCTTAAAAAAAAACTTAAATTTCATCTTGTAGAAGTCTGGACTGACTTCCAGAAGTCTCTGACATTTGGCTTTCCTGGATTTGCATAGAGCTCAAATTAGTTGGGCAGACTCGGGCTTTAATAGATGCCTCCCATGGAGGAAAATCTGTTTGTTTTATGTAAATGTGATGCATTTGCTATTTTCTATCTCCTTCATTTTCAGAGCTGGACACAACTTGAGCATTATGTATATATTTCTAATGGAGAATTCCATTTTCATTCTCTAACAAGCTGTTATACCAGAAAGTGAGTCATGGCAGGAAGGTTTTGCTTAGCCTGTGGGGAAATCATTTGAAAATCTGAAAGGCACAGATCTAAAGATTTAAATTAGATATTTGTGAGTAAATTTCACTTTTTAAAAACTTTATTATAATTCTCCCAATTCATGTTTAGATATTGTAGAATACCACTGAATGGTATCCAATACTGCCCTACATTTTCCTCCTTGGGTAAACTTGGGAATGGATAATGTTGGGAATGTACATGAGATATGTAATGTCTGTGGTATTTGGTTTCTTTTCATATTTTGGGGGGAGATTGAATCTTAGAGTTTAATCTACATGACCATTTATTTAACTTTAGTAAAGCAAATTAAGTAGTCTGTAGCACTTTTTTATTGGTTTGTTTACTTATTCTTTCCAGAATCCATACTTTATTAGGAACACTAGTATGCAACATGCCTGTAATTGGAGTCCCCATTTAGCTTTTTCTTATTCTTTCCAAAATCCTTGCTTCATTAAGATTATTAGTATGCAACATGCTCCATTCAGATCTCTCCTTAAACAATGCTTAGTTAATTAAAAATAGAATTATTGGAACAGTAATAGGCACAAATTATGAACATTTAAGCTGAAGAAAGCCAACTATGTTTGTTCTTAAGTGTAGAAAGCCAAGCTACAAATGGTACTTTCTAAAAGACTTCTCATGTCTGGCTGTCTGGAAAGACAAAACTATAGAAGCAGATAAATAATAAACTGTTACCAGAAGTCAGGCAAGAGGATAGACAAATAGGACACTCCCAGAGGCCTAACTTTCACAGCAATAAGACTATTATTAATAGTTTTCAAGTGGTATGCATATACTAGCACACATATATGTCAATGTAATAAGACTGGAGATAACTTGGAAGGGGAAGACTCATTTTGATACAGTCTTGAAAGTTGTCATAAAGGTCAAATTTATGATTGTGTGCCCCTGTTGCTTTGAGCCCATGGTGAAGCACCATATTATTTTTGGATGATGTAGCAGCACAAATCCACTTACATCTGAGCCTGAAAACAAAAGAGAAAAGAGAAAAAAGACTGATGTTCTACAATCCCCTTTAAGGAATCACCCAGAGACACCTGAAAAACTTCCCTTTTGGAGATTTCATCATTTCTCAGTAGAAGCACCTTGGAGACCAAACTGTTAACATACAAACTGTCATTGAATTCAAGGTCTAAGCTGCACTGTGTTTAGTATTGAGAATGTGTCATCATCTAAAGTACAGAATTTGGGTGACGGTGACTTTCCAGTGTATGTTCATGGACTGTAATATGAAAACCACTTTTATAGGAAATACTGTTGGTGAGGAGGTATTCATAAGGCAAGAAAGCACAAGAAATAAAACTCAAGGCTCCACTTGATTTGTGTTGTAGAAAACCCTCTACTAACAATGTGCTTGTCAGCCTGAGATCCTTACATGCTTTTATTATGCACACACACTTAAGTCCAAACAATGTACCAAACAGCCTGCCAACAATTTAGTATCTATATCTCTCCCACACAAAATAAAAGGGGTAAGTTTCTCTACCCTTTAACAACTAAGAAACTTAGATTTTACTTAGATTTTAGTTGTCTCTGGGCATGAGAGTAGGAACGATGATAGGTCTGAATGGGTTTGGGTACATGCATGATAAATAAGTGTATCTTTTAAGAGAGCTTTTGTGGGAAATAGACAATTTACTATCTTATGCCTGTTTATGATTGGCATCTATATAATTAAAATCAGATGGACTGCAGGAAGAGTAGCTTTTGATTAATTAATTTTTGTTAATTACAATTTATTCACTTTGTATCCCAGGTGTAGCCCCCTCCTTCGATGCCTCCCAATCCCACCCTTCTCCCAATCCTCCCTCATCTTCTCCCATGTCCCTCCCAAAGTCCACTTATATGGGAGGTCCTCCTCCCCTTCCATCTGATTCTAGCCTATCAGGTCTCATCAGAACTGGCTGCATTGTCTTCCTCTGTGGCCTGACAAGGCTGTACCCTCCTGTGGGGGAGGAGATCAAAGAACCAGCCACTGAGTTCATGTCAGAGACAGTCCCTGTTACCCTTACTAGGGCACTCACTTGGATACTGACCTGCCATGGACTACATCTGTGCAGGGGTTCTAGGTTATCTCCATGCATGGTTCTTGGTTGGAGTATCAGTCTCAGAAAAGACCCCTGTGGGCAGATTTTTTGTTGTTGTTGTTGTTCTGTTGCTCTCCTTGTGGAGCTCCTATAAACTGCAGATCTTAGTATCTCCCCCAAGAAAAGTATTTTTGAACTGTGTTTGACCTGTTCTTTCTTTCACTTTGAAGAAAACTATATATTTACTTTTGCAAAAATTTATAATTCTTTTTAAAATTACCTAAATAAGAAGTCAAGAAGCACCCTCTCCTGGTTCCAACCATTGGAGACATCCACACTGGGGAAGGGAAATTTGGGAATTCAATAAATGGTCAGCTTCATTTTTTTTTCTATAAACTTAAAAATCTCTCCTCAGACTTTTGAAAAAGAAACCAAAATAATACATTGGAAAAAATGCAATATTCTCAACAAATGATGCTGGCCAGCACTGATAGCTACCTGCAGAAAAATGAAACTCTATCTTTATCTCTCACCCTACACAAAAGTAAATTCTAAATAAACAAGATATATCAACATTAGACCTGACTGAATTTGTTAGAGAAGAAAGCCAGGAATTGACTTCAAATTATAGGCATAGAAAAGGATTTTCAGAACAGAAACTTGGTGGTACAAGTATTAGTATCAACAACTGATAAATAAAACACACAAAGCTAAAATGTTTTTATATATAACAATGAAGAAGCAGCGTACAAAGAGAAAAATTTTAGTAGATATCTATCTTATAGAGTGTCTCAAATATACAAATAACTCTTAAAAACTCTAAACAATAAGAAAACAAATAACCCAAATTAAAATTTCAGGCAGGGAAATAAACAGAGTTCTCAAAAGAAAAAGAAAAATAGAAAAAAAAACCCACACAAATCCCTAAAAGATATTCCTTAAAAGTGTTCACCATCTTTAGCCATTAAGGTAATGCAAATTAAAAGTACTTTGAGATTTTTATTTCACCTTAGCAAGAATAGCCAAAATACAACAATACAACAACAAATGCTGTTATATATGGGAAAGAGAAAAACTAATTTTTTATATGTCTATTACTTTTAAGCACTCTATTGTTAAATGTTAAGGACAATATAAAATTATTTATATAATAAACTTTAGCATTCTGATATTGCTATCTATGTAAGTATTTTATTGTTCTTATAATTCAGCATATTAAATTATAAATGCCTAATTATTGTTATGTAAAGATTCATTCATAAGTTAGTTACAAAATATTTATTGACACAAAACAAATATGTATCATATCTGTCCTTAAGAATCTTATGTGTTAGGAGAGAAATGAACTTTTACATAATAAAAGAAAGCATTCAACTTTTGTTTTAAATTCCCATGCCATTGCTCTGAGGTTAAGAGCACTGGCTGCTCTTCCTGATATCCTGAGATCAATTCCCAGCAACCACTTGGTGGTTTACAACCATCTATCATGAAATCTGGTGCCTTCTTCTGGTATGAAGGTGTACATGCAGACAGAACTTTGTGTACATAATAAAAAAATGTTAAGAAAAATTATAAATGCCTAATGTGAAAATATTACTATCCATATTTATCAGAATTGTAAGTTTAGTGAATTTTATCTGAAGGCTTTGTTGTGACCATTAACAAAAAGTACCCAGGGCATCATAATTTGAGTAACAATTACTTACAGCATCCATAGGGGAACTCTATGCGTGTAAGTTTGTTGAAGAGATGAAAGTACTAAATGCCCTGGATAAAACAGGGCTTTATTCAGCAGTCCTACAGTTACACTTAGTATTCTTTGTTCTTATTTTATTATTTATTTAATTATTCATCTATTTTAATTTTCAAAATAACCCTTCATGGTGCTATTGATTCACAAAAAGCATTGGGAAATGAGGGAAGCAGCTTCTGTAAATTCAATATGTCCCATCCAGATAAGACTTTGAAGATGTGTTTGGTGTCTGATAGAAGTGTGTGTGTGTGTGTGTGTGTGTGTGTGTGTGTGTGTATGTGTGTGTGTGTTTGTGTGTAGTTATTCTATTTCCCTTTTAAAATTTTATCTATCTATCTATCATACATCTATTTATTTTATCTGTATAAGAATTTTTTACAAATGTGTGTTTGTTCACCTGTCCATGACTGATGTCCATGGAGGTTAGAAATGAATGTCAGGTCTCTTGAACCTGGAGTTACACACAGCTGTGAAATGCCATGTAGATGTTGGGAATTGAACATGGGTCCTCAGCAAAAAAAAAAAAAAAAAAAAAAAAAAAGTTCTAAAGCTCCAAGCAATCTCTTAAGACCCTGTATTAGAATTTATTTATTTATTTATTTTTGTATGCCTTTATTTCCCTATGCATTCATTTATTTAAACACTTTATGGCCCTGATCCCAGTCCTTTCGTTCTTTTTCTCCACAAAGATAATAGAAGCAAACAATCACACTTTCAGAGCTTAAAGGGCCCCAAAATAACTGGTTTAAAATGCTCTGACATCAACTGCCTAAGAGACCAATAGCAGTTTTGAACTTTATCAAAGTACTGGGCATGGTCAGCCAACTCTGATCAAAGCCCAAAGGTAGCTACATGTCATGTTTTTTCAAACATGGAATAAGCATATTAGACATACATGCAAAACCTTTCTAATACTACTCCTGAATCATTTCCATTCCTAAAAACATTAGACCTCAAGTGTAAGTGAGGAATATAACATTGTGTATAGCTTGTCTTGGTTTTATGTTTGGCCAAACTGCTCAGTTTTACTTGTATAATGTCTAACCTAAAGATAGCTTTCAAAAATATTTACATGTAACTTACTGACACTTCTTAGTCTTCTTTTTAAAACACATTGCTTTGAGGAATGCTTTCATTTGCTGAGGCCAGGAGAGCTCAGCCAGGCTTTGCTTTCTCACAGATTACTTGATCCTCCTGGAGTACACAAAAAGTGTGTGTGTGTGTGTGGGGGGGGGGATACTCTGTTTTATTTGACTTACTTTTCGTTCTTCTGAAATGAAGAAACATTCTTTCCTTCATTCCAATATAACCATCTTTTATGTATATAGCAGTAAGTGTTTGGATTACAATATGAAATAGCAGACAAATGTGCTATTTCCCAAAGATTTGCATAATTAGTTTAACTATAATGGATTCACTTTTGAAAATGTCCATGCTTAGTCTAAGTGCTTGTTGCTGCAAGGGATATTATCCCCCACCCTTGTGGGGTTGAGGCTCTGCTTTGCATCTCATCTCAGACACATAATTAGTTGTAACAGGTTTGTTATAGTGGCCTCACAGCCTACATCACCAAATCTTCTTTAAACATCATTTCAGCAAAGTAAACCCAGGAAATTCTGTTCACCTTACTTAAATGCTTGTAACTTTAGTATTTTTACAATTCTTTCAGGCTCAGCACAGATGGGATTTTTCAAATGAAAACCAGATGAAAGTAAACAGCTCTCTTGCCATCAAAATCTATAGGTAGGAAGACGCAGGTCCAGCTCTGTGCAGTAATAAGATCTGCCTTTCAGTGAAAGTGTGTTTCCAATAACCGCACAGTTACCTTTCATTAGAGACTCAAATCAGCATTTTATTTTTCCTCTTATAATTTGACATGGTAAAAGGAGAAGTGGGCTTTCAGGGTCTCTAATCCCTGTCAGCCCCAGATGAAGGATTTTAGCACTCTGCCTCTGTGGGGGTATTTGGATTTGTAGTTCATTTTACAAATCCTGTTTAACATACAATTAAATAATAATGTAAATATGTGACATAATCTCCCCTAGCTACAAACTTTCACTGACCCTGGTGATTTCCTCCCCTTGGGGTTTTAAATTTGATTTCCATTGCTCTTCCCTTCCGAAACATATCCCCATGCCATTTTCAGTTGCAATTTGCTAAGTAGACATTTCATCTGCAATTGCTTTTAAATTTATTTGAAATAATTCTTGTTGGAACAGAAAATATCACTTTGATTAGGAAGGAGTCATGCTAACTCTGTGGCCAATTTATTTTATGTTTTAATTATATACCAAGATCATCTTGAAAGTAGCCTTTTAAACCGTAGCACATTAAAGTTGGAGATTTACACCTTTAGGACTCCATCACCAGATGATTCAATTTGACTGCTCATAATTGCAACCTAGACATTTCAAGAGTTGAAGGGTTTTGTCAACTCTCACAACATAGAGCCTATCTTGAGAATCAGTACTTAAAATTAGAGTTTATGTTCTGAAAGGGGTTTGTTCTTCATCCCAAATTGTCAGGTATTTATTATACCTTTTGGGAAAGAAAACAAAAGTATTGGAAAGAATGTAGACTCTGTTTATGTATGTATATTTATCTAATATATATGTAGGTTCATATGTGTGTCCATGTGTTTGTGTGTGTGTGTAAATAAAAGAACAACCTTGAATATACTTTCTCAGAATCTACCATCTATCCATCATCTACCTATCTGCCTATCTATCAACTGTCTATCTGTCTATTTTTACACAAGCCTCTTACTGTCCCAGAACTCAGAGAGTAAGCTAAACTGTCTAGACCTTGAGATCTAGGGATTCTCTTGTCTCTGTCTCCCAGATGTTAGTATTATAAAATCACCACCATACCTAGCTTTCTAAACCAAGCTCATGAATTTGAACTTGGGTCCTTTTGTTTGCAAGAAAAGCACCTTACTGACTATCTATCTTCCCATCTCTGAAGGGTGAGGGAAAGCAGGGCAGGTCTGCATAAGAGCAGATAGGTTGGTGGCTGTACAGGAAGGGGTGACCAAAACAGACCTGGATACTGGATATAGGACCTGGGCTAGATGTGCTCAGAGAGGAGTGTGGATGAGGTGGACCATGCCCACTTACCCTGCTAGACCCAGGAAAAGCATGTTCAGTATCAGGCCAGGAGAAGAGGTTGTATATGACATGGGATAAACTTGTAGGTTGGGGTCAATAACAAAAGAGTTAATCCCATGGGAGTAAAACCTTTATATACATATTTCTCTTCTCCTTTCCAACTACCCATTCTTTATCTCAAATCTCAAATAAAAATGTGCACCAGTGACAATTTTTGACAGAAAAATTACTTATAAAAATATTTTGCTGTACAGACCAAAAAGTGGAGAATTTGAACTTCAACCTATTGTATCATTTCTAATTACTCTGATATAAAATTTGGGTTAAGAAGGTCAGGTGAAAATAGATCAGGGCACAAGGGTCTTTTATGAGACAGTTTCTCCAACCAAGGACCATGTATAAATATAACCTAGAACCCCCGCTCAGATGTGGCCCATGGTAGCTCCGTATCTAACTGGAGACCCTAGTAAGGGGAACAGGGACTATTTCTGTCATGAACTCAATGGCTGGCTCTTTGACCCTCCCTACACATGCCCAGGAGTAACAACCTAGCTAGATCCCAGAAGAGCACATTGCAGCCAGCCCTGAAGACACAAGATAAACTAGGGTCTGATGGAAGGGGACGAGGTCCTCCCCCATCAGTGGACTTGGAGGGGGGCAGGAAGGAGCTGAGGGAGGGATGGGGAGAGTGGGAGGGAATGAGGGAGGGGTCTATGCCTGGGATACAAAGTACCTAACCTGTGATTAATATAAAAATAAATAAATTACATTAAAAAAGAAGGTCAGGTGAAATCTTAAAAACCAGCATATATGATTAAAAAGGAAGGTAACAGAAATATATTATAGGAATTTAATGTACCACAACTAATAAAGAAGCTATGAAGAAGATTGGAAACCAGTGGTGGAAAATGTAAATAGCTCAAGGAAAAAGAGAAGGTTTACTTTGAAGGAGCCATGTTGGAGACTGTTAGAAAAGTTACAATGGAAACATATTTTAAAGTAGAAACTATCTCAGAAAAAAATCTGGAAGATAATGTCAAATCTAAAAGAAATAAAAGGAGATTGGAAGAGTGATGATTAAGGTGTCCCGTTAGGTTTTAGAAGAGTTGAAGAGAAAAGACAAGATATAGAGTCAGAGATTCCAGTCTGACTTGTTGATTTATCATTTGCTGTACAGCACTAGACACCCTGATTACACTCTCATTTATCAAACAACATTGAATATTTATCGTTTTCATGGGTGCAATGCAAACCAGGGAATGCACTCACCCTATGCAAAAGGCTTGGCGATTACAATATTGCTGCAACACCCTGGAAGGCTGTTACAACTCTGAGAGTCTTGGTTTTGACAAGAGCTGTTGCTCTTTCAGGGGCACATGTCCTGTGGAGAAGACCTGGTAAAAACAAAGGTGAGGTTTGTATTATGGATGAAATCCTTGACCCTAGATTCCGCTAACTCAAGATTAGATTGGCGATGCATTAAAAGTGAAGTGGGTCAAACCTCAGCATCTCTTATCTCCATCCCAGTGAGTTTAAGATGGAACCATTTCAGAGATTTGCTGAGAATAATTCACAACTTGCGTATGTATCAGCCATGAGGGGGAAGTTACAGCTGAATTTAAGTTAATACTTTTTAATATTTCATCATTTGTTTTCTTAGAAAGTTTGTGCATGTTACCGTCACTCTCTGGTCACCTTGGAAGAAGGAGAGGTGGAAACTGCATGCCCCTTGTTGTTTATCTGCACTGGACCCACATAATATGACTTGAACTCTTTGTTAAATACTATCCATCACAACATACCACCAGTACAAAAAATAACTGAGAAATGTTAGAAACATTTTCTTAAACTCCAGGAAAAAAAAAAACAAATAGTGAAAATAATATAGTAGTCATGAAAATAATCAGTCTAAGTTCTACTTAAATTCCTTCCTTCCTTTCTTCCTTCCTTCCTACCTTCTTTATTTTTTTCCTTCTTTTCTTTTTTATTATAAGCTATAGGTCTATATGTCAATAGATGACATCAAATGCACAATGAAACACAGGATGACCTTGAACTGATTGTTTCCTTGGGCTAGCCACAGATGCCATCCTGGGTGACTAATGAGATGCTGGATAATGAGCTCAGGGTTTCATGTATGCACTCTACAAACTCAACAACTTCTCCAGTTTAATTTAAAAACTAAACTAAACAAACATTAGCCTGTGATCTCACTCTGAAAATCAAGCTGGCCTTGTAGTTGACTTTTAGCCTGGGCTCTGACCTCTGCCTCTTAATCTTTCTACTTCAGGTTCTTAAGATCTGCAAATACTCATAATCATCACCCCATCTACCTGAACCTAAATATCACTTGTCACAATCCTCATTTTTTTTCTTTAAATCTTTTGGAATTGTGACTCACACATTATTAGCAAATAATTAGCTGCACTCCTTGCACCTAGAGGTGATAAGTATGCAAATACAATAGATTAAACAGAAAAGCAATTAACTGATAAGCATTGGACACTAGCCAAATACTTGGATCATGGTAGAACCATAAGAACATCCAGGTGTGTTGCCTGGACAGCAGTATCAAAGATATATGGTATGGGCTCGGAACAAATACTGAGATCCATCCAGTGAAGAGAAAAACTGTGAAGTGTACTTTCCAAAACCTTGGGTAAACTCTTTGACCTTCTAAGCAGGCAGATGGAGTAGGTTGAACATGTTTGCTTCATCTGGGAAATGTACACTAGAGAATGCTTTGCAGTTATTAAGAATGACAAGCTGAATTGAATGCATTTTGGTTGGAACTTGTGCTTGTCTTTTTTCTTAACTTAGCCTCATTTCTCATTGACAATCCAACCCCTTCTTCCCTTCTTCTTCCTGTTTTAAGAAAGCCATGTAAACAAAGATTTGGCTTCAGTGAAGTTTGCTAATTTTCTGATTTCTGTAGAAGTATTCTACATACTTCGGACTCAGGCTGACTTACCCTTCTTCAGGGCTTTCCAATCTCTGAAAAGATTGGGTTTCCAACCAGGATTTAAGCATTTAATTGAGGCATAATATGTATACTATAAAATTGATGTTTTTAAATTTAAAAAATTTGTGATTGGCAGAATATTTAGGAGTTTTGTTATCATCCTTATCTAATTGTAGAACATTTACACTCCCCAAAGCAGTATATAGTATATTAGCAATCACTTCTCCTTCTATTACCCCAGAGCCTCAGGCAATTGCTAATGTATTTTCTGTCTCTGTAGATTTGGTTATAATTGTTGCTAAATGATTTAATCAGTCCTGAAGGACTTCTTTATTTCCTCCAAATTGCTCACCACCTAATCTCCAATGTTTCAATATGAAGTTCTTCACCTGTATTAGGAATTCATTTCTTTGTGCATATGTGGTATTTTCAGCTCAAATTATTAATTCTTGAAGTACTCAGTCGGTTTTGTGTTGTTCTTTGATGACTAACACCTTCTATCATTGACATGGTGGCCAAGTTACCAAGCAAAAAACAATGAAAATATGAATGACTTGATTGCTTTTTGGTTAATGAATTGCATAGAGTATTATAATCTCCTGAAACATTCAGGGTGTTTAGTTCATCTTCTAATTTGAATGTCTTGGTGCACATGGCTAGGACTCGTCACTTATTAAACATCCCAACTTCGTTCTGCATATTGTCAAACTTTTCAGTCAATGCATCTTTTTCTATTTAACAGATGAGAATAGAAGTAATAGTAAACTAAATGACTTTTTTTCAGATTTTAAATGAGCACAAATATGTATTGCATTGAAATAACTAAAATAACTAAATTTTGAGCAATGGATTAATTTGATTATAAAAAACAATTTAGAATGATGTCCTACAAGAAAAATGATTATGATTTATCTGTGTATCTATTGTACACATATTTGATTAAAATAAACCAAAACAAACAAAAAAACAAAGGAAAAAGGAGTTAAGTTATTTTAAAAAAATGGCTCCCTTAGAATTAATAGAAACGGTAAAGAAATCTAAATGTGGGAATGCACTAAGGGAAATTTGGAAATCTTGAAGTGAGGAATTAATAAAGGATGCAACAGTTGCAGAGAGTAAATATCCTACAGTATTTGTGCACCTGCTTGGTAACAGAATTTCAAGATTAAGATGACTAGCTTATCCACTGTAGCATTCTCACATTCAGAAAAGATTCGTTGCTGTGTATGTACTGCACACATCATTAAGACTTTCCCATAGTCCTATGTGGTTGGCACTGAGAATGAGGTGTGATTTGGACATTGTGCTCCATTCTACATGCTTCTAGTTAGGCACAGTGAGGACATAAGGAGCAACCACCACCTTACTAATCATATTAATCAATATTTAATAAGAATGACCATAATACAATAACATTTAATTGTTTTCCATACAGATCCTGTAAGATGAATCTCTCTCAATTTGTATGAATTTGACTATGTTGCAAGACCCTAGCACTGAGTATGTGCTATTATACTAGGCTCCTTGCCTGACTTGTCATACAGAGGTGGTTGTCTGTAGCTCTCTAATGGCTGAAAATGCCACCCAGATTTTAGGAGCAGCTTTCAGAGCTCTGCTCTATATTTTTACCCATTTCACATCTAAAGACAAGATGTCCATTTTATAATTGCATGCTTTGATTTCAACAAGAAGGCAAATACCAAATCTTTGAGGAATGCCATATGAATAAGCCAGACTCTGAAAAAGTTAAATCAAAATGCCATTTGCAACTCATATCTTATTCTTCCTTGCTCTTCCACCATTCTTCAAATTCTGTTTATTCTGTGCATGTCAGTGCTTCCAAGTACATTATTCCTATTGCATTTGGAGTTGGGAGCCTTGTAGAGACCCATATAGCTAAGAAGGAGAATTCTTGTTTTCCCATGTGAATGCAATACATAATTGGCTATTTCTTAATTTTGCTTATATTTAATATTAAAATACAGACATTAAGTCTTTCTCTGAATATTTTATGCTTGGAGCAACTTCACAGACATTTTCTCCCCAAACAATTATATCTTAAAATAGTATAAATGTCCATAGATTTAAAGTATTTGTGATGTGCTGCTTCTGGGTGTATTGATTCCATTGGGCAAAACAAATCTGACCTAACTCTTTTTTTAACATTATATTTTATTTTATATTAATCACAGGTTATGTACTTTGTATCTCAGCTGTAGCCTCCTCCTGCATTCCCTACCAATCCACCCCCCATCCCTCCCTCATCTCCTCCCTGCCCCTTTCCAAAGCCCTAACTCTTAATGGATGTAATATTTGTCAACACAAGTAAAACATATGCATTGATCGTAACATATGACCTGAAACATGAATGTTGGTGTACCATTTGAGGGAGATGAGGGCAGTATGATGGACTACTCTGTGAAAACTGGCCACATGGCTCCACCACTCTCCTTGAATCAAGGTCATTTTGCACAGTGAGTAAGTATAACTCCTACAGATTGTCTGCTTGAGTCCAAAGTCTGGCCGCATCTCTCCCTAGTCTGATGATATTAGACACATTTCAGAGTCCACAGAGAACTGTGATGGGGATTATGTAAGACCATGTATGACTTAGAAACCAGAAAGTAATTGCTCTATTAGGCAACACAGGAGTCTCATTAGAAAAAGGTGAAAAGAACAACAAGATGCAATGTATTGCAATTATTAGAAACATAAAATAGTTTTATGTTTATATGCTGAGCTGAGGTTCCAAGCAAACAGAACACTTTTTTTAATTGCTCAAAAGCACCTCAGCACAGTTAATAGATACTCTTTTTATTCATGTTGCAGAGAACTGTTAATCTATCCAGGGGTCCTCTGGAAGCTGCAGGGGTGGTATGAAAAAGGAAGGTCAAATGGCTAGAGAAGAACTCCAATTGCAATAACTAAGCCTTTTTATATAATATATTAACCACACTTCTAAATATGTATTCTAGAGTCTGAGGTGGGTTCTAGATGTCATTTACTAAGAGAGTATATATGTCCTGAACATGGGTTATATTAAGATCATCACTATATATTGATTTCTATGTGTTTCTATCTCCAACTGAATGATAGTGAGATGATTAAGGTAAGAATGGAAGCAAAGCAAAGAGTTTCATGCAAGAGCAGAAATCTTGTCCTGACAAACAATGGTGTGATCATGATAATTATAAATCTAGAGGTGCCAAGTAAAACAATAAAACAAGCAGTGAAAGCTGGGCTGTGGCAAAGATGAGTCCAAGGATATTACAAACATTTTTATGTAGGAGAAAGGCTAAACATGTTGTCCATCTATTATATTTCAAATCAGCATAAATGCCATTTTCTTGATATTCAAAATTGTGACCTTGGAGCTTAGAGCTTAACTATTTTGATATATGGCATGGAATGAATTCATATATTGAAACTCTAATGTTAATATAGCTATATTTCCTGATGTAAACTTGGGGAGATAATCAAAGTCAGGTAAAGTTTTCAGGATGATGAAATATTATTAGTTTCAGCAAATGAAAAGTAAGAGGTAGGCCTAAAGTGGTCTTTCTCCCTCTCTACCCTCTTTCTTTCCATATGACCATGTGACAATAGAAGGCAATTGCTTGCAAACCAACCAAACACCCTCACTGCTTACCTTGAGCTTGTATTTTCTAGAACCTAGAACTGTGAAGACAAATGTAGTGTTTAAATCACACACCCTGTAGTGTTTCACTATGGTATCCTGTGATTCAATTGCAGTTTTGTCAAATTTGTGATTCACGTGGATTAGCAGAAGAAGAAGAAGAAGAAGAAGAAGAAGAAGAAGAAGAAGAAGAAGAAGAAGAAGAAGAAACCATGAAAATGAAAACAACAGCAACACAGATAGTCTTAAGACCAGAAAGCTACAGAAAAAACCTTGCATTTTGTGGACTGACTCACACAAACGTAAAAACAAATGATGTTGGCAACTAATTAAATAATAATGTGTTTTTTGCTTTTTATAGGAAAATTAGCTCTGGCAGGAACTACTCCCTAATGGAGGTTCATAAATGTCAAAGCTAGTAACTGGGACTGCAGACCAGGGGCCTCCAGAGAGAAAACTTATGGTATAACATAGGTCATTTACTTTTATTACGCAAAATTGCTCTCCATGTAACTTTCTCTTGATCTTCTAATAGTTCTGTCACTGATCACTGATGCTTCCAAGTGGCATCTAACCAGGGACCTGTACAGTGGGCATATGGCCTGACATCCACAGTGGATGGCAGGCAGACTTGTGGCTTTGCCTAATCATTTCAGCTTTCCTGCTCTGAAAATAATAAATCTCAGTAATATTTTCTGTAAATCACGATGTTTTGTTTGTGTAGTGGTTTCAGTAGGTGTGACCCCACAGACTCATGTATTTGAATGTTTGGCCCATAGGAAATGGCACTCTTAAGAGGTGTGGCCTTGTTGACAGAAGTATGTCACTATGGGGGTGGGCTTTCAGGTACTCCATGCTCAAATACGGCCAATATGACACAGTCTTCTTTTGTTTCCTGTGGAGTAAGGCATAGAATTCTCAGCCCTTCTCCAGCACTCTATCTGCCTATATGGTGGCATGCTGCTCCCCAATAATAACGAACTAAATCTCTGAAACTATAAGCCAGCCCCAGTTAAACATTTTCTTTTATAAGAGTTTCCGTGGTCATGGTGTCTCTTCACAGCATTAAAATCTTAACCAAAACAGTTTTATTTCGTTTCTGATCTTTAACTTTAGGTATTTAAAAACCATATGACACTTTAGGGGTCACTCTCTAGTATTCTGTAGCTTCTTAATTCTATGATATCCATCTTTGTACCTCATGTCATTGTGATTTGAGAGTTTCTAATGAAAGGGAAAATTTGAGTTTAATATTTATAGTGAACATGGGATGACTCAGGAAGAAATTAAGACACTTTCTCTGCCACAATATCTTGCATAATTTTCTTTACTAAATAGTCTTATTGGATGCAGTTGGTGACTCCTGATTTTTGTTGTTATCATTTATTTGTTATGCCCTTAAGCCACAATTTAATTATCTGGAACTGGTTCTTTGCTGGGCATAGGAATATGTTCCTATCTCCAGAGTATGCCTGGTTGTAGATACAATGATCTGAGATCTTCTGCCACCTTATAATGAACGGAACTCTATTTAAAGGTTTTCAGCCAATATTGGAAGCAGAAGGACTGAAATGCCACTGAGACTTGTTTGCAAGATTTCCAGTACAGTCTTGGCAATCAAACTGCCTGAGGACTTCGAATGTGAACTTGAATATAAGCTTGACCATATTTCCATTAAACAAAGGAGAGCTTGGTATTCCATCCATCAACAACTATAACAATAGCTCTAGATTTCCAAATCCTGCATTATATTTTAATGCCACAAAGACAGCGGTACAATGGCTATAAGAATGACTAGCTTGGTTTTAATGACAATAGAGGCAAGAAGGTAAAACTACTGGATCACAGCAATTTCATTGCCTCGTTTCCACCTATGTGCTATTATATAACTTATAGGTAGTTTTTACTCTTTTAGAGATCTGATCGTTTCCCTTACCGCTTTAAAATGTTTGTTTGTTTGTTTCCTGAACTATACCATTTGAGACTCTGACATCAGCTTTCAACTTATTTTCTAGCTATGATATATGGCCGAACTTTTATTTTTTTTCAAAAGTCACACAGTAAAAGTTTAAAATTCTTGTCTTTGGGAATCTTCCTGGAATTAATATCATCTTTGACACCAACTGTAAACTACTTCATATATTCCCAACACTTCAAAATCCAGTCTTAAGGAGTTAATATACACCAAGAGAACTCGGTAGTAGTTTTAATCGTTGAAGAACACCATGGAATTGAAGTCTTAATTGATAAAAAGGTATTTCTCAGAAAGGAGAAGCATAGAGAGATAGGGAGAAAGATGGGGTAAAGAAGAAGACAAACAAAGACAGGGGAGAAAAGGAAGGAGGAAGAGAATTTGTTTGGGGGTCTTCATCCCCTTTTAAGGGCTCTGAGTAACAACCATTATGCTAACTCTACCACCATGATCTTCTCTAAACTTTGCTATGTCCTAAAGGCTTACTTCCACATACCATCATCCTGAGGCTGTAGGGAGTGGGATAATAGGTGTTCAGTCATCATCGATATTAAATGATCATTGCATCTTTTCATTGATGGTTGATAGGTAAAAGCTAGATCACCTTAAAGAGTTAGGTTTCTCATTGGCAAATGCTAGCATAGATGATCACTTCCTTGTAAGGAGATCCTAAATATATAGCCGTTTATGCGATACATTCTTACAGTTAAAATCCATCAAAATTTTTTTGAACAGAGATTAACTGTGGTGTATTATTTCATGTCACTTCAGTTTAATTGCAATTATATTTTCCAAGATGCCTTTTCATATTTCTCTGCATTAAAGCTGAGCAGAAAGAAGAAAACATTATGAGGTATGAAACTGGAAATCAATGTGTAGATGATTTCAGTTTTCAAAAGTTAATCCTCAAGCTGGTTTGATTCAGTATCTTGGTTTATTTATTTTTTTTAATTTATTTATTTTTATCTCAATCACAGGTTACGTACTTTGAATCCCAGGCGTAGCCCCCTCCCCCATTCCCTCCTACCCTCCCACTCCCTCCC
>CM053765.1:18133420-18175122 GCA_028658305.1 Pachyuromys duprasi
CTCTTGTATTCTATTGTTGATGCTTATCTTTGTGGTTCCTGATCTTTTCTCTAAGTTCTACAGTTCCAGGTTCTTCTCCCTTTCTGTCTTCTTTATAGATTCTAATTCCGTTTTCATGCTTTGTACCGTTTCCTTCAACTCATTGACTTTGTCTCCTATTTTGGATGTTTCCTCTTTGTATATCTTTGATTGTTCCTCTATGTGGGCAGTTAATTTCTTCTCCATTTCTTTGAGGGCCTTGTTCATTTCCTCTTTTTGTCTCTCCTCTTGTTCCTCCAATATCTGCATAATCAAATCTTTAACATAATTTTCCTATGTCTCTGCTGAATTAAAATCTCCACTGCTTTTAGGTGTTTCTCGTGGGGCCATGGTGTCCTGATTTTTGTTGGGTGAGTTCTTTTGCCGATTTCTGGGCATTTGTTTATATTTAATCAGCAAGCTGTTTGTGCTTTAAGGCTGTACTTCAGTCTGAAACTGTCAATGTCTTGTGTCAGGAGTATTCTTCAAGAAGATCAGGGATTTCCAGTGGTTTGTTAGTGTGTGTTGTTGTCGCAGTTGTACTCTATTGTGGGCTCTTTGTGCCCTGCTTAGTGCTCTGTGCTAGAAGCTATGAGCACTGCAGGCTGGTCACCCCTCTGGTCTGGAGTCTTTACTCCTCACTCTGTGCTAGAGTCTGAGTGTCCCGGTTTGAAATGTCAGCTGGGGGTTGTGTGCTCCGCTCTGGGCTTGCTGCTAAGATCTCTCCCCTGTAATGGAGATTTGGTGCCTCCTTCTGGGCCACGGGCTGTGCACCACAGTCTCTTGATGATATTTGGGGCACACACAGTGGGATTGGGTTGGTGTGCATCTGCTTTATGCAGGCCTGTCTGAAATGGTGCCGGAGGCCTTCTTTGTCTGGTCTGTGGGTACTCACAGGGACTGAGGTTTTTGCTGGTGGATGCGTGGATGCGTGCAGTGTTAGCCCTCAGTGTGCAGTCTGGTCAAGATGGTCCCCGGACCTTCTCAGTCTGGGGTGGTTCTGGCGATCATTGTGTGCCTGCTGTACACCCGTGGGTTGAAGCAGAACTCGGGTCCTTCCCAGACTTCCCCTTGGTCTTGCACAGGGACTGAGGTTTTGCTGGTGGAAGCATGCGGTGTGAGCCCGCAGTGTGCAGACTGGTCAAAATGGTCCCCAGACCTTTTCAGTCTGGGTTGGTTCTGGTGATCGGTGATAGGTTTGTGCCTGCCGTACACCTGCGGGTTGAAGCAGAACTCAGGTCCTTCCCAGACTTGCCTGCGGACTCACACATGGACTGAGGTTTGTGCTGGAGGAAGCGTGTGGTGTGTGCCTGCAGTGTGCCTACTGTTAAAAATGTCCCCTGACCCTCTCAGTCTGGGGTGGATCAGGCGATTGGTGTGAGCCTGCTGTATACCCGTGGGTTGAAGCAGAACTGGGTGCAGTGTGTGCTCACAGTGTGCAGGTCAGTGAAAATGGTACCCAGTTCCTCCTCAGACTGCCTGTGAGACTGTGTGATCCAGTCTATTATGGTGGGTATGGGCGCCCAGCATGGCTGCTCGTTCAGATCAGAGCTGTGCGCCGCTGGTCACCGGGAGATTTTTCTGGGTAATAAGTGGGTATCCCTAGGGTTTTCCCACTTGATTTTCTCACTGTAAGAGTTCTGCTCACCTGGCAATCACAAATGCTGGTGTTTTAGGTCCCAGAGTTCAGTCTCCTGGTCACTGCGTTGTTTCTGCTGTTCTACTCCTCAGACACAGTGTCCTCTCGTGGCAGCCATCTTGGATCTCTCACATTAATTCTTACATCTGAAAATCTATTGGGCCTGCCCATTGGCTATTCAAAGCACCATTTTCCCTCCAAGTGACCATGCTTAAATATTTAGCTGAATTATTACATGGCATTACATGTTCTGAGCCACCAGACCACCCATGTCACAATAATTTTATTATTATATACAGTTTTTATAATTTATTCACTTAGTATCCCATCTCATATCCCCCTGGTCTCACTCTTCCTCTCTCCCTCTCCTCTCCGTGCCCTTCTCTTAGTCCACAGATAGGGGAGGACTTCCTCCCCTATTATCTGACCCTTGCCTATCAGGTCTCATCAGGAATGCCTAGATCCTCATTCTCTGTTGCCTGGTAAAGCCACCCCACCAGGACCATGCATGGAAAGGATCTAGATACCCTGCTCACATGTATCCCATAGGTAGCTTAGTCTCCAAGTGGGTTCCCTAGGAAGAGGAGCAGGAACTATGTAGCTCTCTCTCTCTCTTTCTCTTATTTTGTTATTGTTTTCCCGATTTTTTTCTAGGTGATATTATTTTCTTACTTTTTAAATTTTAAGTCTAACATATATTTTCACTTTGCATCCGAGACATAGCCTCCTTCCTTCTCTCTTCCCAGCCCTATCCTTCCACCCATTTTCCCCTTTCTTCCTTCCCCTTCTCCTGAGAAAAGGGGACCTTCCCCCACCAATCCACTCCCACACATCAAGTCACCTCATGATTGAGCTCATCCTCATTCATTGAGCCTGAGCAAGGCAGCCCAGTTAGGGGGAAGTGATTCAAAAATCAGGCAGCAGAATCTATGTTTTAGACAACAATACTCAAATTACTAGGGGTTCTACCTGAAGATCAAGCTGCTCATTTGTTGCACATATGCAGGGGTCCTAGGACAAGTCCATGCATGTTTTTACGCTGGTACTTTCATCTCTGTAGGCATCCATGGGCCTATGTTTGTTGACTCTATTGGTCTTTGTGTGGCGTTCTTGCCCCCTCCAGGTCCTTCTATCTTTCCTTCCTACTCTTCTACAGGACTTCCTACGTTCCAGGTGTGGGGGAGTGAGGAGGGAAGAGGTGAGATCTTAGAAAGAAAAGGGAAACCAAGGGCAGGGCATCTATGAGACAAGCTGGAGACCTGCAACAGGACAGGTTCCAGAAAGGATATGGTGGTGACAGTAGGGAACATGGAGACGGAGGAGACCACTTTGTAGGCAGGCAGGACTTATAGTGTTGGCAGGGGAACACTAATCCACATGCAAAACCATCCACCCCAAATTTACACTGCCTACAGGACAAGCAGAGATTGAGGGAATGTCCAACCAATGTGTGGCCCAACCTGAGAACTACACCCTGAGGGAAAGCTAAGCTCTGACACCATTAACAGTTCTCTGCTGTGCTTACAGACAGAATGCTAGCATAATTGTCCTCTGAGAGGCCCCACACAGCAGCTGATTAAATCAGATGCTGAGACTCACAGCCAAGAATAACTTTTTTTAATTTTTTAAATATTTTGGCATATTCTCATTGTACAGAATGGTGGGTTTTATTATAAAAATCTGTGAAGCATATGATATCATTTGCCCATATTCAGGACCCAATACCCTCTCCTATCATCTCTTGATTATTCCCTCTTCTGTTCTCAAATAATTCTTATATTTTTATGTCATATGTGTATATACTTATACAGAAAGGCAAGGCACCACATTTAAAATATATATATATATATTTATATAATAATATATATATATATATATATATATATATAAAATGTTTGCTTTCAGAGGCTGCCTTATTTAGCTTAAGATGGTGATCTCCAGGTATATATATTATCATTCAAATGCCACAAATTTGCTCTTCATTATGGTTGACTCAATCCCTCATTTAAATAGACCTCATTTTCACGTTTTTCTTGATCAACGTCTACAGTGATTCCAAAATTTGATTCTTGTAGTATTCTGCAAAAAAACATGGATATGTAGGCGTCTATGAAGTCCTCTGGCTTAGATTCATTAGATATATTCCTAGGGATGGTATAATTGAATCATAGGGCAAGTCCATTCCTATTTTCTTTACTTTTTTTTTTTAAACTTCAGACTAGAATTGCCTATATTTGTAGTCAATAATAACAATCCAAACAACAAAAGTTGAGTTCTCTCAATCCTTCAAAAATATGTTTCTCTTTGAAACAACAATATTTACTAATTTCTATGCTGGCATTCTAGGATTAATGGAATGGCTTCTAATGTGCAGTATATTCAGGCCAGCCTCAGTACTAGGCAAGAGAATTTGTCGTGGATTTAGACATATGGATAGGAGCTTGATCCATAGAACATCTCGGCACAAACAAGTGTCCCTTCAGTCATACCACTCACTAGCTCAGATTGCTTAAGATTCTGTCAACACCCAGTAGGCTTCAGAGATCACTACAGTCATTCTAATGACTCAGGTTCTAGAATTTCAACATGCCTACCACCTGTGGATTGGCTGTTCATTCTCTGCTACTTAGTAAACAACCAATCAGAACTACTCAGTTTGGAGAAAATTTGGATGGAAGAGAAGATCACTATGAAAAGTGGAATAAGCCATACTCAGAGACGTTTCATGTCTCTTACAAATTCTAGATGTAGAAAAAGAACATAAGAATAGGTAGGAGACTGAGGAAAGATAGGTATAAAGGAAGGTAGAAAGTACTGAATGGAATCAAGGCATGTAACATGCATGAGTGAACAAGTCACAATGAAACCCATTATATTGTAAAGTTAACAAACACAGTAATGAAAGAACAAACATTACTTTTCAGCTTTTGCCAGCACACAGATGGGTATTCTAATGACTATGCTGTTTTACATACTGTCAGAAATATTTTTTTGGAGACTTCTACTAATTCTGCTAATAAAGTAGTATAGTGATTACGATATTATAGGTTTAAAACAAAAAACAAAAGCTAAGAAGAAGCCTTCAGTTGAAAGTGTCTATTTACCATGAATGACCCAGTAAAATAGCATTTGGAGCTTTCTATTCCCCACAACAGCAAGTGTTCTGTGCTGGTCTGTCATGGGTGTATGCATGTATGTTAGCTAATTCTCTTGTTCTAGCTTTACATCTGAATTAGGTGTGGCTGTTTGAAATATTTCTACCAAGGAGATAAATATTGAAATACATATATTTATTTCTGCTGGTGCTTTGTTTCTCCATGGCATTAAATATAGTTTTAGGTGGTTTCATTTTTTCCCTCACCCTACCAGGAGCATCCAAGTGAGGTCTAGAGTTGTAGCAAGCACCTTCTGATTGTGTCAGGAATTCAAAAATTACAGTGATGAAAACATTGATAATAGCTAAACACTGAATCAGTGCCAATAAAAGCAAGATCCAGACTTCTTGTGATATTTTTAAAAAATCTCTGTTTAGGCCTTTGAATTCAAGTTTTGTATTACTTGAGCTAACCAGTATAATGCAGACTTCTGGAAGTCCCCAAATGAGCAGCAAAATTGAATAAATAAGAGTTGTTTCCATTTTAAACAAGGAAGAAAAGCAAATAGACAATATTTTTTCCATATTCACATCTGAAATAGTCATCAAGAATGTTCAGAAATTTAGGCACATGGTGTGTGAGTTGATGACAGCATTTCCCAAATACCTTTGAAAGTCTGATCCATAATGTACATACTGTTCCTATTAGATAAGTATATGGTAACATATGGCTAACCATTTAGAGTGTTTAAATATATTGTCCATTTCAAGATGAAACACAGTCACTGCTTTATCTATTACTTTGGAAAATAAATAGGTAAGATGAAACATAGCTACCAGATGTTCTCTTTTTAAAAATGAATGGTGACACAGGCATAAGGTAATAGATAGCCAAGATATTTACAGATTCAAAAACTGGATGCAATGCTAAGAATTTCATGAAAATTTGAAAGCTTAAATGGCAGAGAACACATTCAATATAACTTTGTGACAAAATGATTACAATTATTACAGTTAAAATTTAGGAGAAAGCAATCCATGAAAATATGACACTGCCAAGTAACAGGAAACACAGAGCTCCATCTGGACATCTCTCAGCATCAAACAAAATTTCTAGGACTGGAAATGGGTTATATCTAATCAAGTTCTTTGCCAGAGGAGTCCCATGAAAGCCCCCAAACAATTGAGGCTATTAGCAAGTCTATTAGTGTCTCTTTACAAAATATGTCGAGACCGTATTGCTGCAGACAACACTTACACAACTCATTGAACACGGAGAACTCAACAACGTACCTACATAGATCCTTTACCCCTACATAATAGCATCTTTAGTACAGAAAATTACTCTGCATGCTACCAAAGGAGAAAGGTAAACACCAATCCAGCCACAAATCCTTGGGTCTATAATGGTGACCTGCCTGTGAGACACACTTATACAATAGTAGTACAAAGTTAGTTGGAATAACCAGTCAAAATCTGATTTCAGTTAAGACCAACTCCATGAGATGGAACTCATAACCAACGCTGTATATCAAGAACCCGAGACTAGATAAGTTAGAAACCTAGGGGAAAAAAAACCAAGTTCTAGGGTTACACTAAAAGAACATAGCAATGAAATGATTCCTAATGACATTCTATTATAATCATAGATCTGTGCCTTGCTCGGCCATCATCAGAGATGCTACTACCTGAAGCAGAGCGTGAGAGATTTTGTAACAGTCAGCCATAAATGATATGTCTCCATCAAATCCTTCACCTCAGGACTCAGGGAACTCTGTGGAAGAGGAAATAGGAAGAGTCTCAGAGGCAGAGGGGATGGAGAATGCCAGGAAATGATGGCCTTCTCAGCAGGGCTGGTACATATATAAACTCACAGAGACTGAAGCAGCATGCACAGGGCCTATAGTAATCCACACCAGATCAGGTTCTGTTTGTTTTCTATCAAGAGATAGAAAGGGAGTGGGTCTTAGATTGACAGGAAGGTGGGGAGGAAGGAACTGAAAGGATTAAAAATAGGAAAAGAATCAGAATATTTTATGTGAATAAAATATCTGTACCTGGGTAAAATTAAACACTGAGGCTGTACTCAGTGTACTCAGAGTACTCAGAAGCAGGATCCTTACCACAGCAGAACTAAGGCAGTTCCTCATGACGGGGCATTCTGCTGAAAGGCACACCTGTCTGTTATTCTGGTCTTCCAATGCTCTTTCTCTTTTATCTATCTATCTATCTATCTATCTATCTATCTATCTATCTATCTATCTATCTATCTATCATCCATATTTATGTCTCTCATCCATATTTCAGTTTGTTTACTTTACGTCTGAAGGGTGTCCTTTCCTTGTTCTCTTCTCAGTCTTCCTTACCCTCTTTCTTCCCCCCCCCCTCAGGAAAGGGGAGCCCCCCTCTCTCCATATCAACCCTCCTCAGTGCATCAAGTCACATCAGGATTGAACATAGCCTCATGCTGTGAGGCCAGGCAAGGCAGCCCTGCCAGGGAAAGTGATCCAAAAACAGGAGATAGAGTCCGTGTTAGAAACAAACTCCCCACCCTCCACTCACAAGGCACCCCATATGAAGACGAAGTCATCCATCAGCCACATATGTGCAGGGGGCCTAGGTCCAGACCATGCATGTTCTTTAGTTCATGCCTCAGTATCTTTCAACTGAAGCACAACATCTAGGGTTTCTTTGAAGTTTGGAGACACCTCACCCTCCATCCCTCCCTCCTTCTATGGAATTAAGTAATGTTTAGAGTACTGACTCAGAAAACCTCAGCATAAGACTGACTCATTGCTCAGCATCCTCTCATTTTATGTTGTAAAACTGCATTACAAGAAATAGGAACAATTGTGAACACACACATACACATATTTGTGCACAAAGACAGGGGCATGTAAATAAGCATGAAAAATATGTTAAATTTTTCCTATAAGAGTAATTTACCTGCTAAGAATGCCAGTAGAAATCTTCATCAATCTTAATCAATACCTCAAGAAACAGCTGTACCCCTTCTGGGTATACACCTGAAAGATGCTCCACTATTCAATAAGAACATCTACTCAACCAAGTTCATAGCAGCTTTGCTCATAATACCTAGAAAATGGAAACAAATTAGACATTCCTCAACCGAAGAATGGATAAAGAACCTGTGGTACATTTACATAGTGGAATACTACTCATGAATTAAAAACAAAATCATGAATTTTTCAGGCAAATGGCTAGAACTAGAAAAGATAATAGTGAGGTAACACAAAATAGGGGGGAGGGGATTAAGTGGGAGAATGGGACCGGGAGGAGAAGAAGTGGCCAAGGACAGAGATGTAAACTGAATTAATTAATAAAAATCTAAATAAATAATTAAAAAAGAAATAATTCTCAAGGACTTTAACTAGGCTTTGTAAGGTGTACAGGCTCATCTTTTATAGAAACATATTTCAAATCAACTTCTTACCCATTTCCTTAATGACCTATTAACAATACTATATCTGATTATATTTGTATTTCCAGAAAAGGTCTATTTAAAAAACAAGCCCTTAAATTCTAACTCTTCAAATAGTGACATTTTGACTTCTTCCTTTCTGATTTGTATCCCCTTGATCTCCTTCAATTGTCTTATTGCTCTAGCAAGAACTTTCAGAACTATGTTGAAGAGGTATGGAGAGACTGGGCAACTTTGTCTTGTCCCTGATTTCATTGGGATTGCTTTAAGTTTCTCTCTTTTAGTTAAATGTTGGTCATATGTTTCCTGTATATTACCTTTACTATGTTTACATATGTGCCTTATATCCCTGATCTCTCCAATACTTTAAACATGAATGGATGCTGGATTTTGTCAAATGCTTTTTCAGCATCTAAGAAGTTTATCATGTGTTTTTTTTTTCTTTCAGTTTGTTAATATGGTGGATCATATTGATGGATTTCCATATGCTGAACCACCTCTGCATACCTGGGATGAAGCCTATTTGATCATGGTGGATGATATCTTTGATGTGTTCTTGTATTCGGTTTGCAAGTATTTTGTTGAGTATTTTTGCATCAATGTTCATAAGGGAGATTGGCCTGAAATTATTTTTCTTTGTTGGGTCTTTGTGAGGTTTAGATACCAAGGTGACTGACTGTGGCTTCATAGAGTGACTTTGGTAGTGTTCCTTCTGTTTCTATTTTGTGGAATAGTTTGAAAAGAATTCGAGTTAGCTCTTCTTTGAAGGTCTGGTAGAATTCTGCGCTGAAACCATCTGCTCCTGGGCTTTTTTTTTGGATGGGAGATTTTGATGACTGCTTCTATTTCCTTAGGGGTTATAGTACTATTTAATTAATTTACCCGGTCTTGATTCAGCATTGGTAAGGGGAATTGATCAAAAAATTGTTCATTTCATTTATATTTTCAAATTTTGTAGCATACAGACTTTTGAAGTAAGTCCTAATGATTGTTTGGATTTCCTCAGAGTCTGTTGTTATGTCCCCATTTTCATTTCTGATTTTGCTAAGTTGTACAGTGTCACTCTGCCTTTTAGTTAGTTTGGGTAAGGGTTTGTCTATCTTGATGATTTTCTCAAAGAACCAGCTCCTGGTTTCATTGATTATTTGAATTGTTTTATTTATTTCTAATTTATTGATCATCCCTGAGTTTTAATATTTCCAGTTTCGTACTCCTTTTTGGATACAAATAGCAAAGGAAGCAGTCAAAGTATCACTTTTTGCAGATGATATGATAGTATACCTGAGTGACCGCGAAATTCTACCACGGAACTCCTACAACTGATAAACACCTTCAGCAATGTGGCTGGATACAAAATTAACTCAAATAAATCAGTAGCCCTCCTGTATACAAAAGACAAAAGGGATGAGAAGGAAATTAGGGCAACAACACACTTCACAATAGCCACAAAAGACATAAAGTACCTTAGTGTGACCCTAACCAAACAAGTCAAGGACTTTGATGAAAAAAAAAATTTCAAGTCTCTGGAAAAAAATTAAAAGAACATATCAGAAGATGGAGAGATCTCCCATGCTCATGGTTTGACAGGATTAACATAGTAAAAATGGCCATCTTACCAAAAGCAATCTATAGATTCATTGCAATTCCCATCAAATTACCAACACAATTCTTTACAGACCTCAAAAGAAAAATTCTCAACTTCATATGGAATAACAAGAAACCCAGAATTGCTAAAACAATCCTCTACAATAAAAGATCTTCTGGTGGTATCTCCATCCCCCATCTCAAGCTGTACTATAGGGCAACAGTAATAAAAACTGCATGGTACTGGCATAGAACAGAATCGTGGATCAATGGAATCAAATAGATGACTCAGAAATACACCCACATACTTATGGACACCTGATTTTTGACAAAGATACCAAAACCATATAATGGAAAAAAGACAACATCTTAAACGAATGGTGCTGGTCTAACTGGATGTCTACATGTAGAAAAATGCAAATAAAGCCGTAATTATCACACTGTACAAAACTAAAGTCCAAGTGGACCAACATAAAACCAGACACTTTAAATCGCTTAGAAGAAAAAAGTGTGGAAGATCCTTGCACTCATTGGCACAGGAGACAACTTATTTAAAACAGAACACCAATAGCACAGGTTGTAAGAGCAACATTCAATAAATCAACAATCAATAAGTGGGACCTCCTGAAACTGAAAAGGTTCTGTAAAGCAAATGTTCCTGTTGTCAGAACAAAATGACAGCCTGCAGATTGAGAAAGTTTCTTCACCAACCCTATATCTGAAAGAGGGATAATATCCAGAATATATAAAAAACTAAAGAAGTTGAAAAGTAGCAAATTAAGTAATCCAATTAAAAAATGGGGAACAGAGCTAAACAGAGAATTCTCTGTAGAGGAATATCAAATATCAGAGAAACACTTAAAGAAATGTTCAACATCATTAGCCATCAGGAAAATGCAAATCAAAATGACCCATCTGAATGGCCAAGATCAAAAACTCAAGTGACAACACATGCTGGAGAGGATGTGGAGAAAGGGGAACCCTCCTCCACTGCTGGTGGGAATGTAAACTTGTACAACCACTCTGGAAATCAATCTGGTACTTTCTCAGACAATTAGGAATAGCACTTCCTCAAGGTCCAGTTTTACCACTCCTAGGCATATATCTAAAATTGGTTTAAGTACACAATAAGGACATTTGTTCAACGATGTTTGTAGCAACTTTATTGTAATAGCCAGAAGCTGGAAACAATCCAGATGCCCCTCAATTGAGGAATGGATACAGAAATTGTGGTACATCTACACAATGGTATATTACTCAGCAATAAAAAAATGAGGAAATCATGAAATTTGCAGGTAAATGATGGTAACTGGAAAAGGTCATCCTGAGTGAGCTATCCCAGAAGCAGAAAGGTACACATGGTATATATTCACTCATATAGACATATAATATAGGATAAACCTACAAAAATCTGTACACCTAAAGAAACTAATCAAGAGGGAGGACTCTGCTTAAAATGCTCAATCTCCATCCATAAAGGCAAAGAGGACGGACATTATAAGAAGGAGAAAACAGGGAACAAGGTAGGAGCCTGCCACAGAGGGCTTCTGAAAGGCTCTGTCCTGTAAACTATCAAAGCAGATGCTGAGACTTATGGCCAACCTTTGGGCAGAGTGCAGGAAATCTTATGAAAGACGTGGAAATAGTAACATCTGGAGAGGACAGGAGCTCCATAAAGAGAGCAACAGCACCAAAAAATCTGAGCACAGGGATCTTTCTTAAGACTGATACTCCAACCAAGTACCATACATGGAGATAACCTAGAACCCCTGCACAAATGTAGCCCAAGTTGGTTCCATAGTAATTGGAAAAGGGACTGCCTCTGAAATGAACTGACTGGCCTGCCTTTTGATCACCTCCCCCTGATGGGGGAGCACCCTTACCAGGCCACAGAGGAAGACAATAAAGCCACTCCTGATGAGACCTAATAGACTAGGTTCAGAAGGAAGGAAAAGAAGACCTCCCCTATCAGTGGACTTGGGAGGGGCATTTGTGGGGAAGGGGGAGGAAGGGAGGGCTTGGGAGAGGAGGAGGGAGGGTGCTACAAGGAGGATACAAAGTGAATAATGTGTGATTAATAAAATTATAAAAAATAAACATCCATTAATGAAAAAAATCATAACTCTGTGTAATCATAGAAGTTAATTCTGTATTCCTATTGTGTACATTATGCTCAATTGGCTTGAGAGAAGAAAATTCTCTATGGTGTCTTAAAGAAACATTATAAGCTACAGACATATGATTTTCCATATATCAATTCACTCAATACTGCAGGGATTAAATAAGTGACAGTGCTTTAATAAGGATGCAGGTAGGATGATGAAATGATTGCAGTCTTAGATGAATCCCCAAAGTGAACTTTACCATGAGGAGTAGAGTGTGCATGGCCATACTACTGAGCTCTAGATTGCATGGACTGTTATTTCAGTGGGATTCTTCTGAATATTATCATATAAGTTAACTGTGTTAGAAATTTATTTAGATAGTTCAAGATTAAAAGTATACATTTACTTTTTATTTATTCTTTGAGAATTTCATATGTGAAAGCACTCTACATTGAACACATCACCTTCTCAAAGGCCCCGACTCTTAATAGACTTGAAATTTTTATCATGTAAGGTCAATTATCCCATGTGTATTCCCTATTGCTATAAAATAAGATGTGTGATCAGAGTAGAAAGATACTAGGATTTCAGGGCTGGCTGGGACATTATAGACTATGCAGTCTAATTAAATATGGGAATTCCTTTGACATCATGACATTTACATGTCTAATGAATAAGACGAAAGTAGTAAAACAATCCATGTTCCATTTTTAGTCTCATTTTGATATAATAAGGCTTTAAATGTAACCAAAATTTCATCTTTATATTAAGTTTTTTTTTCCTTCTATCCATTTCTATACATGTCGCACACGATGATGAAGAAGTTCAAGAAACTAATAACCTGCTTCCAAAATAGGTTAAAATTAAAATATGGTTAAAAAATCTCAAATGCTGACTTAAAATGTAAACATGAAAATGCAAAATCAAGTAGATAAATTTCTATATATTTCTTTATTAATTTCTGTGGGATTATTAAATATCAGACAACATAAATAATAAATATTATATTACCTAAATATTATTGTAACCTAAAGGGGACGTCTTTATCAAATACTCCTTGGAGGCTCAGGCAATAATTCAAGAGAGGAGACTGAAAGAGGGCAAAGTTAGAGGGGATGGGTGGAGGACAGCAAGAAAACAAAGGCTTCTAAATCAGTAGCATCAATGAACTCACAGATACTGAGACAGCCTAGAGATGGCTGCATATATCTGCACCAGAGGGCAACCTAGAGCTGGAAGGGGAGGAAGACCTTTTCCTTCATCCCTAATCCAGAAGCCATCTCTAACTGATAACCGCTTGGGCATGAAAATTTGTTTTATTCTCAGGGTGTCTCACTGTAGAAACAATCTGTCCTTCAGGGCAGGTCATATGCCCAGCAGTAGATGTTCAGCAGAAAATGAACACAGTGGAATCCTTGATGTTTTTGTTGTTGTTGTTTTGTTTTGCTTTGCTTTTTGTCTCCTAATGTTGTGTCAGGTCATTTTACAGTTTTTCCTTTTTAATTTTCCCTAATCATTTATTGTACTTTCTTCATGTTTTTTCACACTTTCACCCTACAGATCCTTTGGGTAAATATTATGGCTTCTAGGTTAGTGTTTTTATGGGATTCCTGAGTGTACATATGAGTGAGTCTCTTCATCTATAAGTTTCTTATGCATTTTCTTGGGTTCCTGCCCTTCTTTTGGTTATCTTGTATTGTTACAGGGGTGAAAAAGATAGAGAGAGAGGTTATAATTTACTTTAATATTCTTCTCCACAAACCTGTTTCTGTTATAATAGAGAGAAAGGGGTAGATCTAGTTGGGAGGGGAGGTGGGGAAGAATTGGGAGGAGTAGAGGACAGGGGAGAAACTGTAATTAGGATATATGATATTATATGATAAAAATATCTATTTTCAATAAAAGGAAGAAAAGGATGTTAATGACAGAAAAAATAAAAATAAATGTATAAAGTAACCACAAAGACAAAAAAAAACCCACAAAAGTTGCAATTGTGCCTTAAGCAAATCTATGTCTTTTGCACTTGGGAATTTAGGCTCCGTTTTAGGCTTACTGTTAATATTTAGGCATGGAATATACCCTAATAAGGCTCAAGTGTTTATGGATAGTTCTTCGTAGGTCCAGAAATGGGGCTCTGGAGAGGAGATTTGATCACAGGGTCTTAGCCTGTGTGTTAGTCCTGTAGATAGAACACTTTCTCAGGGAAGGGGCACATTCTTGGACAGACCACCAGATGACTCCAAGGAATGAACGTGATAGTGATAGAAACCTCTCTATCCATACATACTTTGCAAATTTCTTCCTTTTGCAATCTCTGCAACTGTTCTTCCAATGACAAGCCTGCAATCTTCCATTGGGACATACTTCATATTATTTTCCACAAATAAATTTTCATACAATGTGAAGTCAATTTCCTTCAGGCAGGTTTTGAAGATGTTGGCTGCAGTATTCCCCTTGACTAAAACAATGTCTCTTTTTTTTTCCTCGGATATATTTTTTAATTAATTTATTTTTATATCAATCACAGGTTAGGTTTTTTGTATCCCATGCATAGCCCCTTTCCTCATTCCCTCCCACCCTCCCCAACCCTCCCTCATCTCCTCCCGCCCCCTCGAAATGTCAATCAGCTCTCTGTGTTTGTGTTTGTGTTTTCTGTCTGATGATATCATGTTCCTGTTTAGTGATTACACTGTCCTCAAGAAGATGATCCAGGATAGGAAGGACACATGTCAACTGTTGAAAGTCTAAATAGACTTGTAATTGAGTGGACTGTTAGGACAATGGGAGGTAATGAACATGTGGAAGGTGATCCCTGATTGGAGAATGTAGGTCTCAGAGGACATGAGCTTGTTTGTCATACTATTCTGGCATGATACTTCAGCTGAGCTTCAGGTTCATAGCAAAAGATCCAGTTAATGATAATCTTCAACTAATGAAACTGTGAGCCTAAATAAAGTTTTCTCCTGAATGTCACTTTCTTCATGTAATTTGCAACTGAAATAATTTTTAAATACTTCATACTTATTGATCCCAAATAAAATGTAAAAGGAAAAACACTGTTCAGTTCACACAGTCTCTAGTGTTTGAATGCACAGAAAATACACTGTAAGAAAAAAATGAAAATCTCAGTTTCAGAACATTACCATGGACAAAGAGCTCTGTTTTCTTATTGCTGTGGTCCAACATATTTGACCCTTAAAGGCCCATTCTATATCTCTAACTCATATGTGGCATGGTAGAACAAGTAGGCTCTGTGCTCTGTGTGTACCAGAGGCCAAACAGAACAGAATTAGTAACACACGCAGATTTGAAAGAGCGACTTTGTTTAGCTTTCTTCACTAGCTCTCATCCTAAGTAGCATTAATTCTTTTAAGCCGCAATATCCTATTCATATAATTTAGCTAATAACAGTATCTTAGTTTTCAAGTTATGCTCATTGAAATGCTGTGTTTGGGTAAACTACTTTGCACATTCTCAGTATTAAATGGATTGGCACCAATACAGCTGCACAATGTTCCTGGCCTAGTAGGCAATGGATAAGAGAAACAATCCTTTTTCATAGTACATGAATCAAATGGTGATGTATTTTCAAATAACAAATACTGTTTTCCAATACTAGAGTCTTTGATGATAATACCCAGGTGTTTCTTTTCCTATTTTAGTAATTGGGGACTATTCTGTGAGAATTTCATGCATCAGTACAATATTATGTCTCCCTAAATTCCCTTATTAAATTCATGATTGCTTTATATATATATATGTGTGTGTGTGTGTGTGTGTATATATATATACATATGTGTGTATACATACATATATCATACATTATAATGTTTATATTATATATGAATATATATAACATTATATGTCTTCTATATGTTTTATATATATATAAAATCTTACAATTAGTGTTCTACATTTGTGCATGGGTACAACACTGACTATTTAATCATTAAAAACTGATGAAGAAATTTGTCATTGATAAAAATTGACTTGTTCCCTCTGTAGCCATGGAATACCTGTATGTCTTCAAACTAGGGCTGATGCTTTGTCAGCTCTTTCACATTCATACTGGAATGTTGATTGGTGTGATCTTAGGACATGTGCAGACAAACATATTTACTGAGAGGTCATGAGTGCAACATTTATGTCACATGGAGAAGACAGCCATCCTCATATTCCTATGGCTCTTAAAATCTTTTCACCCTTTTAATGATGATCTCTGAGCGCTGGGTCTAGGTGTTCTGTTATAGCTCTCTCATTAGAGAATGAACACTCCACAGTCACTTATTTGCTATACTTTGGCAAGTTGTTTATGTTGTTGTTGTTTGTTTGTTGTTTATTGTGATATCTGTAAATCATGTAAAAATCTACAATGATGACTGGATGCGCAAGATATATCCTACTATGTAATAGCAACAGAAATAATTTTGGGGTAACCAAAAAGTATGTGTTAGAACTTAAGACCTGCTCAAGAAGAAAGAAATTAAAACTGATATTGTAATCCTAGCCAAGAACCTTTGGCTGAAGGGATCATAGATTCATAGGTTAAATAATATTTAATTTTATTTTAGTAAGAGTAGGCTGTTACCACTTTACTAAACCAATTACCTTCTAAATACTTATCCTTGCACTCATAATTAAGGACATCCCTCACTGCTCATCAAAAAGATTTTTCCTATGATGTTTCTTTTTTGTTAATCATTGCAACCATCTCTTCAGTGCAAAAAAAAAAAATCATTGCAAGGGGAAAACCTCACGGGTACGTTAGGGCACTGCCTCATGAGTAAATAGGAATTTAAGGTTGATCAGTTTCCAGGTCAACTTCTCCTGCCAAGTGACAGACCAATTGAAGGTAGGAAGTCATGTTCTCCTCCCTCCATACACACTGGACTACTTTGTCAATCAAGGACAATTAATATCAAGAAATAGCAATTTCTGCATTTAGACAAGCAAGGTGGTAGAAAATGGACAAACCATTTGTCCTAGTTGAGTTATTCATTAAATATAGTATGCTTATACCAACATAGGACAGAGTAGCTGGTCTTCCTGCCCTGGCCAAAGTCATGATACTGAATGAGTACAATCCTCTTCATCATTTTGGTGACCCTTTTCAGCTCTCCTCATCAGTGATGATCAGGGAGAGCAATAGCGGGCAGTACCAAAGAGAAATATGTACATCTAGTTCCCAGAGTGCTCTGGGGACTGGGCAGAGAGATCTGTTTTCATAAAAGACGATCCTTTGGCAAGAAGCTCTCTACTTGCAGCACACAAGTCCTAAGACTTCACTTGCCAAACAATGACACATTGTTAATCATTTCAAGATGTAACTTTTTTTTAAGGTTGTAGGAAGACTTTTCCTTGATGAGGGAACACTGCTGCAGTTCTCAGACTATGCCAACATATTACTCCAACTTTAATTTTTAAGAGAAGTTTTTGGTTCACAGAAAAATTGATTGGAAAGTAGAGTGTTGCCACAGATATCATTCCTTCAGGGATTATTAATTTCAAAATAGGTAGACATTCTTTATTTTATTTACCTATTCATTGGTTGATTGACCATGTGGAAAGCTTCTGCATTTGGTATTATAATTGATGTTGATAGTTATTAATAAATAAATAAGTGTGTGTGTGTGTTGCCACAAACTGATGATTTTCTTGCTTTATCTTCTGGAATAGGCAAGCGTCAGCACATATAAAATTTTGTGTGCACATGAGCTTTCATTTTTCTTGGACTGAATATCTAGGTCATATGGCAGGTCCATTCTTAACTTTCTGAGAAACAGCTAAACTGTTTTCTGATGTGGCCACACCATTTTATAGTCCTACCATCAGTATTAAGCAAACTCTATTGTATGGGTCTTTCGAATAGGAGAATCTGTCAGCTTCAGACCTGCAATCCTCAAAATATCACTACCACCACCACCAGGTCTGCTTTAGACAGTGGATTTGTCATAGGCAGTGAAATGCTTTCACCTGGGCACCAAGTTGTTCAATTATTGGATCCCAATGAACAAATTAAAGAATTTGAAAATGTTTTCTAAGATCTTGTTCCTAAGATGCTTTCAGAGCAGTCTATATGACACTCATCCTTTCAACTTCACAATATCTTCCTTGCAAAAATGTTAAGTAAATATATGCTAAATTAAAGTTACATTCACTATATCTGCAATAAGATTGCAACTTTCTTTATAGGAAAGAGATCTTAACTATATCTCCTAAAAGGCAAGTCTGTTGTATAACATGAACAAAATTTGAAATTGACCAGTATAGTTTAACCATAGATATTTCATGAATCAGCTCCAAGTAACACTTGGAGATATAAGCTTGGGATTCTAGGCATTGTGAACATAAAACTGGAATAAAATATGTGGTGTATTAAGCTCTTTGATGATAGAAGAATATACTGCATATGTTAGCTTTTAATCGCTATGATGACAAAATACCTTAGATAAGAAAGAAAATTTTTGTTCTGATTTATATTTCCAAAAGTGTCAGTTCTTGTCTTTGACTGTGTTATAAGTCCATAGGGGAGCAGAATATAATTCTAGAATAGTGTTTCTCTACCTTCTAATGCTATAACCTTTTAATATAGTTGCTTATGTTGTGGTGATCTACAACCTTAAGATTGTTTTTGATGCTACTTCATAACTGTGATTTTGCAATTGTTGTCAATTGTAACATAAGCATTTGATATACAGGGTATTTAATATGTAACCCCCAAGAAAAGTTTCTTTGATACCAACTGGGTATTGATCCACAGATTGAGAACCACTCTTCTAGAAGAATGTACTACAGAAAAGCTGCTAACTCTATGAAAACCACGAGTAAAGAAAGAGGTGTAAAGACTTGGGGAAAAAAAAACAGATTCTTTAAGAACCATATACTCCAAATGACCTTTATTTCCAATTATGACCCTCTTGCCACCAGTGACCAGTAATGCCATAAGTTTATACATTCATCAATGGACTGGTCTGCTGATTAAGACACAGCACTCATGGCCAATCACTTCCACAAAGGTCCATCACCGAACATTACATTGGGGATTAAGCCTTCAACAAATATTTTTGTTAGGGTAGAATATGTCATATCCAAACCATAACATGAATGTCAGACACTTTGTATGTCATCAAGTGAATGTTTTATAAAAACTTAACTACCACAGTAAAGACAAAATATCTTAACCTAAGTTAAATCAACAACATAAACCTGATCATTATTTTATCAAGTACTTTATTTGTGAAGAAATCTAGATGCTGCATCCTCCTGCATCTGTCCAGATGTGGCAGAATTAAAAGTGATTTTTAATGGGGTTCACTATTATAACTTGGAAATCTTTCATGGTTGGGTTAGTACCAAGTTTGAACTTTCCTGTAGATATTGTTCATGGCATTGATAGACAGAATTGCTTGTATAGTCTTGAAGCTAGATTTGCCAATGATTAGCAGCTATCTTTATACAAGCATTCATCTGTCTGTGTCCTTCATTTTCATGTTTGCTCAGATATCATCTAAAGAAATTCTTTCTATCTCAAAATCCTAGCACATGAGAGGCAAAGGCATGAGGGTTGCTATGAATTTGAGGCCAGCTTAGACTACACAGTAAATTCAAAGCAAGTGTAGGAGATAGAATGAAACCTTTCTCAAAAAATGCATGCAAATGAATACACATACATACACATGCATGCATACATGCATGCAAAATTATTTTCAAAAATCCTTCTTGTAAACAATAGGGTCATCTTACCAGAATTATGTCAAATTCTAGGATTACAGATTAAACAGGGCAAAAATTAATGAAGTAAATTTTACAATCTTTCCATCTTTCTCATCAGAATGTAACTCTAAGACCGCTGTCTCTATAATGGCATAAATGAGAGCAACAAGTATATCAAGGCTTGAGTTGATAGAAAAGAAGCTTGATTCTCATTCTCAGATCCGCAGTCAGTGCTGACTGGGATGCTATTTTCTGACTGTGTTGGTTTGAAGTGTTTGTGCCATCAAAGCCATTTGAAGAAGATTGGAAGGTGTTCCCCTTTGTCTTTGCTGGTCTGTTCTTTATTGTTTGGGTTGGATCAAATTTGAATTTGATTCATAACATTCATTTTTTAAAAACAACTACATAGTTCTTTTTAGTAAATAAGCTTCATTTGCAAGGGGCTGCATAGACACAGAGCCCCATAAATATAACTCAGTATTTTGCATTCATTGATTAATTCAGTCTTTGGCACAGGGCCCTTAGGATGAAGAGATGAAAGGAAAGAGAAAGGACTGTAGTTTTATGAACATACTCAGTAGACTTTAAAAGGACTGTCAGGGAGTTGGACATTATATAAATTGGTATAGCTTGGAATATTGTCTATGTTTGGAATATAGCAATATAGTTTTTAGATATGAGACTATATTGTAAACAATGTGATAACATCATGTATCCATAGATCATTTAAAGACTAATTATTGCAATGTAATATATATTAACTATATCAGTGCTTGTACATATTTCTACATAATTCAGGTTAAAATGATGATGCTATAATTAACATAAAAAGATAGAGGACTTTCAAGAGGAGGGAACAGGGTAGAAGCAAAAACAATGAGGGAAGGGAATGATTCAAATAAAGTGTAACAAAATGTAAGTATGAAAATGCTGTTACTTTGAATGCTAACTTAAAAAGTAATTTTAAAAGCAGATCATAAAAACAACATTAAAACATTAAAATAATTAAGAAGTTAATTAAAAAGTGAGAAAGCACAGATGAATATTTCAAAGAACTTATTTTTTTATTGAAGAACACCTACTTAATGGATATTAGCTACATTATGCTATAGTGCTGCTTCATTTTCTTTTCTCCAAATAAGCTGAATTCAGCATCAAAGAGTGAGTTGAAAGAGGTACAGAGAACTAGACCAGGTAATCAGGGCAGATAAAAAGTAATAAAATGAAAAAGAATCCAATTGCAAGGAGCTTCATGACCTGTCACTCAAAAACATTCAATAAAATTATCATTATTTTTTATTATTAGAAAAAAGGTAACATCTAGAGCTTATCTTCATGTCTCAGTTATCAATATAATCTATCAGGTCTGCATACATGTTATGCATGTTTGCTCATACATATTTATGGGTACCATATTATACAAGTCAGCAAAGACTAAGCTTTACAATGAATATTGGTACTGTGAAGTCACAAGTGATGGGGAATCCCTTCAAGTTATGAATGGATGTACTTTAGGCTGAGGGATATTGGATGTTATTGAGAAAATGGTTCATGGAGTACAGAATCATTAGTTTCCTTAAGAGCACTGCATTCGCTGCCAGCTTCCATTGCAGAATGCACTGCATGTGTTGTGTATTCTGCTGACTATGCAGGGGCCTGCAAGTGTGGTTACTCTGAGGTTAGTCAGTGGGCAATGAGATCTTGTCTTGCCAGAGATACAAATAGAGTGAACATTCTGATCAAAACACTGAGACCACAGATTAAGTGCCTCATTTAAACATTTGTAACAAATGTGAGGGATAAGATTCCTGCTTGCTTACTGCATTACTAAAGATGATTTCCTCTCTCTCTCTCTCTCTCTCTCTCTCTCTGTCTCTGTCTCTGTCTCTGTCTCTGTCTCTCTCTCTCTCTCTCTCTCTCTCTCTCTCTCTCTCTATATATATATATATATATATATATATATATATGCTATAATTAACATAAAAAGATAGAGTACTTTCAAGAGGAGGGAACAGGGTAGAAGCAAAAACAATGAGGGAAGGGAATGATTCAAATAAAGTGTAAGGCTGCTCCTCCCTCGGAAGGGGGAGAGAATGTCAAAGACCAGGCCATTGAGTTCATGTCAGAAATAGTCCCTGTTCCCCTTACTAGGGTACCCACTTGGATACTGAGCTAACATGGGCTACATCTGAACAGGGGTTCTAGGTTATATCTATACATGGTCCTTGGTTGGAGAAACAGTCTCATAAAAGACCCCTGTGCCTTGATATGTTTGGTCCTTGTGGAACTCCTGTCCTCTCCAGGTCATACTAACTCCCCCTTCTTTCATATGATTCCTTGCACTTTGCCTAAGATTTGGTTATGAGTCTCAGCATCTGCTTTGATATAATGGTAGGTAGAGTCTTTCAGAGGCCCTCTGTGGTAGGCTCCTGTCTTGTTACTTGTTTTCTCCTACTTCTAATGCCCATCGCATGCATTTGTCTTTCTTAGTGAGGATTGATCATCTTACCCCGGGACCTCAACATAAAACCAGATAAATTAAATAACTTAGAAGTAAAAGTGGGGAAGAGCCTAGAAGTCATTGGCACAGGAGACAACTTCCTGAACAGAACACCAACAGCACAGGCTCTAAGAGCAACAGTCAATAGACGGGACCTCATGAAACTAAAAAGCTTCTGTAAAGAAAAAGGCGTTGTCCTCGGAACAAAACAACAGCCTACAGACTGGGAAAGGATCTTCACCAAGCCTATATCTGACAGAGGGCTGATATCAAGAATATATAAAGAACTTAAGAAGTTAAAAAGCAATAAATCAAGCAATCCAATTTAAAATGGGGTACAGAGCTAAACAGAGAATTCTCTGTAGAGAAATATAGAATGGCAGAGAAACACTTAAAGAGATATTCAACATCCTTAGCCATCAGAGAGATGCAAATGAAAATGATCCTGTGATTTCACCTGACACCCATCAGAATGGCTAAAATCAAAATCTCAAGTGATAACACATACTGGGGAGGTTGTGAAGAAAGCGGAACACTCTTCCATTGCTGGTGGGAATGTAGACTTGTTCAACCACTTTGGAAATCACTCTGGCGCTTTCTCAGACATTTAGGAGTAGTACAATAGTATATAGTATATACTATATAGATACCATCTATACCACTCCTAGTCATATGTCCAAAGGATGCTCAAGTACACAATAAGGGCATTTGTTCAACCATGTTCATAGCAGCTTTATTTGTAATCGTCAGAATCAGGAAACAACCCAGATGTTCATCAATGGAAGAATGGATACAGAAATTGTGGTAGTTTTACGCAATGGAATACTACTCAGCAATTAAAAACAAGGAAATCATGAAATTTGCAGGCAAATGGTGGGATCTAGAAAAGCTCATTCTCAGTGAGGTATCCCAGAAGGAGAAACACACACACAGTATATCCTCACTTATAAGTGGGTACTAGATCTACAATATAGGATAATCATTCTAAAATCTGTACACCTAAAGAACATCCATTTATTTTGTTTCTTGAAAAACTAAGCAACCAGAACATGCTTTTGACAACCCTGAACCTAGACAAGAATGTGATATTTAGAAGTGTGTTAATATGTATAGTCTCTCTATCTATAATCTATATATTTAAAAGTGGTAATGGCACAAAAATTCCCAAAAAATCCATAAGAAAATAATTGATTTTTCATTTCTTCTGTTTTCCCTTCAGTTTCATGATTTCTTAAGAAACTTATTCTTTCTGAATGAGGATTGGTCATCCTCATTCAAAAAGGCACATGGGATAGACATCAGAAGAGGGAGAAAACAGGGAACAGGACAGGAGCCTACCACAGAGAGCAGCTGAAAGACAACCCAGCAGGGTATCAAAGCAAATGCTGAGACTCATAGCCAGACTGGTCAGAGTGCAGGGAATCTTATGAAAGAATGAGGAGATAGAAAGACCTGTAGGGGACAGGAGCTCCACAAGGTGAGCAACAGAACCAAGAAATATTGCACAGGGGTCTTTTCTGAGACTGAATCTCAACCAAAGACCATGCATTGAGATAACTTAGAACCCCAGCACAGATGTAGCCCATGGAAGATCAGTGCCCAAGTGTGTTCCTTAGTAATGGGAACAGGGACTGTCTCTGACATGAACTCAGTGGCTGGCTCCTTGACCCCCTCCCACACCTGAGTTGGATGCAGGCTTACCAGTCCACAGAGGAAGATAATGCAGACAGTCCTGATGAGATCTGATAGGCTAGGGTCGGATGGAAGGGAAGGAGGACCTCCCCTATTAGTGGACTGGGAGAGGGACATGGAAGAAGAAGATGGAGGGAGGATGGGATTGGGAGGGCTTTAGAGAGGGGAGGTACAGCTAGGATACAAACTGAATAAATTGTAATAAAAAAGTCATCCCTCTATAAACATAAGGTAAATTAAAAACATTCATAGAAGTGCATGCACACAGATGTTTGTCATAAGAAAATGGAGTAATATTTTTAGTCAGAATAAAGTGTAAAACTATATACAACAAAAAGAAACATATTCTTATTTAATTAGTTGTTTTATAGTTATTTCTTCTTCTCTTCCCTACAGCATCTCATTTCTCTCTCTTCTAAGTTTCTACCTCTCTTCCTTACTCCTTTTTCCTCCCTTTTTTTCCTTTTTCTTCCTTCTTTCCTTCCTTCCACCCTCCTTAATTCTATAGGTTTATACACCATCATTTTTCTAATATATATTGGATTTCATAGAAAAAATGTTTTTACAATATGTAGGATATCAACCACACAGTCTATTGTATCCTTAGCACACACATATTCATAATCAAATATTTTTTACTTAAAAGTCTTAAAGTCCAAAGGGAAGCATTTTTTGTGAATCTAAATAAATATCTAACAATGATGAACTAGTTTGACTATGTGATAGATATAAAACTCACTGTCTCTATTTCTTTGTATTTTCAGTATATGAATGAATTAAAATAATTATAGAATAGTCTTTAATATCATTTTTTTCCGATGGGTGTAAGGTGAAATCTCAAGGTTGTTTTGAATTGCATTGCTCTGATGGCTAAGGACATTGAACATTTCTTTAAGTGTTTCTCTGCCATTCTATATTTCTCTACAGAGAATTCTGTTTAGCTCTGTACCCCATTTTTTAATTGGATTGCGTGATTTATTGTTTTTTAACTTCTTGATTTATTTATATATACTGGATATTTGCACAATGGAATACTACTCAGCAATTAAAAACAAGGAAATCATGACATTTGCAGGCAAATGGTGGGGGACCTGAAAAGATCATCCTGAATGAGGTATCCCAGAAGCAGAATGATACACACAGTATATACTCACTTATAAGTAGATACTAGACCTATAAGATAGGATAAACACACTAAGATATGTACCCCTAAATAAGCTAAACAAGAAGGAGGACCCTGGGCAAAAAAAATCAATCCTTACTTAGAAAAACAAATGTGGTGGATGGAAGTAGGAGAAAACAAGAAGAAGCATAGGAGCCTACCATAGAGGGCCTCTGAAAGACTCTACCTGGCAGTGTATGAAAGCAGATGCTGAGACTCATGGCCAAACTTTGGGCAAAGTGCAGGGAATCATATGAAAGTAGAGAGAGTTAGTAAGAACTGGAGAGAACAGGAGCTCCACAAGGACCAAATATAACTGGGCACAGGGGCTTGTCTGAAACGGATTCTCCAACCAGGGACCATGCATGGATATAACCTAGAACCCCTTCTCAAGTATAGGCCATGATAGCTCATTATCCAAGTGGGTGCCCTACTAAGGGGAACAGGGACTGTCTCTGACATGAACTCTGTGGCTAGCTCTTTGACCTCCCCACCCCCAGAAAGAGGAGCAGCCTGACTAGGCCACAAAGAGGACAATGCAGACTGTCTTGGTGAGACCTGATAAGCTAGGGTCAGATGGAAGGGGAGGAGGATGTCCCCTATCAGTGGACTTAGAGAGGGGCAGGGAGGAGATGAGGGAGGGATGGTTGGATTGGGAGGGGATAAGGGAGAGGGCTACAGCTGTGAAACAGAGTAAATAATCTGTTATTAATATAAAAATAAAAATTTCATAAAAATATTGAAAATATATATTTAAAATTTTAAGTTATAGGATCTAACATCTTCAGTTCCTACTGATCTTCTCTATCTATTAACTTATTTCTTAATCAGTAGAGTGTAATTGTCTAGTCCTCCCAGATGACAAATCTAGTGTTCCTGAGGTATCAGAGGTCGTGTGTCATCATGTATCTGTCATTCACAAGATAGTCATCTTCTCATGTGATGAATTTCTAGAAAAATCTTAATATGTATATAATATGTATAATGCACATTTGTTTGAGAGCTACTTGAGTAAATATTGGTAAATCAGATGGGAGTAAGACAGGCCAGAAAGATGTCAGTAGTGGTGATGGTAGAATGTAACTTACAAAAAGTTATTGCATTAGCATAAGAACAAGGAGTTTGGGGCTGTGGGCATAAGGGCAACATTCCCAGTGAATGGCCTGTATATAGCTTCTAATTTACTCCATAGTGATACAAATAATACAATATATATTTTTAGAAGAAGTACATAGTAGTTACAGGAGTGGGGTGTTATGGATATTATATAATGATGGACTATATTTTTTCACTGTGCTGTTTATAAATTATTGAACTTAGATAGTAAATGCCAACTAAAATATCGTATATAAACTTCTCTGATGAGTCTCTCACACTTGGCAATACTACAGAAGAGCCAGTCAAATAATGTAAAACAAACAAACAAACAAACAAAAAACCAGTACTCAGATCCAGCCTTCCATTAGGACTGACATAGTGCAATGGCTTGTTTCTTGATGAATATATTAAGATACACATTGAAAGAAGGTGGCATAAAGTGAATGTATAGAAATATTATTTCATGCAGAATCTAGCATTTTCTTAGTCAGTTTGAATATCAGATTGAAATAAGCAATCAAGAAGGAGGAGGATATAATTTTAGAAAGGAGAAGAAGAAAAGAAAATTAGGAGGTGGAGAAAACAGATACCACATGTAATTTTATTTTATTTAACCTATGTTTTGCCTTACTTATGTGGTAAGTTACCAGGACTCATTGTCTTCCTGTATTTATTTTACATATTTACAAAAAGGAATATTTAACAAATTAAATTATGAAATGCCCAAATAAATACCGTTTTAAGGATTAAGATAATAAATAATATATTACCAGGGTCACATGAACTTCTAAGAAATCTCGGCTTAGAGAAGAAAAAAGTTAGTAACATAATTATAGGATGATAATCTATATTTATTTCAACAACTAATTTGGGATAAAATATTGCAGACTTTCAGCATTACCTATAATTTTTATTTAAAATAATAATAATAAAGTTATGATTTAGAACAAAGATCATGAAATCAAGGAAAACAAGCAGCAAAAAATTAGAACCTTATTTGTATCTTGATAAGTCTTGTAATTCTTGGGTATTTGTTTTTATGTCTTCTTTCCATATCTAGTTTTGTTAGTCTGCATTTTTTCTCCACCTTTTTGTTAACATGGATAAAGTTTGTTATTCTTATTGCTTTTCTCAAAGAACCAACTCTTTTTTTATAAGTAATTTATTTACATTTATATTAATCATAGGTTATATACTTTGTATCCCAGCAGTAGCCCGCTCCCTCCTTCCCTCCCACTCTCCCCATCCGTCCCTCATCTTCTCCCTGCCCCCCCTCCAAGTCCACTGATAGGGGAAGACCTCCCCCCCTTCCATCTGACCCTAGCTTATTATGTCTCTTCAGGGCTGGCTGCAATGTCCTCTTCTGGGATCTAGTTAGGCTGCTCCTCCCTCATGGGGGTGGTCGACAAGCCAGCCAAGAACCAACTCTTTGTTGCATTGATTCTTTGTATTGCTTTTGTTTCTTTGTTTGTTATTGATTTCAATTGTCACTTTGATCATTTCTATCCATCTATTCTTTTTAGGTGTGATTTCTTCCTATTGTTCCAGAGCTTCCTGGTGTTCTATAAAGTTAAGAACTATGAACTTGCCTCCTAGAATGCCTTCATTGTATCACATAGGTTCATGTATATTGTATATTCATTCAACTTAACTCTAGAATGTTTGAATTTTTCTGACATTTTTTTCTTTTATTTAGTGGAGAATTTCTCAGCTCCCATGAGTTTCTAAGCTTTCTGTTGTTTATGTTGTTGTTTATACAGCTTTCATCAATCAATTCCTGGCTGTTATATAGGATGCAAGATATTATTTCACTTTTCTTGTATCTATTGAGACCTGCTTTGTGTTAGAGAATGTGGTCCGTTTGGGAGAAAGTTCCATAAGATGCTAAGAAGAGGGTGTACATTTTTTGAGTTTAGGTGAAATTCTCTGTAAATGTATTAGGTTCACTTGATTTATGATGTCAATGAGCTCTGGGATTTCTCTGTTTAAATTTGTCTGGATGACCTGTCAATTGGTGAGACCGTGGTACTGAAGTCTCTTGTGTCATTGTGTGAGGGTTATGCCATGCTGTGGTAGTGTTTCTTTTAGGATCTTGGGTGCCATTGTGTTTGGGGCACAGATCTTAAAAATTTCATTGTCCTTTTGGTAGATTCTTTTCCTTTGGCAAATATGTAGTGTTCTTCCCTATTTCTTATGATTATTTTTGTTCAAAGTTTATTTTGTCAGATATTAAAATGGCTACACAAGTATACTTCTTAGGTCCATTTGTTTGAAATAACTTTTCCAATCCTTTTACCCACAGGTGATGTTTATTCTGATGTTAAGGTGTCCTAGTTGGATGCAATAGAAGGATGGGTCATGTTTTCATATTCATTATTTTAGTCTATGTCTTTTTATTTTGGAATTGAGACCATTGATGGAGAGAGATATCAATGTATGGTTGTTTATTATTATTTTCTTATTGTGGTGTGTGTGTGTGTTTCCATTTTTTGATTTGTTGGTCTGGGATTAGTTATTCTTTGTGTTTTCCTGGCTGTAGTTAACCTCCAAATATTGGGATTTTCTTTCAAGAGCCTTTTGTAGGGCTAGATTTGTAAGTACATACTGCTTAAATTTGGCGTTGTAAGTGAATGTCCTATTTTTTCCATCAACTGTGATTAGAAGTTTTGCTGGGTGTAGTAGTCTGGCATGGCATCTCTGTTTTTTGTTTTGTTTTTCTTTTGTTATTTACTTAATCACTTCACGTCCTGATTCCAGCCCCTTCTTTTCTCTCCTCTCAGTACCTCCCTCATGCTGCCTCCTCCGTACCCCCTTTCCTTCTTCTCAGAGAAAGGGAAGTCTCCAAGAATTATCAACCTACCCTGGCATCTCAAGTGGAAGGGGAACTAAGCACATCCTCTCTTACTGAGGCCTTTCAAGGCAACCCAGCCAGAGGAAGGGGATCCATATGTTGGCCATTCTACACATCTGCTACACATATGTAGGTACTCTTTACATAGCCCATGCTTGCTCTTCGGTTGGTGGTTCAGTCTCTGTGACCCCGCATGGTCCCAGGTTAATTTACTCTGTAGGTCATCTTGTGTTGTCATTTATCCTTTTGGCTCCCTCCCTCCTTCTTCCCAGTCTTCCACAAAACTCCCTGAGTTCAGCCTATTGTTTACTGCGGGTCTCTGCATCTGTTTCCATCAGCTGCTGCATAAAGCCTCTCAGAAGACAGTTATTCTAGGCTCCTTACTGTCTGCAAACATATCAGAATATCATTAATAGTTACAGAGGTTGGCTCACTCTCATGGGTGACTTTCAAGTTGGGCCAGTCATTGATTTGCCATATTTCTGCTCCATCTTTTTTCATATGCTTCTTGTAGTCATGACAAAATTTGGGTCAAAGGTTTTATGGATAATTTGGTGTCCCCCTCCCTCCAACTCTAGTATATTTGTCCATGCTCTTCTAACATTTAGATTACCCATACAGAAGTCAGGTTTACCCTAACAGGTCTCCCTTTACACTTTATATGTTCTTTTCTCAATTTTTGTGTTTTATTATTTGCAGTGAATGATTTCTTTTCTGCGCCAGTCTATCTGGTGTTCTGTATGTTTCTTGTACCTCAATAGACATCTCCCTTTCTTTGTAAGGTGAATTATCTTCCAGAACTTAAGTTTGCCAACTTGCTTCTCTGAAAAATAATTCTAGAACAAAAGGAAGTATTCATACCACAAAGCAGTAGATGATAAGAAATAATAAAACTCAGGGCTGAAATCAATGAAACAGAAACAAAAAAATTAAAAATCAATGAAAACAAGAATTGGTGATTTGAGAATATAAATAAGAGTGACAAACCGACAAACCCTTAATCAAATTAATTAAAGCCCTATGTATTTTGGGCCAGAAGTTTTTGGAGTTAATATTTACTTTGACTGAGGTATCCATTTCTCATTTCTTCTATTGTGTTTTTGGTGCCTGAGATTCTTTCTCCTTTCATTTTATTTTATTGGTGATGTTCCTGTTTGATTTTCTTCCTTCTTTCCTTTCCTTTCTTTTCTTTTTTCCTTTCTTTTCTCTCTTTCCTTCCTTTCTTTCTTTCTTTCTTTCTTTCTTTCTTTCTTTCTTTCTTTCTTTCTTTCTTCGTTTTACTTTCTTCCTTTCTTCCTCTCTCTCTCTCTTTCTTTCTTATTTCATTTTTTATTTTCCTAATTTTTTTTCTTTACTGACCCTTTTATGTTCAGGTCTTTAACTGTCTTATTCTTTCCCTTACACCATCTTTTAATAGATTTCCTCTTTAAGGAGGTCTGACATATTCATAAAGAGTATATAAAGTCTCTGTCTTGTGCTTCAGCTATGTTGTGATTCTCAGTGTGTATTGTGGTATGGTTGCTGATTTCTAATAAAAACATATTGTTCTAGATGCTATTGTGCTTTTATGGTAGCATCTGGGTATCTGGATCTGTGATTATTATCATTCTAGATGTTGATATCTGGCCTTGTCTTCATCAGGTGGGTTCCTCTGACCTTGGTTCCTTTAACTTTTTTCTTTTTAATTTAAATTTTCTTTTCTTTTTTAAAATTTATTTTACAGCCCAAGGGGTCCCCTCCTGCTTTCCCCCAGAACCTCCCCTTTCGCCTTTCTACCTTTCCTCCCTGAAAAGGAGGGCCCCTTCCCCATGTATCAACCTTCCCCAACACATCAAGTTATATCAGAACTGAGCATATCTTCATCCCTGGAGGCCAGACAAGGCATCCCTGCAAGGGGAAAGCTATCCAAAGCAGGCAATATAGTCTTTGTTAGAAACAGACCCCCTCACCCTTCCTCTCACCAGGCAACCCATAGGAAGACCAAGCTACTCATAAGCTACATGTGTGCAGGGGCCCTAGGCCTAGATCATGCTCATTAGTTGATTTCTCAGTCTCTGAAAGCCCCATGGGATTGGGTTAGTTGTCTCAGTTGGTGTTCTTGTAGGGGTTCCTCTTCCCTCCAGGTCCTTTCATCTTTTCCCCAATTCTTCCAGTGGACCCCTTGAATTTCTCCCCATGCTTGGCTGCAAGTCCCAGCATCTGTCTCCATCTGCTGATGGCTGGAGGCTCTTAGCTTACAGTCAAGTCAGGCTCCTGTGTGCAAGCATAGCAGAGTATCATTATTAGTGTCAGGGGCTGGCTCTCTACCATGGGGTGGGTCTCAGGTTGGGCCAGTTATTGCTTGGGCTTTCCCTCAATCTTTGTTCCTTTGTTACGCCTGCACTTGTAGGCAGGGTGATTTTTGGATCACAGGTTTTGTCTGTGGATTGTTGTTCTCCCCTTTCCACTAGTCCTATCTGGCTAGGAGGTAGTCACTTCAGTCTTCATGTTTCCTCTTGTTAGGAGTCTCAGCTAGAGTCACTCCCATGTCCTCCCAAGAGCCTTCCCTGTCATTGGCTTCCAGTTTGATGAACAAATGCCCCCCCCTTCAGTTTTCCTTCTTGTTTCTAAAACTCTCACCTCCCATCTATTCTCCTCACTCTAGTTTCCCTCACCATACCCATTCCTTTCCAATTCCTTCTCTTTATCTATTTCAACCATTTATTCTTTTTACCGGTCTAAGTGATATTCAGGTACCCTTCCATGGGCCTTCCTTGTTACTTAGTTTCTAAGATTCCATCTTACACAGTAAGAATGGCTAAGATTAAAACAAAAAACAAACAAACAAACAAACAAACATCTCAAGTGTCAACACATGCTGGAGAGGTTGTGGAGAAAGGGGAACCCTCCTCTATTGCTGGTGGGAATGCAAACTGGTACAACCTCTATGGAAATCAATCTGGCGATTTCTCAAAAAATTGGGAATAGTGCTACCTCAAGACCCAGCTATACCACTCCTGGGCATATACTCGAAAGATGCTCCACCATACCACAAAGACATTTGCTCAGCCATGTTCATAGCAGCTTTATTTGTAAGAGCCAGAAACTAGAAACAACCTAATGTCTTTCAACCAAGGAATGGATACAGAAATTGTGGTATATCTGCACAATGGAATACTACTCAGCCATTAAAACAAGGAAATCATGAAATTTTCAGGCAAATGGATGGAAATATGGAAGATCATCCAGAGTAAGGTAACACAAACCCAGAAAGACACACATGATATATACTCACTTATAAGCAGATTTTAGTCATATAGTATAAGCTAGACATCCTACAATCCACAGATCCAAAGAAGCTAAATAACAAGAACCACCCTTGGTTACTATTGCCCATTTTGAATCTTGGGATGGTGTAGTATCTCTGTGTTGTCTGGTAAAGGAATTTATCTGGGATCCTGATAGGTGTGAGCAGTGGGGTTCTGGTTTAAATGTGCTCCTGTTTATTAGAGCTGACACTTAATGAAAGGGACAGGATGGGATCCTCAGGGGGTTCATACATGAGAGGATAGCATGGGGTCTCCTCTGGATCTGCTTAATCTCCTTGGAATTGGGACAGAGAGTGAGGAGAGACCGCACAACAGGTGCCACCTACAGAATTACTTGCTTCTCTGTCTTGTTTATCTAGCTGGATCCCACAGACTGCCTTCTGAATTTGGGTGTTAGAAAAGAGGATGAGAAGGCAGGAAGGTTCAATGAGAAGATTCTCTTGATCTGTCAGAGGTAAACACAGAGAAGAAGGGGATGCTGTGTCAGGTGGTCTGCTACATAGTGTGAGACAGGTCTGGATTTAAAGAAGAGAAGGGAGAGGTGAAAATCAGCAACTAGGCTGCTTGTTTCTCTGGCTGAAGTAGCCTACAGGTTTCCAGGGAATGTTGGAGTGGGTTGCTTGGATAAAACAATAAATGGGAAATATTTCTAGCCACAAAACCCTTAACCACACAGATTGAAAGTATGACCACTCTGATTTAAAGTTGAATGGTATGAATTGTCTTTGTTAGGAATAGGCTATTCTTATTGTCAGGGAGGCTATATGTGCATGGAGACTCCATGGGTAAAGGCAAGTAAAAGACTTTTTCTAGAAAATAGATTGTGATTGGATGGTCTCTGAGCATTATAATATCCATTCATCAACTTATTTAGTCTAGGAGAAGTCAATCTGCCTCCAACCAGACCATTTCTGCTCCCCACATAGGGGCCGAATACTTTCAAGCATCTGTCACCTCACCCCAGTTTATAATTTCCATGGACTGGGGAAAATGATTCTGGCACACTAGCTTTTGCCTCCTACCTCTCTCTCCCCCAGAATGCTCATTTATGGAGGAGCAGGTTTCAGTTCTAAATGATTGCTCTGTGCTTGGCAGGTGGAGCCTGCAGCACCAGTAACAGTAATGATTTCTGAGGTGACACTGAGGCCTCAGAGGCTGCTTGGCAGAATAGCTAGTGGGATACTAATGAGGATCCCAGCAAGACCCTGTCCGTTAAAGAGGGGGTGTTCTGGAGGTGAGGTGGGCAAGGAATAAATTAGAAAACTCAGCCTCTGGGAAGAATATCAGCGAGTGCAGTTTGTACAGCCTAGCAGGGAAAATTAATCACCCATAATGACTGGGGTGTGTAGAAATATTTTGGTTAATTCCAATTGTAAATATTTCCTTACAACAGAGCATGGAAACACAATGAAAGAGATGGGAAAGAAAATGAGATTGGAAACATGATCTGAAGTTGATTTTATTGGGAGATGGGTTTTGAATAGTGAAAGTCACATTCATGGGTGTGTGTACATGAGAAGGCTGTCACTTCCTAATGGATATATAAATTCACTTAAATATTATAGAAACCTATAATAAGCTATCTACCTAGGAATTCATAGACATAAGGACCAGGGATGACCAGTGGCTAATTAAAAATATGTACATAATTTCAGACCTGGTTAATAAAAAAAAAACCAAAACATAAATTCATAGTTACTGTATATACGTATGTAATTGTTAGTCAAGTAAGATAAACTTGAAAAATAATTTGAATGTTGAATAATGAAACTCATATAAAATTTTTGAATGAATAAGGTTTTGCCTCTAACAAAAGATAAATATGTTCGTATTATTCACGGTAAATATGTCACTGAGAAGTAGGTAAGGAAAAAAATTGAAATGTGAATATGCTCATAGGAACTTATCAGTTAATAACTGTCTCGTACTTAAGTGTCTGAGTTTTTGTTTTTAATTAAACTATTTCATGTTATATTCAGTCAATAAGCTCAGGATTCATCCAAGTCTCCATTCCCCCATCCCTCAAGTGCTAAGTTAATCAAGATGGATATCTTATAATATGCTAGTTTTAATTTGTTATAAGTTTAATATAGTCTAACAGATGGGAAAGTGCAGCTTCCCATTACTGCCAAAATAACTCAACAAGTAAGGACTATGATCTCTGTCCAGTTGCCTGTGTTGCCTCAGCAAAAAGCCAAAAACAATTTGAAGCAATTAATGTGTTGATACTCACCTCCAAAGACCAATGATTCCTAAGCATGTTGTCCAGAAGAAACCACCAATTTTCATGCTGCATCTTGATACTTGATTTTCAAAGGTGCTGATGGAGTGTTGAAGCTTGAAATACCATAATGTATAGGAGAATTTGAATCTAAAAAGTATATTTCAATATAATTCCTTTACAAAGAAAAGATAAGAAAATAAGAACTTCGGTGTCTGGGAACATAATAGATTGGCAATAAGAAATGGTACAGAGGAGGACTTTGCAGCCAGTCCTGAAGATACCTGATAAATCAGTGTCAGATGAAAGGGGAGGAGGTCCTCCCCTATCAGTAGACTTGGAAAGGGACAGGAAGTAAACGAGGAAAGGAGGGAGGGATTGGGAGGGAATGAAGGAGCGGGATACACCTGAGATGCAGAGTTAATAAAATGTAACTAATAATAAAAATTAAAAAAATAAAAGAGAAGAAATGGTACAAATCAGATATGTCTTATCTTTCCAGGAGGATAGGGTGAAATTCTCGTCCTTCACACATATTCAAATAAATCACTGAAGGGTCCTCAAGGAAGAACTACCACATGACCCAAAAATGCCACTTCTGGACATATACCCAAAGAACTCCATCCTAGATGCCTATCAACTGATGAGTGCATAATGAAAATATGGTACAGATACATGATGGAAACTTATTCATATCTGTAAAGAAAAAAGGGAGTTTTGTGTAAATAAATGGGCTTGGAAAAGATATAGTAAGAGAAACCACCCAGTACTACAGAGACTGACACTCCTCTCTGTCTCTCTGTCTCTCTCTCTGTCTCTCCATCTCTCTCTTTCTCTCTCTCCTCTCTTCTATTTGGGTCCTAGCTTTTTCTATCAAACCCAGGAAACTAGAAAGGAAATATGGGTGCACTACCTTAAAGGAGAGTGATATCTGTACATAGGTAAAACAAAAGTAGATAGAGTGTAGTTGGAAGAAAGAAATATTTAAGTAGAGAAGGATGTGGATATAGAGGATGAGGTGGGCAGAGAACAGCGCTGAACAAAATAAAGGATGTGCGAAAAAGCAATGTGGAAGCATAATATCTAGTAAACCAATTAGAAAAACAAGAGGAAAAAAAGTTGCAGGTCAATCTCATTATCATTCAGTGATGAAATCACTCCTACTAGTAACTGCTAGTGGTACCCAGCTATATCACAGCTTCTTCTGAAGCATGAGACATAGTTGGAGCACTCTGATTTCTAGATACTGGTGATTTAAAAAAAGAAGAAAAGAAAGGAAAAGAAAAACAAACTAAACCAACAACAAAAAACCAAGATGCTGAAATATATATATATATATATCTCCAGTCTAGGCAGTGTCCTTCCATCCAAAGGATTTCTATGACCGTTGATTTAAAAATAACACTCCACCCCAGGTTTTCTTGACCCGAACTGTCATATGTGCCTTTGTTCTGCTAAGTTTTGGATGTACAGTAGGGGAAGACATTAGGGTTTTACTGAGTTCTTCAGAGGACTCCAAGCTTTTAAGAATTAGACATGAATTTATATTGAATAAAAATTTAAAGAGAAGCCTAGGTCATAGAGAATGACAAACAGGGTGATAGCGAGCTTCATCAGAGAGGACAACACAGAAAGTTGTCCCATAATTTAACCATTGACGTAATTTCCTGTAATCATTTAGAGCCTACTATTTACTATTTTTACCTTCTTGTTAGTTTCAGGATTTAACTCTTTTTTACTCCTGAATAGTTCAAGATAACATTTGCTTCATTTTATGCTGTGCTTATTTAAGTGTCTCTCAAGAAATTATCAATCACACGTATTTCACATGCTCTTGTTTTAATTGTGACCAATGTTTATAGATTGGTCTTTTAAAGGAAATTTACATTCATCAAAACCCACACAATTGTAAAGTCACATAAGATTTAAACTGTGAAAAACACAGTATGAATATATTATTATAGTCTCCAGATTGTTTATTTTAATGCCTTACGCTTAATAAAAACTAATATTGCATTTTAAAGACAGTTCTCTAAGGCCCAATGGAAATACATTTCATATAATTAGTTAGTCATCTGTATTAATTATTTTACTTTCTAAAAAAAATCTGTACCAGTTAAAAGTTTTAAGGGGAAAAAAGAGATTGCCTCATATTATGGAGAGTCTTACAATTGTGATTCACTAAAGCTGCAGAATATCATTGCATTCTCTTAAAATCTGAATGTGTAGAATAAGAAATTGCATTCCACTCAAAGTTAAAGACGATTATTATAAAACTGCTAATAAAACACAAATTATTCTTTCCTTTGATCCTCTGTGCTCACGTCCTTGGGTTGGAAGATTGTGAGAGGTCCACAGAAATAAAACAATTCATTGTACCATGGTCTGTTCACCCACCCTCTGGTTTTTCAAACTGCCAGTTTATGCTTTGACCGCCGCTAGCACGACCTTGCAATTCTTATACAGTCCTGTCACAGCTGAATGCAGACAGCTGTAAGATTAGCTTCAGGAAATTGAGTCCTAGATGAGTAAAGGGGAGAAAGAGCTAAAGTTTAGAAGAGAAGATGAAAAAAAAAAGCTATCATTGTTAAGAATTCAAAGAAGGGTAGTCGGTGCTTCCTTTTACAATAACAAATTACATACCAGGTTAGCTATACTGGTTGTGGTACAAACGAAAGGAGACAAACATTCATCTCTTTAATCGGAAACATTTTTGTTATGCCCTGGGGTTTCTTAGACACAGAGTGCATACGGAAAATGCTAAAAATAAAGGGAAGACAAAACAGATACTTTGGACTTATTTTTGTTCTGTTGTTATTTTTTATTTTAATTTTTATTTAATTTTTGAAAAGTTAGTATATGCATGCAAGATATCATCTACCAATACAAATCCCCTCTCAATTTCCTCTTATATTTAACTTCCAAATTTATGTGTTCAATTTATAATTTTTATTTAATTCATTTATGTTTAAACTCAATGACTGCAGTTACTACTGCCCTTAGGTTCATGAGCATGAGACTATGCCTTGGGGCATGTGGAATCTCCAAGTGTCCACATAGACCTTAAGCCTACATTAAGAACCATAGGCAACAGAGTAAAGATAGCAGCAGGCGAGATGGTCTTTACCAGGGAAGAGAAGAACAAGTTGTTTAGTGACTAATAATCATCTCTGAAAACATACATAACGGTAGTATTATTTAGACTAAACAGGTTATATTTAGAAATATATTTATATACATACACATATGTGCATTCAATAAAAATTATAAAAATGTAGAGAGCTTGGAAAAAGTACAGGGAAGGAAGTATATGAGATGCTTCAGAGGGAGGAAAGGGAAGGAAAGAACATCACAATTTTTATCTCAAAAATATGTCAATGTTCCCCAATAAATACCTAAATCCTTAAAATATAATAAAATTCTTGAGAAAGATGAAATTTTATAGTGTATGCATATTGTCTGTTATTAATTGTAAATATGTGTAAGAAATGGAATTTCACATATGTGGTAATTTGCACAATATTACAAACAAGGGGAGATTGAAACAAATTTGCATGAAACGTATGGTTCCTAAACCATACAAGTTCTACTTGTATCACAAATGTAAAGTTTCTATGACAAATACTACTGAGAAAGGATTGTCATCATATTTGAATAAGACATATGTAAATAACTTAGTAACTCATTCAAACTACCTAATTTCTACAACTAATAACAGGTAATGATAATCATTATGGTTATTTAATATCTAATCCTATCACTAGATAATCATTGACCTGAACAAGATGTAGTTTTTATTTCTCGATTTTTATAGTCCATAATGAAAGACCAAGCAAGCTTTTATAGATTACTTTTTCACAGAATGCTAATCGTAACACATGTTGGAAGTGATTATCATCAGAAACATCAATTCCTTTTCCCTGTCACAGAAACTGAAGCTATCTTCCAGACTCCCTATAAGTAACACATTTTCTGGGTGGAGATTTTGTCAACTTTCTGGTTTTTGCCATCTGGATGGCTCTTAGTGGCAATGCCTACTCATAAGGACTAGTTGGCATGCCTGTTTGCAAGTCTGTTTCTAGAAGGGACTTTGCTTATTTCCCTTCAATAAAGTGACAAAACTGAACAGAGAAAGTTCTCAAGCTCTGAGCTTTCTGGGAGAGAATTGCTGACTAGTAACTTAGACTTCTTTAGGAAACTGACCTCACCTTCCATCACCACGGACTTCGAGTTGTCTATGCAATGAAGTGTTAGAGCAGCTTTAATTGCATGTGAAAACATATTTTATTACAGGACCATTAATTTGGCCTGCTGGCTAGTTGATGTTCTCCATATGCTACCCTGGAAAATGTCTTTCAACTTGGACATGATTCACGATGGACATTTTACTCTGTTCTTACAGTGCAAATTTCTAAGGATATCCTATTCTCTGCCCTACCTCAGCAAAAATTATCTTCATCCTATAATTTGATTAGACAGGAAAGAATGAAACATGGTGAAATTACATGCTATATAGTTAAGCCTTTTCACTCACTATGCAAAGATAACTGCCAAGCTTTGGCTTTTGAGGGAACTACTCAAAGAATTTAAGAGTATTATTACCAAAGAATAACTTTTGTATATAAAATAACAAAAATATTGACTAATTTCACAAAGAGATATGAAAAAATGAATATGGATTAAAAATCATATGCTTATAAAACTCCATATTTATTATTAAATCAAAAAACCTATATAACTAATGTAGAATTCTGAAGGAACAAAGATACCACAGTACTATTTTTCAAATATATGTACATTTTAATAGGTAATGACAATATCTTTGAGACCCAATGTACTATTAATCACAACCTTTGTGAAGAGCCTTTCTTCTTTTTTAATTTAATTTTATTTTTATACTTGTTTATTACAATTTATTCACTTGCATCCCCACAGCAACCCCTCCCTTGTCTCCTCCAAGTCCCCCACCCTTCATCTTCTCTCCCTAGGCCCTTTTTCTGGTCCATTGATAGGGAAGGCCCTACTCTCCTTCTATATAACCCTAGCTTATCAGGTCTCATTAAGACTAGCTGCCATCATCTTCCTCTGTGGTCTGGCAAGGCTGTACTCCCCAGGGGGACGTGATCAAAGAGATGGTCACTGAGTTCATGTCAGAGACAGTCCCTGAACCTTTACTAGGTCACCCACTTGGAAACTGAGGAGCCAATGGGCTTCCTTTGAACAGGGAGTGTAGGTCCATTCAATGCATGATCCACAGTTGGAATATCAGTCTCTGCAGGCCCAGTGCACCTAGGTATTTTGTCTCTGTTGTTCTTCTTGTGGAGCTCTTGTCCTCTCCAGACCTTTCTATCTACTTCTTCTTCCATAAATATTCCAGCACACTGTGCAAAGTTTAGCTATGACTCTCAATATCTCCTTAGATACCCTCATGGGTAGAGTCTTTCAGAGGTCCTCTGTGAAAGGCCCCTGTCCTGTTCCTTGTCTTCTCCTTTAGCAGAAAAATTCAATTGCTCTCCTTCTTGAAAGAGACTCACATTCTCTTTAACTACCCTATGTACTAAAATGACTAAAAATCTATTGTTAATTTATCCACATTACCATTATTTCCGATGTCTATCCTGTTTGTCCTTCTGAATAAGGATTAAGTAGTGAAGATCCCTCCTTAGATACCATTTATCTGACTATCGAGCTATGATCTAGGGTTTATATTAAACATCTAAGTGATAGAAGGAAGATTATTTTCTATATTCCTTGTAGATATCTGTCCTGTAATTTTGAACTTTGGAAGTTTTTATTAAGTATCAAGTGACTAGATACATGCTACAGATAAGAAAAATCACTAGGCATAGTGTCAACTGCGTATTTGTTGAAATGCTTCAGAATATTCAGCTAATGCTTCCAGTATTTTGAGATAAAAATAGGGGATCCTGAAGGTGGCTTTTTTATATTAGTTCCCAAAGTAGGAGAATTTTGGAAGGGGAAAGATTACAAATATCCCTATGTTTTGTAAGCTGTAGTTTTCTTTATTAAATCACTTTACCATTCTTTAGTTAATCTTCCCCTTAAGGGACCAATTTTAAGAATTTTGCAGTTTTTTAAAAAATACATAAATGGTTTTTAAAAATATTTCCATAATTATACTTTTATCATCAGAACCTCCTTAATTCCTTTAGATTTCTTCCTATCTTCCATTTCCCATATCGGTTTCTCCATCTTTTATTCCTTTTTGGTATATATTTTTAGGCATGGGGATGTTCACCCATCACTAACCTACCAGGATCCACATCCTGGAAGGAAACTCTCTTCCATCATGACAGGCCATCAACTGTCCACAACACCTCAGTTAGAAATGGGGGCACATGAGCTTCTTCCTGATCCAAGTTCTAATGTTCGCCAGATTGATCTTCTTCATGTTCTCTTCAGACAGTCACAGCTGCGGTGAGCTCATGAGTGTAATATTCCTTTTTTTAAAATTTATTTATTTTTATCTCAATCACACGTTAGGTACTTTGAATCCCAGGCATAGCCCCCTCCATCATTCCCTCCTACCCTCCCACTTCCTTCCTCATCTCCCTCCTCCCCACCCCCTCCAAGTCCACCAACAGGGAAGGACCTCCTTCCCTTCCATCCAACCCCAGCTTATCCTGTGTCCTCAGGGCTGGCTGCAATGTCCTCCCCTGGGATCTAGCCAGTCTGTCACTCCCAGGCTTGTATGGGGGAGGGTCAAAGAGTCAGCCATCAAGATCATGACTGAAACAGTCCCTGTTTCCCTGAATAGGGTCTTCAGTCCTATACCGAGCTATCATGGGCCCCATCTGTGTGGGGTTTCCACACATGGCCACATCCACACATGGTCCTTGATTGTAGAAACCGTCTCATACAAGACCCCTGTGCCTTGCTCAGTTTGGTCTTTGTGGAGCTCTTGTTCTCCCCAAGTCTCACGAACCTCCCCCAGATCTATCATTACTTCTCACCCTCTGCAAAAGTCTTGATCGCGAGTCTTAATATCTGCTCTGATACATCACTACATTGACCCCCACCCCAGAGGTCCTCTTTGGCATGCTCCTGTTCTGTTGCTTGTTTTTTCCTCCACTCAATGTCCATCCCATTTGTTCATTCAAACAAGCATTGATCATACCAATCTGGGTCCTCCTTCTTGTATATCCTCTCTAGGTGTGTAGATTTCAGCTTGAACTTCCTATCCTATAGTTTTATATAAGTGAGTATATACCATATGTTTCTTTCTGCTTTTGGGATACCTCACTCAGTATGATC